>OX453267.1:2993026-3319987 GCA_949709985.1 Luffia ferchaultella
CATCTCTTTTATGCCTGTGTAGTGTCACGTTTGGAGTAAATGTATTCAGAATGATGTCAGCAACTGACAACTCTTTCATGTGAGTTTGAACACCGCCTCATCTGTTTCGTTTCTCCCAATAACTGTGACCACGGCGCTATACGGTGACTCTGGTTTATTGTGTAAACAAAGCAAGTATTTTTATTCTTTGCCATCGGTGGTGATTCCGTCTTTTTCTGCGGCATTTTACTGAATTTTCTCATACTATGACGTTATCTAAACATGTCGGATACCCCTGTTATGAAGAGAATAATTACAAAATGAATAATCCAATTAGTGATTCAATACTATCGTCTTCATTGCTTACCTTGAAATATGTATATATAATATAGGCTATATATAATGGCTATGTAGGTACATACTAAGCTCAGATTATAATTATAATAATAGCCCGTGCCATATAAAGTGTTTGCCATTGATCTTTGCGGCTCTCAAGTTAGTCAAAAAGTCACATAACCTAATTTCAGTCCAAATGATAAAGTAGGTATAGACTAACGCAAGTATTAAAAAAAATCTAAACAAAATTGAAATTTTGTAAAATATTTTAAAAAGCATCAAAACCATTTTTTTTTTTTCGAAATATCGATTATATAAAATAATATTGTTCTTACGGCGGATGGATGCTAGCGCAAAGATAACTAACACAATAAAATAGGTTAAGCAGTTGCTGAACGTATTTGACCTAGATTATTGTGCTTAATATCGCCGCTCTGCGTCTGCTCACCGTACAGAAACAATATTATCTTCAAATAAATCGTTATTTGGAAGAAAAATTATGTAATAAAATAGTACCTATTAAAAATTAAAGCAAGCGATAAAACGTAAAAAGCGTTGTTATTCTTAAACAGGCTGTAGTTGTATTTCACGAGGGGGTACCTATACGGATACAGATAAAAAAAAAAAACATTAAAGATATATTAATTTTTAATATTTTTTTTGTAATTACCACTCGATAGGTAGGTAAGATAGTCCGTCGTGAAAAATAATGCCACCAAAGATCGACGTTTCCTCGAGGATGCTGGGAATACCGCAAAAAAGGATGGTTCCCAAATTAAATTTTAACTGTCGTCGATCAGCCATGTGTTTGAAAAATAATCCAATATCATAAATTAAAATAATTTTTATTTAAATGATTATTATTATTATTAGGGAACGAAAGGACATGTAACAATATTAATATTTTATAAAGTCTATATATAGATAGTTGTATAGATAGTTGTATATATAGACTTTATAAAATATTAATATTGTTACATGTCCTTTCGTTCCTTAATAATAATAATAATAATAATCATTTAAATGTTATATATATAAATGTAAATTAAAATAATTTTCATTTTAAATGACCAAAAGAATTAGGTAAAAAATAGAACAAAAAAATCCGAATTTTGTTTATCTAATTTAATTGCTGAAAAACTGTTACAAACGTGCATTTTGTAGGAACATTGCTTTACACATATAAGACCCGAGGGTGTTTATACGAGCGCCCTACAAATACAGGTTTAATTCCACATGATAAATGTTGGAAGGCATTTAATAAATACATTTGTAGTAGTTTTATTAGACAGGTGTCAAAAATAAATAAAAGTTGATTGGGTATTAACTATTAAGGCACGCAGCATTCGTAAGGGTTCTGTACATATTTTGTAAAGTTCAAATTATTGAAACAAGTGTTAATGGCGATGGAAAGCGCCTATCGTGCGCCATCTAAGAGACTCCTCTTGTAATTGTGTAATGTATAATTTCCATACAGACGGCGCGATATGTTTCCATACAAATGAGACCATAAAATTTTTTTTTTTTTTATTGAATCTCCATTTATCCTAACCTAAAAAAGCCGAACACTAGACCTGTGACACTGCATCTGCAATGGGGCCCCGCGGGTTTACCTCCGGCTTTTTCTTTTTCTAGACTTTTTCTACAATTAATTCTATGAAAAGGTATTGAGTGTTATATATTGCTGAAAAATAGATTAAAACTAAAAAAATATTTATATTTCAGATCATTTAGCCTACAAAAAATACACCGTTGATATTAAAACGGAGACAGTGCAAAATGGCATATTTCAGAGACAAAAATATAAAAAAATTAGCACGGATTTGCGTTTTATTTTTAGTTTACTAATATTTAACAATAAAAAATATAAACATTCCATATAATTTCATTACAAGACAAAAAACTATGGAATCCGTTAATTATGCATTCAAAATATCGACGACCCAGCAAATTTTTTTTTTTGAATTTTCAAGTGATGCCATGGCACCTTCTAATGAAAAGCACCCTTTAACCATTCTACAATTAATCCAGCGTCAAAACAAGTTAAAAAAATATCGAAATGCGCGCTGGACCGACCGTAAATAATTTGAATGACTTGCAGTCCGGTGCGACAGAGGCGTCGTCCATAATTTGGACATTTTGCAGTCGGGGGGTAGGTACTCGTCCCTGTACAAAATACGACGACCCTAAAACTCATTTGAATAACTGAATTGAAATTTTTAGTCTCGCTTCACCTATTTTATTTTCCATGAAAATGGTTTACGTACAAGCAGGCCAAAATATTCTGCCCTCGGAACCCTAATATCTGAGTTAACTAACACATCATGGGGCAGGTGGCCGATACAATCGACACTTAACAACACGGCAATCACGCCCACTAAACAAACTTTCGAATATTTAAAATAATTTCCGTATGAATAATGGTACAAAACAATAGCTTTTCAACATGATTTACATATTGTGCTTCACGATTGTGTAATACTTGGTTACACTTTTTCGAATGATAAATAGTGTTTTTTAACCGATTTTAAAAGAAAAAGAAGAGGTTCTCGATTCAACGCGTATATTCTTATTTAATTCTTCTTCTTCTTCTCAGTCGTACACCCCTGACGGAGTGGTCGTGGTCATGTATTGTTTTATAGATTGGTTGCGTTCTTTGCGAGATTTCTCCATCTTTCTCAATTAATGGCATTGCATTTTTGTTTGCTGCGAAGCTCTTTTAGAATGGAGACGTTAATGCGGTTTAATATCAATTATTAAATCACAAAATCTTTTAATAAGTAATGTATACGCTTTTACAATAAGATCCCAGTTGACATTCAAGATCTACTCTTTAACAAGTTTAAAACTACAATAAAACGAAAGCTTTATGCAAAAGCTTATTATAAAGTATTAGACTACTTACATGATAAAAATCCATGGGTGTAAGCTGCTCGCCTATCAGTTTGTTTCAATAATATTAATCTTTAAGCACTTATTGTTAAGGAATTGTTTACAATTTTGTTAAACAGAACGTCCCTCAGTTTCTCGCGTATTCTTCTGAGAGGCACCAGCACATTTTGAATACGCCTTTGTGTTGACGGTCTTCCACAAAGTAATTAATTTACTCTTGTGACGTATTTCAAGATTATGTTACATAAACGTACTGACTTACAAGTATAAATAAATATTAAAAATTAAAATATACGGAAAAAAATAGAGAATAATCGACATTATTTTTAATCTTTCAAATAATTATGGTTAATATTGTCTAAGTACGGTTCTAGACAGTATACCGCCGCGCTGGCTTGGCGTCCATCCGCTGCGACATACACATACAGTTCCATTTCAATACACCAGCCCATTATGCCCCACTGCAGGGGCTTAGGCCTCCCCCCAAGGTGAGGGGGTTTGGAGCTTAATCCACCAAGCTGCTCCAGTGCGGTTTGGTAGATTTTAACAACCGCCATCTGTTAATGGTACCCGAGTCCGACGGTTTAACGTGCTCTCTGAGCCACGGTGTCCAGTGATACATATATTTAAACTTAAGTCTGAAAAAACTCATTGGATGGCCTTCTAAACTCGAAACAGGTTCGCTGCGCTCGGGCTATCACGATACGTGCCTACACAGTATACATACAATACAAAATTAACCATTATTAGTCGTCGTACAGAGGGTTCCTTACTTTTTAAATTTTTTTATGCTTGTTAGTCAATAGCTATATTGTCACCTGATGATGCTGATACGTATATTAAAGATCAAGAAGTGTTTCTTGACTACAAAATATCTCAGAAATAGCGGGGTTGAAAAATAAGTAGGTTAATCCATCGATTTGCAAATAGCTCGGGCAGTAGGAGTGTACGAACTTCCTAAATGCTAATGATAATGTTTCATTCTTTACTTTTACAAGGGGAGAGGGTAGGGGGAGACATAAAAAGAACAGAAAAAGCGAACACTGTAATATGGTTTTTATTTTGTCGGCTTTGGCTTCTCTCGTTTGAATAACAAATATGTGACAATAGTCAAATCTCAGCGGTCATTGTGAAAGGACCGGAAACGGCCGTAAGTGACCCATTCATTCATCATTCATTTAACTTGAGTGGCGCTGGCGAGTACATTCGACTCTGCTCTTTTATGAACACTTATGACTAACCATATCTACATTATTTCACTATTTTTAATCAAAGAAAATTGATACAATTTATTCTTTTAAACTAATTACACGAAAAGAAAAAGAAAGCATTCACAATATATTTCAAACGTTAACAATCGTTGTAGGTACCTACCTATTACTATTTTCACATATAGTAGAGATAAGTATTTATTAAGCAGTCGGTCCCGGACGCTGTCAGTAGATGGCAGTCATTACAGTCCCCAACCCGCAGTGGAGCAGCGTGGTGGATTTAAGCTCCAAGCCCTCCTCCTCACCCTGGGGGAGGCCTAAGCCCTTGCAGTGGGGTAAAATTGGGCTGATAATGATGATGAAGTATTTATTACCAAACTAAGACTGCGAGCGCCAATCCTTTTACCCGACTGCACGACGCGATTCACAGTGTTGATATACGGCACATTTAGAGAGACAATAGGAATACCTATTTACAAAATTATGAGAAGAATAAACCAATGTGTTATTTAAATCGCTGAATAGGTACTAAGTAGGTGTAGTATTATACAAGAGAAAGGCAATTCCAGAAATATCCATACATGTTACAATGGGTAATAAGTAAACGCCTGTTTTCATGAGGCTATCAGTACAGTTGCGACCGTGGTTGCGACTCTCGGCGAATAAAGTAGGTATTATTTTGATGTTGCGAAACTAATTTTGCTTAGTGTTCTATCTATACTAATATTATAAAGCTGAAGAGTTTGTTTGTTTGTTTGTTTGTTTGTTTGAACGCGCAAATCTCAGGAACTACTGGTTCAAATTGAAAAATTATTTTTTTGTTGGATAGTCCATTTATCGAGGAAGGCTATAGGCTATACTACATCACGCTACGACTAATAGGAGTGGAGCATCAATGAAAAATGTTGCAAAAACGGGAAAAATTATTCCTTTTGAGAGCTTCCGTCGCGCGCGCTGCGTAAACGGTTGATGTTAAGCAAAAATCATGTACTACGGAATTGTTCCCCTTTAAAAGTTCTAACCAAAAGTCCGCAACAACATATGTGTATCTTTTAAGGTTAACTTACTATAACCTTTTTTATGACAATCAAGTTTGTTCTAACATAATGTACTATTTGCGAAGATGTTTTTTAAACGTGATATTAATCCTTATCAAATTAAATATGGTAGTTGTCTTAAGCATTTCATGCATATTATAATTGCCCTTTACATCATACAATTTAAATTAATATCTTAACAGTTTTTATTGAAATTTAAAAACTATAGCGGGAGAAAATAAATTCGCTGTCTGCCTCTGTTCGTTAACTTTTTACTTCCAAACCAATAGACTTTGATACGGTTTTAGTAATATCTTATTTTCTTATTATCTTATAATCTATTAATCTATATAATAGAAATACTTATTATAAAGCTGAAGAGTTTGTTTGTTTGTTTGTTTGTTTGTTTGTTTGTTTGTTTGTTTGTTAGATTGATTGATTGATTGATTGTTTGTTTGTTGGTTGGTTGATTGTTAGTTAGTTGGTTGGTTGGTTGGTTGGTTGGTTGGTTCGTTCGTTCGTTCGTTCGTTTGTTTGTTTAAACGCGCAAATCTCAGGAACTACTGGTTCAAATTGAAAAATTATTTTTGTGTTGGATAGTCCATTTATCGAGGAAGGCTATAGGCTATATTACATCACGCTACGACCAATAGGAGTGGAGCATCAATGAAAAATGTTGCAAAAACGGGAAAAAGTATTCCTTTTGAGAGCTTCCGTCGCGCGCGCTGATTAATTTGATTGATTGAATGAATGAATGATTGATTGATTGATTGATTGATTGTTTGTTTGTTTGTTTGTTGGTTGGTTTGTTTGAATTTGTTAATCTCTGAAACTACCAGTCGGATTTGAAAAATTTTTTTTGCCTTCGATAGCCTGATTCTAGCGGAGAGTTATAGGCTATATACATGAAAACGAACTGTCTGTCTATTCGAGCAAATCGGCTTCGGCCAAAACGGCTTAACCGATTTTGATGAAACTTTACACATATAACAGGATGTAATCTTTTGACTACACCCTTTCCATATGTGACATACAGAACTTTTTGTATGTCTGTCTGTACGTCCATATGTCTAAACTTATTTAAATGAAACATCAATGAATATGAAAAGAAGGTCGTTAAAACTAACAAAGTTGCTTTTTGTCCGTCTGTCTGTCTGTACGTGTATCTGTCTATTTGAGCTAATCTCCAAAACGGCTAAACAGATTTTAAGGAAACTTTGCAGACGGGAAAGAAGGTTGTCAAGATATTTGACATTAGCTACTTTTTGTCCGTCTGTTTGTCTGTACGTCTATGTGTCTATTCAATTCAATTTTATCTATTCGAGCTAATTTCCAATACGGCTGAACAGATTTTAATGAAACTTTGCAGACGTGAAAGAAGGTTGTCAAGAGTGTCATAAGCTACTTTTTGTGTTTGTCTGTCTGTCTATCTGTCTGTCGGTTGTCCTCACTGATCTAGCAACGTACAGCCGAAGTCTAGGAAGCTTAAATTTGGAACATAAGTTTATTTTATGACGTGAGCATTATAAAGTTAAAAAAGGCTTTTTTAGAAATTTCAAACTTAAGGATGGGAATGGAGGGACTTAAATAATGACGTGTTTCAGGGTTTTTAGATTTTCACATTCTAAGAGTGGGAAACGGGAGATGAAAAATTGTATCGGTTTTTTAAAGGGTGGAAGGGGAATGAAGATTGAAAGTTTGAATGGGTGTGACCAAAATTGGTTCCAGCAAAAAGTACGTATAAACCATCTGGAACGTTAATAGTACCTATAACAGGAATTTGTAGTCTACGCAAGCGAAGCTGCGGGCGGTCGCTAGTAATTAATATATCTTCTTAAGATATGCTTTCCTTCAAGTAACTACACTCTTTATAATATTATCGTATATTACACTCTTTAGCTATTTTAAATTGTAGTTAGGTACCTACAGAAAGTTTAATATAAAAGGTACGTATTCGTTTAGCTAGCTGCTAGTTATGGGCCGTGCGTAGACTCGAGTCTGGTATGGTCATGGTATGGTCAAATATGGGTCAAATATTCAAACAAAAATAAAGAAAGTCTATGAACGAGAAGGAAGAAGACCTATTTAAAAAAAAAAAAATAAGTTTCTAGTTTAATAGAGAAAATAGAGAGTTCACAACCAGAGTTAAAATCTGTAATTTTTTCGGATATTAACATTAAAATATTATCCGAAAAATGTGACAGATTTACTTTGCTTATGAACTCGCCAATTTCCTTCATTATTTTAAATAATCTAATTTATCATTTAAGCATCTACATCTATATTTTAGTTCAATGGTTCAGCCAAAGTACGCCTGGCGCGCTAATATTCACTTCAATCAACTGTCACCATCGAGATGGCTCTCTTTTTCTCTTTTCCTGTAAAGGTATAATAATCATACTCTTTGAATAATAATATATAATAAGAATAAAACTTTTATGCACTTCACACTCGGACGAGCCGCTCGGGCGTAGCACTCGGCAAGTGATGCCGAGTCGAGCGCGGTAGCCCTCTACACGCTCGGGAAAGTCAGTTGTTTGGTCAGTTGCTTGCCGCCAAACCGTCGAAGATGCAGGTTGATAAGAAAAAAGGCGCTGCTGTAACTACCTTGTTGGTGTTTTTATAACAATTTTACAAATATAATTATAAATCACCACAGAAAATAGCTTTAAAGTCAAATACCTAAATCAGTTACGACAAATTTAGAAAAAAACAACACGAAATTTAGTATTGACATACGACTTAATTAAAATGATATTGTCATTATGACGGAAATCAATAATGCATATAATATCTTTTTGTTTTGGTAGTTTATATTAAAAAAACCGATTTGGCGCAATATATACAGGACAATTTATGCAGACATTGCTTTTTATTATACATATAGGCTTATATGAATGAGCAGTTAGAGGATAGTTCTTCGCTTTCTATTACTATTATTACTTTATTACTAGACACTTCGTGTGAAAGGGCCGCTCGCGCTCACCACTCGCTGCTTTCTTTCCCCAAAATATCGACATGAAAACGAGTGCCGACGAACCGAAGCGAGCGCACACGAAACGACACGAATGTATTCTCTACACGCTCGCGTTCACCTCCACTCGGCGAGCGTGAAGTGCCTGCATTACAACTGTATATTTATATAATTTTATCAATATGGCAACACCATCACAAAATGTCCGACGGTCAATGCCAAAGCGACGTGTTTATAGAGCCAACTAAAAAGAAAATTAAAATCGATTACCAAAATGATAATAGTTTAAATGAAACACGTTTGAAATTAAATGATTTTGTTCCGGAAAAGATTTTAAATAACAACACTAACAGGAAAATAGTTTTTTTACAAGGAAAATTTGAAAATAAATCTGGCGTGGCTATAGTGATTTTAGAAAAGAACGCTTTCAAAGAAGATGAGTTGAATGAAAATGGATATTTTTCCACGGACAGTGAACTTAATACATTGTTTCAAAATGATATTTACGGAAATTTCGAGTGCTTTCCCAAATCGTCTATAAATGGTGAGACACGTTTTTCATATTAACCCTTTAAAAATTCTTAATCACTTTACAACTTTCGAATTACCAGATATTGTGAACATATGTTTGTAAAGCAATATGATTTAATTTTTTACAAGCAATCAAAATTTCGTTGTCTTCACAGTTTGAGTTGATTAATTTTGAAAGTTCTATTCAAAACGTAAATTCCATGCAAAGGAAAGGATGCTCCCTCATAAGTATTAGTCATAATCTATTACCTAATAAATTTCAAAGTTTCTATATGTTTTTAAATAGAAAACGTGCAAGTTAATGTACATTTACTATAATATGAGAAATTTAAAGCAGTTTCGACATGATTTACTACTGATATGCATGTGAAAATAGTTGTAATACTATACTATTCATAAAACAGATCAGATAAAAAAATTGTATTGCGTTTTTGGGTTCAGAAGTGAACATCATCATAAATATCAGTCCATCACAGTTTTGTAATATGATTGCAGGTGTAAAAACTACAATAATATACCCAGCAACTGAGAAACATATAGAAAAGTACAGCCAACAGGAAAGGCATATAATATTGGAGACAAGTGAACTATATAACAAGTACACTCTGCCGCATTTACTAAAGGAGCAGTTTAATCTACAGGTACTTTGATTTGGTATATAAAAATAATAATACCTGGCACATTCCACACAGCGCTATCTAGTCACAAACTAAACAAAGTTTGTATTATGGGTACCAGACAACTGATATACATAAATATTCTTTATAATATATACATATATAGATACTTATTCTTATACTCGGACATGGAACAAATTGAGATGTTGATTCACACAAACAATTGTCCCGGGCGGGAATCGAACCCGCGACCCTTGGGTCGGCGGGCTCTAACCACTCGGTGAATGTCAGCCAATATCAAAGCACTCAACGATTCATTAGTCGCCCATGACTGTTGTATATCAGAGTTTTGCAATTAGACATCTTTATAATCATTGGTTCTATTGACTTCAGGCCTCAAATGAACATGCCAAGAAAGACAGAAATATCTTAAGCATACAAATGAAAATTGATTTTTGATGTAGTTCTTACAAAATGAAAACTGACCGAGTGACGGTCGAACTCGCGCATCGTGGACTCCATACTACCACTCAATTAGATTTTGTACTATAATGACACCAAATTTGACGCTTGTATGTGTTCAGGTTTCTACAATAGAGTATTGTTAACAATTTTTACAAAAATATATATAATGTAAAAATAAAATTTATGTTGATGAGATTTCGAGGGACTATTTCTGGTTTTGATTGAATAAGCAGTTTTTTTAGAAAAAAAAAACCGTCTTTTGTTAGTAGGTCTTTCTAGTCAAATTTATAAAAGTTTCCTATGTCTTTATATTTTTCAGTGGTTATACAACATATTGGATGGTAAGAAAGAGCAAAATAGAATAATTTATGACAATAAGTGTGAGCGAGAGGGGTTCGTGTTGCTACCGGACCTAAAGTGGGACGGGCTCACTACAGAAACGCTGTACCTATTGGCAATAGCCAGAGCTAAAGGTATAAAATCTTTGAGAGACCTCACAGCGGATCATCTGCCTCTTTTGAAGAGAATAAGAGACGAAGGCAAGGTTTGTAACGTTTTAATTCTCTATTATTTACTAGCTTTCCGCCTGCGGCTCTGCTCGCGTAGATTACACAGTTGCACCAGGACCCCTTTTTTGGGATAAAAAGTAGCCTATGTCACCACTTCAGCTTATAAAATATATCTATAAAAAAAATTATAGTGGTCCCGGTACAGCTGTGTAGTGCACGCGAGCAATGCCGCGGGCGGAAAGCTAGTTTGAAAATAAAATATAGCGCATGCTACTCGCTAATAATGTAGCTTTCTATAGATGAAAGAATTTTCCATAACAAACAAAAATTTAATATTTCCTCTATTAGTAGAGACAAGTTCTACTATTTCGTCTCAATCGCGTAGCTGTCACCAGAAAGGCCAACGTTAAGCAATAATTCTTTAGTTTAGCGAATTCAACTTCGTTAAATAAAAAAATGAACTCAGTCCTAATAGGTGTTTTTTTTTTTTCTCAGAAAGCAATATCGGACAAGTACAACATTCCTGGCAGCCAGCTACGAATATATGTACACTACCAACCTTCTTTCTACCACTTTCATGTACATTTCACGTATTTGAAACACGAGGCACCTGGCATCTATGCAGAGAAATCTCATTTGCTTGATACTGTCATCAGCAACATTGAAATGATGAACGACTATTACCAAAAAGTTTGTATACCTTTTGTGATTCGAGAGATGGACAACCTCTTTAATATCTATGAAACCAATGGATACATTTCCAAGATTAAACCTAATGATAATATAGAATTGATTGATAAGTAGACAGTTAGGAGATTTAAGGAAAAATGTTGATTAAAAACATATTAATCGAAGTGAGAGAAAGGTTGAGGAGTTGTAACGTTTATATAACAAGTAATGTGGATTTTACAAAGGACTGTCATTTGAAAATCAGTATACTGTCCAATAGTATAATATTGAATTATGCCAATGAAGATAATTATAGATCTAGAAAAAATAGTTATTCTTCCATAGAAAGTCTATCAGATTGCTTTTCTGAAGAAGAAGAAGAGAACATTGAAATGATTCCAATTGAAGGATTCTGTCAACTCATACCGAATTCGATTTCGGGTTTGAAAGTAGAAAAAAATAATATATCTTTTAGAATACTCACCGAACCGAGAAATGGGAATTTTCATAAAGAGCTATTATCAGCTAAGAACAATACGAACAAAGTTAAAAATACATATGAATTATCAATAAATATAAGAGCAGATGATGAAATTAAGATTATATGTAGGAATTGTTGTAATATTTTAACTGAGGGTCATATCAAATGGGACAGAATCCTAGAACTACCTTCGGATAATTTAGATATGTCAGAGTGGTTCTGTCACAATCATGGCAACACTTCTAGTGATGCCGTTTTATTGAAACCGAATAAACGTGATCTTTTATACCGTTTAAGCTTCATATTAGTAAACATTTTGCTTCTATCGTATAAAACTAACGCTTTCAACACAAAACGAAATGTCTATCATTGCAATAGGTGTTTAGCATGGTTGGGTGTAAAAGGTAAAGATTCCGTAAAACTTTTTAATTCGACAACGAAATTTTTCAAAGATGGTAACGAATTGGCAATTTTCAAACAGAACGGTTCCTCTAGCGATGTTGCAGTCGATTTTATTTATACGATACAATGTTTGACTAAAGAATTCAATTTGGGCTTTCAATACGCCATCATGTGTAAAATGGTACTAGAATGTAGTATGTCTGCTGTGGACAAAAATTTCCTTTTGATATGGATTATGGACAAAGAACTACAGGTTTTGAGAAACTGTGAAAGTAACTACAGCGATGATAAAATCAAATTGGTGTCAAATCATTTGGCTAAAGTTTTATATAAAATAGAGATCGCATTGAACGATGAAGTGGAATCGTGGATTGCAGATCCGAGCGTAGTTTGCACAGAAATATCGAGAAATATGTTCTACAGCGGCATAGAGCATTTGAAAGAGATGTCTACAAAAGTGCCAGAATCGTTTCGATTGACTAATGGCTATAATGTGAGCTATTTGAATTTATAAAATAAAAATTATGCTTTTATTTTATTGTTTTATTTCCATGTTGTTATTCTATTACATAATCTTTGGCAATGGAAATTTGAAAAATACTATTTTTTTTAAATTGTTCAGTCGAGGTAGGCAAAGGTGTAGGAGGAGGAGGAGGAGGTAAATATGAAACATAGCTTGCATCTAGTCCAGACAGCCGAATATTCGGTCGCGTTTTAAAAATAGATGTGTTAATTGTCTACTGGATAGGATTTATCACCATGCCACTAAAGAAAAAGATAGGCGAACATATGTTATTGTAGAAACTTACTTTTTGGAAGTGTTTAGAAGCTGCAATGGACAAATATTGATTGTAAAGATTAAAAAAATATAAATGATCTGGGAGTTGAATTAATTACTGTAGTGTCAGATTTGACAGGATGGTGGACAGCAAATATTGTCTTCCCCAAAGTTAATCTTTTGCATGGACGTAATATCTTGTGTCACGTTCAATGTTAGCCGCATTCTTTGTACTTCAGTTGACCACGATATTTCTTCATAAATATTGTACTGCACTCGTTGTTAGTATTAAGGGTACCAGTGAAGCAGCATGATGCAGTGTATGTTGACGATAGGGTATTTGAAATGTTGAAAATAAATTCAACAAAAATATTTCATTTCATGTATTCATTTAAAAACAATATTACAGAAAATACTATGAATTACAAATTATGGTATTCTGAAAAACAATGTAACTTTGCCCGAATACTGGAATGCCTATTGACTGCTCAGATATCCAGTAGGGTATAAAAATAGAATTTATATGATAAAATTGTCGATAAATTGTGTCGTGGTAGCACTAGCGCAGCAAACCGGTTTCATATTTACAAGGTCATGTGGCTGTGGTTCGATTCCGGGCGTATACCAATGACTTCATGCCTCAGAGAGCACGTTAAGCAGTCGGTCTCTGTTGTTATTAACAGATGGCGGTCGTTACAATCCGCCAACCCGCATTGGAGCAGTGTGGTGGATTTAAGCTCCAAACCCCCTCACCCTGGAGGGAGGCCTAAGCTTTTGCAGCGAGGTATAATGGGCTGATGGAATGGAATACAATAAAATTATATTCTTTTGATTAATATGAAAATTAAAAAAATCTTTCTTTTCTTTTTTCAGTCTCTTGCAAAACAAATTTTAACATTATTTTAAATGGCTTAACGTCACAGGTTAGTAGCTATCGCCAGGCGTGCGCTATTGCCCTCTCTAACAAGATATTTTAAATATTCATAATTTTCTTTTTTCAAAATTATTTCCGTGTTATGATTGGTGTATACTTAGAAAACTCTTTCAGGTAAAATACTAAAAGACAAAGGAGTACCTATATGTCTTTAGAATGGTGCGTAATCGGCGCTATTCTGGCTAGAGTATGACTATAGGTACATTCCATTTTCATAGTGTGATCAATCGCTAATGAAAGCTATCAAATGTCACATTTTTGTAATCACTTGAGTTTTCTTTTTGTTGTTAATACAGATAATAATTAAATGCCCTACATTGACATAATTAATAGCATTCTAAAATTAAATAAACAAGACTTATTCCAACATAATATTTTTATTAAAAATAGAAATAATTTATGTTAAATAGCATCTTTTCAATTAAAATGGAATGATACGTTAATACATATTTATTAGTTTATTAAAACTTTGGTAAAAAAAATTATACACTTATTGCCATCTTCATGAAACTTCTTCAGCATATATGTCCAAGGTTCCCTTATCTCCAACATTTTTTATGAACATAAAGTAGTTGAAATACCAGAATGATGCAAACAAGACAGCAACTAAAATATCTGTTTAAAAGGGTTAAGAAATTCATATTTTACGTCGTCCAAATCCTTTAAAGTTTCTAATTGTAATAATTTAAAATTTTGAATTGTATTGGGTACTAACATCTTGACATGATAAATTATTTCAAAATCAAGCAACAATTTTTAGCCTATGGGCGTACATTTTTAAAATATGAACATTTCTAATACACTAAAGAATCTATTTCAAATATTTTTGATGTGCTATATTGTTTTAAGGAGTGTGAATGTGAAGCGTAAACTGTTGAAATATAATTTATCTTAATCAAATTATGTACTGAACCATAGCCAAACGGTTTATTTTATTCCTAAGGAACTGCTATTTTGTTAATTTAAAATGCCAAAATTACATAGTATATTTATGGATTGAAATAGAAGAAGACGTGAAAATGTTAAGTCACAAACCATAAAAGTGCCCGACAAGGGCGCTCATGCCTCTTTTGAGGATTTGTAAGGATTTATTATATTAAAAAAAAGAATATTTAAGTATGTATATCAGTTGTCTAGTACCTATAATACAAGCATAATACTTGCTTACTTTGAGAGTAGATGGTGCTGTGTGGGATGTCACGTATATTACATTATTTTTGAAGTTTATGCAACATGCAATTGAACTAAAGAGCAATATACATTTAGCTGTATTAGCATGTTATGATTCACTGACACCATTTCATGAATGCTAATTGTCTGTAATTACGTAACATAGAATTCATACAATCTGACCCCTAATTGTTAAATTTCAATTAAAACCTTCATTGTTTGGGCACATAGTCTAGAAATAAAATATCTCCTGTTAAATATAAACATTAAACAGTTTTCATTCTAAACACTGAACAATGACTGAACATCAATTCTAAGCATTATATACTTAACTCACTCAAATATTGTGCGTTACCTTCGTACTACCATAATTAAAAAATAAGCCACACGCACGCATCATTACCTTATTTACGCTTTCGCATCATCGAAGACGGCATTTTTACTTTCGTATTAATGTATTGAATGGCAAACAAGTTTTAGGAGCTGGTTAACGTTTTC
Source organism: Luffia ferchaultella (assembly GCA_949709985.1). Lineage (NCBI taxonomy): Eukaryota > Metazoa > Arthropoda > Insecta > Lepidoptera > Psychidae > Luffia > Luffia ferchaultella. The sequence goes on from OX453267.1 coordinate 3,008,510, forward strand.
TACTTATATTCGTAAGTTTAATACACCATTGATTGCTAGCTTACATTATCGCACTTGTAACAATCACAACAATATCAGAATAATGGCCTTGTTGTGTTTAATAGTTAAAATTACACATTATTGAAAAGGATACGTATTACTATTCTCTCCCAAGGTTCAACCATGTAAAGTTCTGTGACTAATAAATATCTTAAATACAAATAACTGAAGAAATTTTGTATTTTCCTTAAGGTATTCATCATCTTGAGCTTTATATGAATTTATTTAATTTAGTAATTTGATCACAAAACAATAACCAAGTAATTCAAAGTAATTTGATAATAACACTGACTGACACTGACATGACATGACACCATAGAGATACATGACACTGACACAGAAGCACACCACAGACTAATGTGGACTAATGTCCACCAATGTCACTTTTAGACACTGACTCACGTTGACATTCTATTTAAGGGTAGACATTCACGACCACGCCGTTTGGGCCACATTGTTGAAAATGCACGTCTAAGTATATACTTGTAGTATAATAATATACAACCTACCCTAGATATTGGCAATAAAAGAAAAATATATTCTGGTGTTACTTAGCAACCTAATATTAAAATGATTTCTAGTTTAGTGTAGGTATATGTTATAAAATAAATAATTCTATTGTCTGGTATTATCACTTACTAATACACATCCAAACGGCGCGACCAAAATTTTGTCCACACTCACGAGCGCGCCAAGCTTCAAAACGGGTGGAACGGATTTCGAAAACAAAACGGGTGCAATAGAATTCGAAACGTTATCAACTGCGGTTTATCTTTATGTAAAAACACACAAACCCAAGAATAAATGGACAAAACATGGCTTCTAAAAAAAAAGGTATACACGGAATTAACTAAATTTTATTAAATTAAAGTTTATTATTATTTATTAATTTGGGTCTTTGGACCGATATAAAGAAGCAATTGGTCAATTGCTGCGCTTCTTTTTGTTTTGTCATGATAATAACTAGTTGTGATTTGCCAAGGGCAAATTACGTAAAAAATTTCAATGGCTTCCAAAACGAAATATCTAGACATCATGACACTTCACACATTCACACAGACTAATCTAAAATTCGGACTACAATTCCCACATTCACGATCATTTGGTGCAATGGAAAGACTCGTGGGTTTCCGCATTCACGATACGTTGGAGCGGCGCGATGCATCGGCGTGGCGTGACTGGATTTTTGGAACGGATGAATATCCGTACATGGCGCGACGTCACGCAAAAATCGAACCATTACAACATTCACGGCAAGATTTTGGACTGATGTGAACGTTTTTGGAGTGATCATGAATGGGCCGCCTAATCTGTGTTGACATTCACTCGTGCACTCATGACCATAGAGATAATAGAATAGAGTAGGCAAGCCCATAAAGATAACAGAGTAGGCAAGCCAGTCCAAATGCGCATGTAAAAAGCGGACCTCAACAGAAAGAGACAGAGAATAGGAGTACCTCATAGGAGTACCTAGATTTATACTATTCTTGAAGTAAATCTTGTAGGTATTTTATATTTTGTGGGTGAGATATTGTTGCAGATTTCTGAGTTTAGTATTAATCTTTGATTGTCAACTACAGGACAACATCACTACATATCATAAAATAAAGTCCCCCGCCGCGTCTGTCTGTCTGAACGCGACAAACTCAAAAAACACCGAACAGATTGGCATATGGGTGACACCAATGGATGGAGTGATTCAAGAGTAAGGTTTAGGTGTATAATTTAATAAGTTAGGTTAGGTTAGGTTAGGTTAGGTTATTAATGTACCTATTGTGGAAATTTATTGAAAGACGATTATTCTTGAAGAAGTCGGAAAAAAATTCAAGCCGGCTGGGATCTTTCGTCGAAAACGCTGCCTCATCCCTTTTAGATATACCAAAATAATGTAAGGAAGAATTGTGTCTTTTTTATAGGACTAAAGAAAAGTCCGCTATATCCACTATACAATTTAAATTAATATCTTAAAAGCTATTGCGAAATATCAATATCGCGCGACCAGCCGGGTGGCCATACGGGACGACGCGACACGCGTAGTTAGATTAGGTTATATGCACTTATTCTTTTTTCAAGTATTTATAGAATTGGAAATGAAATAGGTACTTTAAAACTACCCCTAGTAGGATGAACTTACGTCACATTTAAAGGTAATTAAATCCAATCCACATGTTCGACACAACAAGCTGATATGACACTACGACAGAAAAAATATTACGGCTTGTTATGCTCTGCTACCCATGCGAAGCTGGGACGGGTCGCTAGTTGTAAATAAATGTATCAAATCTACATTAATTTCTTTACAATATTCACAATCAACCATAGAAATGATGTCGAATTTCTCTCGATATTTCGACCCTGATAGTGTAATATTAACCGGCAACCTTTATTGTTTTAATCAATTGCTAAAGGAATAATATTCTCTTTTTCCCCTCATTGTGAAATTCTATGTAATTTATTAACAGCGAGTTTTACAGAGTCAATTGCGTTAAATACGAAAAACCTCAAGTGAAACTTGATCCCGTGAAGAACTCGGATGTCTACAAATGGGTCCACGACATGAACGAAACGCCTTTGAAACTGAATGTTGAGACGAGTTGATTTAATAACTAGGTACGGTGTTCGCGGAGAGCGCATATAAAGTGGTGATTATTAATACCTGCATAAACTCAAAATAATATAACAAATTATATACAGGTGAGGTTTTTATAACCAGCCAAACTTCAATATAACCTTTGATAAAAATCCGTTGGCCGTCTTGTTCCCTTTTAGTATCGTTCAATAGGAAAATATTCACTTAAGCCTACGTAAACCTTTTCCAAAACTACCAATATTACTAGTCACGTCACGAGGACGCCAGTGCACGTGCTACAAACATTTGTTTGCATGTTTGGATAAATCTGTGAAACATATCTACGCCGCGAATTTTACTATGCAGAAGAATTTAAAGAAACATTTACATTAGGTATCTCTATTTACCTATTTAATTATACATTATAGTCAAAATTTACTCAGTCGGATTATGTGAAGATGCGCGCATATGTTCACATCTGACGAAATATTAGTTAATTGTAAACATGTAGCGCGAAAATCTATACTTCTATACTAATATTATAAAGCTGAAAAGTTTGTTTGTTTGTTTGTTTGTTTGTTTGTTTGTTTGTTTGTTTGAACGCGCAAATCTCAGGAAGTACTGGTTCGAATTCAAAAATTCTTTTTGTGTTGGATAGCCTATTTATTGAGGAAGGCTATAGGCTATATGTATAAAATAATACTATCTGTCTGTCTGTCTATTCGAATAAATCTCCAAAACGGCTAAACTGATTTTGATGAAACCTCACAGATATGGAAAGAAAGTGGTCAAAAGTAACATACACTACTCTTTGTATGTCTGTATGTACGTCCATCAGTCTATTCGAGCTAATCTCCAAAACGGCTAAACCGATTTTGATGAAATTTCACGGGTATGAAAAGGAGGTGGTCAAAAGTGACATACGCTCCTATTGTCCGTCTGTCTGTCTGTACGTCTGTGTGTCTATTCGAGCTAATCTCTAAAACGGCTGAACAGATTTTAATGAAACTTTGCAGACGTGAAAGAAGGTTGTCAAGAGTGACATCAGTTACTTTTTGTGGCTGTCTGTCGTTTGTCCTCAGTGATCTATCAGCGTAGATAAACCTGAAAATACTAAGTCTGGGAAGCCGAAATTTGGAATAGTGGTTTATTTTATAACGTGAGTATTAATTTTTTAAGAAAGGAATATTTGGAAATTTCAAATTTAAGGAGGGAGGGATGGAGGGGCTTTGTATGAGAGTCTTTGTTTTTTAAAGTTAGAAACAAAAATTTTAACATAAATAAATAGTGATGTGCTTCAGGGTTTTTGGATTTCTACATTTTAAGGGTGGGAAACGTGAGGTGAAAAGTATGTATCGGTTTTTTTAACGCTGTCAATAGATGGCGGTCGTTACAATCCCCAACCCGCAGTGAAGTAGCGTGGTGGATTTAAGCTCCAAAACCCCCTCCTCACCCTGGGGGAGGCCAAAGCCCCTGCAATGGGGTAAAATGGGCTGATGATGATCGGTTTTCTTAGAGGATTGGGGAGAATGAAGATTGAAAATTTAAATGGGTGTACCCCATATTTGTTTCAGCAAAAAGTACGTATAAATCGTTTCGAATGTTAATGCTACCTAAAACAGGAATGTGTAGTCTACGCAAGCGAAGCTGCGGGCGGTCGCTAGTATTTCAATAAAATTTTTTGTAGGATCACCTGAAATAAACTATTTACTAGGAAGAATTAGGTAATTAATAATTAAAGCAATAAATTATAACCATCACTACCACCATTAGCCTATTAATGTCTCACTGCAGGAACTTAGGCCTCCCTCGGAACGAGGAGACTTGGAGCTTAATCCACCACGCTGCTCCAATGCGGGTTTGTGGATTGTAACAACTGCCATCTATTGAGGCAACTAAGACCGACGGCTTAACGTGCTCTCCGAGGCACAATATAAATGTGTATAATGGTACTGAACGCTATATTGATGTAGCGTTGGTTAGTTGCAAGCCAGGCGCTCGATTTAAAATACATACATGTATGTGTTAGGAACACGAGCCCAGGATGCTCGGTCTTTTGACTTAGAGGATTGTGGGATTTCATTGCATATCATCGGGCGTTCGTACCGTAAGATGGAAGTGTCATGCGAACATAGGCTTTTATATATACAAAATCTTTTCCTTTCAGCATACGTATCTTTTATTTCAGCTTTTTGAATAAGATAATTAATTGAGAAAGAATATACAAGGGATTATAAAATTCCTCTCTTTACAATATCTAATTAATTAATTATTTATTTTATTTCATCAATATGTTAAGTTACATTTATTACTTAAAACCATAACGTATGAAATAAAACTGGTGATGCTTTAGACAAGTCCGACTATCGGCCTATTTCTCTAGCTACATCAATTGCCAAGGTGCTTGACGGTTTGCTAACTACCGGCAACTAAATAAATAATTAAGTTTGCTTGATGTGCAGTTGGATTCAAAGCCTGTTTTTCTACTGAGAATGCAATTCTGTCGCTCAAGCAAGCATACTGTCAAGTACTATGTCGACAGTGAAACGCCAGTGTACACTTGTTTCTTGGATTTATCAAAAGTTTTTGACCTGGTTCACTATGATGTGCTGTGCTAAGCTGAAGAATGGGTCTGGGTTGTCTGATGATTTAATCGTGCTGTTTAAATACTGGTATTGACACCAAAGCAATCACGTAAGGTGGGCGGGATCTCTTTCGGCGCCGTACGGGCTTGAATGTGGTGTGAGGCAGGGTGGGCCTAACTCTCAAAAGCTATTTAACTTGTACGTTAATCAGTTAATCGTAGAACTCAGCAACGCTAATATAAGTAGGTTGTCATGTTGACGGGGGGTTAGCAACAATAATATTAGTTATGCTGATGATATGGTGTTGCTGAGTTCAACGAATACCGCACTAAGAAGATTTTTGGCAATGTGTGAAAGGTATGCGGCGGTTAATGGGCTCAGATACTACACGAAGAAGGGCGAGTTGAAGGTATTCAAGGTGCGTACTAAATGCTATTGTGTGCCTCCGGTCTTATTATGTGGTTATCCTCTGAAGAAAGTCAGCAAGTTTAAGTATATGGGCCATTGGGTCACCGATGATCTGATTGATATGGATATAGAGCGGGAGTGTAGAGCGTTGTCTGTCCGATGTAATATGCTCGTTCGCAGATTTGTAAAGTGTACTGATCAGCTGGGCTAACATGCGACGCACGACAAAACTGCCACACGAGACGAGAAAAATTGTCAATCTCGACTTGTCTGTCGTTGTCCCTAACATGCACGACTCACTCGAGAAAATATGTCACCGTGACTTCGCTTTGTCGACACGACAAACGAATGTTACCCTAGGTATAATGAAAACATGCCATATTCTAATATAGCAACACTTTATCCGTTCTTCTTTATTCGTTCAATTTATAGCAATTTATAATCTAAATTGTGTGATTGACCATAGAATATATTTAATAATTTATTTTAACTGGCCATCGATCGTTTCTGCAACTAGAATTTTCAGCTTTTGTGTTGCCCATGGTTAAAAATGTTTTTAAATTAGTTTTTTTAAGCAAATCTATACTAATATTATAAAGCTGAAGAGTTTGTTTGTTTGTTTGTTTGTTTGAACGCGCAAATCTCAGGAACTACTGGTTCGAATTCAAAAATTATTTTTTTGTTGGATAGTCCATTTATCGAGGAAGGCTATAGGCTATACTACATCACGCTACGACCAATAGGAGTGGAGCATCAATGAAAAATGTTGCAAAAACGGGAAAAATTATTCCTTTTGAGAGCTTCCGTCGCGCGCGCTGCGTAAACGGTTGATGTTAAGCAAAAATCATGTATTACGGAATTGTACTCCTTTAAAAGTTCTAACCAAAAGTCCGCGACAGCATACGTGTATCTTTTAAGGTTAACTTACTATAACTTTTTTTATGACAATCAAATTTGTTCAACATAATGTACTATTTGCGAAGATGTTTTTTAAACGTGACATTAATCCTTATCAAATTAAATACGTTAGTTGTCTTAAGCATTTCATGCATATTATAATTGCCCTTTACATCATACAATTTAAATTAATATCTTAACAGTTTTTATTGAAATTTAAAAACTATAGCGGGAGAAAATAAATTCGCTGTCTGCCTCTGTTCGTTAACTTTTTACTTCCAAACCAATAGACTTTGATACGGTTTTTAGTAATATCTTATTTTCTTATTATCTTATAATCTATTAATCTATATAATAGAAATACTTATTATAAAGCTGAAGAGTTTGTTTGTTTGTTTGTTTGTTTGTTTGTTTGATAGATAGATTGATTGATTGATTGTTTGTTTGATAGATTGATTGTTTGATTGATTGATCGATCGATCGATTGATTGTTTGTTTGTTTGTTGGTTGGTTGTTGGTTAGTTGGTTGGTTGGTTGGTTGGTTGGTTCGCTCGTTCGTTCGTTTGTTCGTTCGTTTGTTTGTTTAAACGCGCAAATCTCAGGAACTACTGGTTCAAATTGAAAAATTATTTTTGTGTTGGATAGTCCATTTATCGAGGAAGGCTACAGGCTATACTACATCACGCTACGACCAATAGGAGTGGAGCATCAATGAAAAATGTTGCAAAAACGGGAAAAATTATTCCTTTTGAGAGCTTCCGTCGCGCGCGCTGATTGATTTGATGATTGATTGATTGATGGATTGATTGTTTGATTGATTGATTGTTTGTTTGTTTGTTTGTTTGTTTGTTTGTTTGTTTGTTTGTTTGTTTGTTGGTTGGTTGGTTGGTTGGTTGGTTGGTTGGTTGGTTGGTTAATCTCTGAAACTACCAGTCGGATTTGAAAAATTCTTTTTGCCTTCGATAGCCTGATTCTAGCGGAGAGTTATAGGCTATATACATGAAAACGAACTGTCTGTCTATTCGAGAAAATCGGCTTCGGCCAAAACGCCTTAAACGATTTTGATGAAACTTTACACATATAACAGGATGTAATCTTTTGACTACACCCTTTCCATATGTGACATACAGAACTTTTTGTATGTCTGTCTGTACGTCCATATGTCTAAACCTATTTAAATGAAACATCAATGAATATTAAAAGAAGGTCGTTAAAACTAACAAATGTTACTTTTTGTCCGTCTGTCTCTCTGTCTGTACGTGTATCTGTCTATTTGAGCTAATCTCCAAAACGGCTAAACAGATTTTAAGGAAACTTTGCAGACGGGAAAGAAGGTTGTCAAGATATTTGACATTAGCTACTTTTTGTCCGTCTGTTTCTCTGTACGTCTATGTGTCTATTCAATTCAATTTTATCTATTCGAGCTAATTTCCAATACGGCTGAACAGATTTTAATGAAACTTTGCAGACGTGAAAGAAGGTTGTCAAGAGTGTCATAAGCTACTTTTTGTGTTTGTCTGTCTGTCTATCTGTCTATCGGTTGTCCTCACTGATCTAGCAACATACAGCCGAAAGTACTAAGTCTAGGAAGCTTAAATTTGGAACATATGTTTATTTTATAACGTGAGCATTATAAAGTTAAGAAAAGCTTTTTTAGAAATTTCAAACTTAAGGATGGGAATGGAGGGACTTAAATAATGACGTGTTTCAGGGTTTTTAGATTTTCACATTGTAAGAGTGGGAAACGGGAGATGAAAAATGGTATCGGTTTTTTAAAGGGTGGAAGGGGAATGAAGATTGAAAGTTTGAATGGGTGTGACCAAAATTGGTTCTAGCAAAAAGTACGTATAAACCATCTCGAACGTTAATAGTACCTATAACAGGAATTTGTAGTCTACGCAAGCGAAGCTGCGGGCGGTCGCTAGTATATTAATATTAAGAATATTAATAATAATGATAATAATAATAATATTGAAACAGGTGCACTGCGCACGGGCTATCACAACACATTACTGTTATTATTTTTTTATTAATATTAATAATAATAGTAATAATAATAATATGAATATTTTTAATAATAATAAGTAAAATTATTAATATTAATAATAATATAGAAACTGGTTCGCTGCGCTCGGGCTGTCACAACACATTATCATCATCATTATTATTACTATTATTATTAATAGTAATAATAGTAATAATGAAAATCATAATAATTAGTAAAAAGATTATTAATAATAATAATTAATGATATTAATAATAATTATAATAAATATTAATAATAAGAATAATAATAAGTATTTATAATAATAATAATAATACGTATTATATTAATAATAATAGTAATAATAATAATAATACGTATTTTATTAATAATAATAATAATAAGTATTAATATTATTATTAATAATAATAAGAATTGATATTATTAATAATAATAAGTATTAATATTAATAATAATAATAAGTATTAATATTAATAATAATAATAAGTATTAATAATAATAATAAGTGTATTAATATTAATAATAAGTATTAATATTAATAATGATAATAAGTATTAATATTAATAATAATAAGTATTAATAATAATAATGTTTTGTGGTAGCCCGAGCGCAGCGAACCTGTTTCAAATCGATAAGGCCATATGGCGGTGGTTCGCATCCGGGCGTGTACCAATGAGTTTTTGACTTAAGTATGTTAACTACCACTGAACCCATGTCTCGGAGAGCACGTTACGCAGTCGGTCCCAGTTGCTGTCAATAGATGGCGGCCATTACAATCCGCCAATCCGCATTGGAGCAGCGTGGTGGATTTGATTTCCATTTTGAGCTCCAAGCTCCAAGTCCCCTTATTTTTAGGAGAGGCCTAAGCCCCTGCAGTGTGGTATAAAAAAGACTGAGGGAATGGAATGGAATAATAATAAAAATACCTTTTTTATTACCTAGAACCTAACACTGAAAAACAGAATAAAACGAAAATTTAAGGGGGGCTTCCATAAAACAAACCTGATTTTTTTATATTGTACGGTGTATGGAACCCTTCGTGTGAGAGTCTGACTCGCACTTGGCCGGTTTTTATAATATACATATACATATTTTTATATTTTACACACAGAACTAAAACAAATAGACACGTGCACAAATATTTGTCCCGGGCGGAAATCGAATCCGCGACCACTGGCTCCGCAGTTAGGGTCTCTAACCACTCGGCCAAACAGTCATCATGTCATCGATCATCAATTGTTTTTTTTATTTGTCTGTTTTCGGCGTTACTGTAACGTAAACAATATTTAAATAAAATAAAATTAAGTAAAAAAAGTTTTTATAAGCTGAATCGGTAACGAAACTTTTTTTAATGCATAAAATACAACCGATTCAAGCGTATACAAACAAAAATAAAAATTTAACAATTACTTTCTACAAAACAATATTTTTCTCACCGTTGTCGTGAACAAAAATTGCCGACGAGAAATATACCGCTTAAAAATGACAAAATTCGATTAAATGTGGTTTGCATGTTAGGGTTTGTAGACAAAACTACCGTAGACGAGTAATTTTTCCAATTGTGACGGAGCGCGACGAGATAAAAACGTTACATGTTAGCACTAGTAGACATATAGAGATATCTCGTTTCGGGACGTGAATTGCCGTCGACAAAATTTTGTCGCGGCGTGCATGTTAGGCCCACAGGTCAAGACCACGCTCTTCAGAGCCTTCTGTCGATTCTTTTACAGTTGCAGTTTGTTGGTGAGTTATACACAAAGGGCATACAGCGTTCTACGTGTCCATAATGCGTTCAGGGTGCTGATGCGGTATTGTAGTCCGTCTGGAATGTTCGCGGAGGCGCGCGTAGACGGCTATCATGCCATCATGCGCAAACGTTGTGCCTCCATTCTCGCGCTAGTGCGTGGCGGCCGCAATACCATCCTGGATATCTTCGCTGATAAATGGGACTCTCCATTTATGATCCTTTGGGTACATTTGTATCTCAAATATTATTTTATTTGATAGTAATATTACTTTTTAATAATAATGACATGTAAATAACGTGTAAAATTACTATGGGGCTGGCACCCGTTAATAATTTCTTTCTTATGCAATACAAAAAACTGCATTAAAATCCCAGATGTTTCAGAGACACATCATTGCAACGCCCCCTAGTATCCATTATCCGTAAAACATGTCTAAGGATGTGCTCTAAAGTAATACCTATATGTAATACGGAAAACCACATCGAAATCGGTCTTTGTAGTTTTTAAGGAGAATGTAATTGTAACGTATATGGTAAAGAAACAAACACACAACCTCTTACCCTAAACGCATATATCGTTTGTACTGTAGGTAAAACTAAAAAAAAATCAGAGTATATCATAATAATATATTAAACAAAAAATAAGTACTAGAAAATATTATACACAATAACCTCATACACCAAAAACAAATATAGCAATAAATTCTTTAATATTTCCCATATTAACCCCATTTATATAACATTTAACATAACAATCAACAGAAAATACAACAGAATACATTTATTATATACGGGTTGTTCAGCTGAACGTAGTTCACACTTATAGAGCGCGCAAAGTTTACGAACTAAACGAGAATTGAAAAAAAGTGATGAAAATTTAAACTTTAAACACATTTTCTCGGTAACCGTTAGTTTGCGCCACTGCTCACTTAAAACTTTTTCTATACATCGGTAAGCTTTATGCGGTCTTTAAGTTTGGAGTATGTTCAGCCGAACACGATGTATATGTAGTATATAACGCCAAACATCTTATGGTCATATTCCATCTGCGTACAAAAACCTGGTTTTAATTCTATTCATATTAAACTATTTATTCTAAACCTAGCTTTAAGACATTCAAATGTATCAGCGGAGTCTCTTACTTGAATATAAACGGCTTTTTATTTTAAACATCAAAATAATAAAAAATATGTATAGACATTTTAAATATAACATAATTTAACAATATAAATTCTCGATTTTTCTCAAATTCTCGAAGCGAAAAAATTGTTGTGGTCAACGAACAAGTTGACATTATTCTGATAAATTCACTCTCACAGGAGCAAAACTGATGAATTTTGCTACAATTTACACACTACATTTTAACACATATCTGTGAGTTAAGTGAGATCACTCAATCGGATTACGGCAATTTCTCTACTTGCGTCGCACGTCTATAGATTAATATAGTTAAGGTGGGCCGTAGCCCGTTAGTACGGCTATTGAATAATAGATGGTGCCACCATACAAATAATTTTTTTTCTTCTCATTTCTACGTTTCAGTTGATAAAATATAACATTCAACTATAAAAACCATTTTTTTAAAAATGTTTTTAACTGGCACTATTGATTGTTTCAACAGTTTTGAAGCGTTTGTACAAAAACTAAAAATTGGTGGAAAATAAAGTTTTTAAAATAGAGGTTCAAAAAAATTGGCATATTAGGCATTGGGATGGCCTGTTTTTAGGCATTTCGATCTATAGACAAAATAACATATAGGCAATTACCAGTGGCGTGTGGTGGGTTTGGAACATGGCTACGCCAACACGACATGTGAAGTTAAAAACCATTTTGGTGGAATCTTCAAAGTTCAGATATTTACCTTAATATGTCTGAAAGTTAAATTTATAATTTGGCGTAACGTATACCATTGGCGTAAAAACGCGCAATGAAAAACATTGCGCGTTTTTACGCCATCTGTTGGAATTTTATTAACCTAGTCTAACCTATTAGTTTAGTAATAACGTAGCAGATGGCGCTATTTGGCAAAATTATATAATCAAATCATGATTATATAATTTTGTATTTTTGTTGTGTGCTGTGTGAAGATAATACAACTAGTTTTTTATTTAAAAGCAAAGCAAGGTAATTGTGAGAATATCTAAACAAAAAATAAAATAAAATAGGTACCTAACCTATTAGACAAATGAAAAATCTCTATTATTTTATCTAATGATTTCACCTTAGTTAAATACATCATAAATACTTATTTATATATAATAAACTCGTCAATGATTTCATTATAAAATGAACCTGACCCAGACCTGAAATATTACGTAAATATGTGTGGATTCGTTTGTAAAAATCATTGTTTATAAAAGCTAATTGGTTTATAAAGCAAGAGATAGGTGCCTAAGTTCTGTATGATTTTAATTACCTATTTACTTTGTCACTGTGCAATGACTGCGAAATACATTTCTTTCAGTCCATTGAAATCCTCCAAAATTTCCATTTCGTTATTTGACACTTCAATTTCACCTGATTCATCGTTACTTTAATACAACTTTAAAACATAAAACACAACAAATCGCAATGAATGCAATGCAATGAACACAGACAATAATTGAAAACAATAATGAAGTTAGTTTAGCCGCAGAATTCGCAAAGTTCTGCCTGCAGTCTAATTACGTACGAATTTCATGTCGTTATGCCTGGCTTAAATTTCCAGTATAAAATCCAGTAGGTACCGACCGATGGCCCTCGAAACGTAAGAGGGATAGATGCCATTCATCACTACATGTAAGAAGAAGAGAGACATAAAAGACGTAACTCATTTGGCTTGCCTCACGGCGTGTTCGCAACGTGTCGGTTCGGTTGGCGTCGGTATGTCGTGATCGGGAAAGAGAGGGATGCCGGTGATAGGGTATTAAGATAGGTCAGTAACAGTCAGTAATAGCGCGCCATTGTATTATATGCGCGCGCGGGAAATTCAAACACTCAAAAGAGTACAAACTCTTGCGTTTTTCATCATTATTGTAGGAAAATTTTAGACATGCATGGCTTTTTGGCTTTCAAGGAAGACCCGCGCCTGGCAATTACAATGTTTAAGCATTGACGGTTAGGCAATCTGCTACACTGGAATCTTACATTTTAGGCACTGTGCTTATGACTTAAGTGATTTGGTGTAACTTTGTTTTTGATACCGATTTTCTTAAGACATAGTTTTCTTATTTTTAAACAGATACTCAAAAATGTGGGTCAATACTGAGTTTTGTTCTTTTTGTAACTTTGTACCTATTAACTAATGTTCACCCCAAAAGGCAATCTTATGAATTTGAATAATATCTATACCTGAGTTGCAAGTGGCGCCGGTTAATAATACAAAAAAAGCCCGGTAACGTATTCTGATCACTCAAAGCAGACTTGTAAAAAAAAGCAAAAATCTAATGCCACCATACAAATGAACTTGAACCTGAGTCTGATGGCCAACTTCATAGTTCTTTTTATACAAAGTAATTCATATACCTGGCATATAAGCGAAAGTTGGTGAATGCACTATTAATAAAATTACAACAAAATAGAAGAATTATACTATCAATGAAAACCTGTGCCGGCATATACGTCATAAATTCTCTGCATTTGATGCTTAGGAAATATTGACTTCTTTGATGACGATGACATCTTTTTGTTATCAATTCCCAGGTTCATACTTCCAAATGTTAATAATTCTTTTATGAGAAATTGTATCTGTATTCACAATAGAGTTCCAAAAGATATGTTGCAGTTAAATTATAATCAATTCATAAAATGTTTTTAAGTCCAAGCCATAAAGAAAGCTTATTGTTGTGTTAATAAATATTTAAATAGTAGTTTCATATATATGAATAAAATATATACCTAAATAAAATGAACAAGTCAGAGTTTCTTGCCAGTTCTACTTGTCCTTATTCTATGAACCGGTAGGTAGCTAATTCATTTTGACTCTCAATATGTGTGTGTAAGCATCTTGTTGAATAACTGACTGATCGATTGGACAAGTTGTTAGGAACCCTAACTGCGGAGCCAAGGGTCCCAGATTCGAATTCCGCCCGGGACATATATTTGTGTGCATAAATATGTCTGTTTGATCCATGTCTAGGTGTAAAGTATGTATGTATATCAGTTAACTGGCACCCATACAAGCTTTGCTTAGTTTAGGACTAGATGGCGCTGTATGGGATATCCTAGGTATAGTTCCAATCAAACTTTATGGCGGATCGGAGTACAACGCTTTATGCGGGCTTGCGCAGGTTCAGTCATATGCCCCTCGCTCCACTACGTCCCGCTACACCTAAAACTGGTTACTGCGACGCAACTTGTGCCTATGTTCACATCCGCCATAAAGGTTGATTAGAACTGTATTGTTACTATAATTTTTTTTCCTTTGACTTTGGCCAAAATTTAAAAATGCACCTTCACTTTCAATAAGTGTGTGTAATGCATTTCACATTTAATAAAAAAAAATTAAATTTTGAAACCAAATTTTGTTCATTATGCTAATGCAGTAATTGTTAGCGTTGTATTTTTGTCTTTTAAGGCCTCCAACAGAGTGACGCGTCGTGCCGACGTAGAGAACTTCATACGAAGCGCGCTGCTGATCGTCAACGGAGCTCTGTGTGGTTATATTTGATATAATACGGGCTGACGTACGCGACCAACATGAGCGTCGCTCTATTGGAGATCTAAACCATTTATTGTGTTTTATTTGACGACCGCTTAGCCTAGTGGGTAGCGACCCTGCCTACGAAGCTAGAGGTCCCGGGTTCGAATCCCAGGTCGGGTCAGTATTAATATGATGAATATTGATACTGGTACCGGGTCTTGGTTGTTATATATATAAAAAAAAAAAAAAATATTTATATATATATATAATAATAAAGAATATTTAAGTATGTATATCAGTTGTCTAGTAACCCATAACACAAGCATAATACTTGCTTACTTTGGGACTAGATGGCTCTGTGTGGGAAGTCCCATGTATTATTATTATATTATTATTATTATTATTATTATTATTATTATTTTATAAAATAATATTTAACGAACTTAACTTTCTACAACAGTATATCTTCTTTCCAAATTTTAAAAAAATTCCCTGTTTCTGCAATTTTTGTGTTATTTTTGCAAGTTTTGAAGTTACAACTATCTCAATACACATTTGTACCAGCACGAACTGTGCGTTTACCTTTTTTTAAATATAGTTTAATGTTAAAAACTTATCAAGTCAAGATGCTGTCAAAGGTTAGGCTATTATCTTATTACACTTGACATAGACGGTGACAAAAGATTTCTTCAATCAAGAATATTTTTTTGAATGAGACATATTGTGTTAAACCAAGAAAATACTTTATTGGCTTAGTACAATATATCTTGAAACAAAGAAATATTTTTGATTGAAGAAATCACTTTTTACCACGTACAAGGTGTACATGACATAATTGATAATATATCAGGATCTGCTCACAATTGAACTCCTTATAATGTCCTGTGTCACCTTCATAACATCTAAAGCACCTTTGTTTATTAATTGATTAGCTAATTCTTTACCTAAATTTTCACACTTATTTATTACATCGACTGGTACGTTCGTGTTTTCTGTTAGACCACAATACAAATTTACTTTTGACGCTCCAGGGTTCTCTCTTAACTGTTTGATCTCTTCTTCGGTTCTAGTATCTACACAGTTCATGTTACCAACTCTTTCCGATATCCTTCTGTTGTACTCTCCGGCTGGATTCAACGGTTCATTACTCGTCACATTTCGCTTGTCTGAAACTTTGAATTTCTTGCGATCATCTTCTTCGTCAGGACTTAATTTGTGTTTGTTAGTTTTTCTTATGTTAGCGAATGTTTCTTCCAGTTTGTGATCTATTTTGACAGTACCATCTAAACTCCATACAGCGCCAGTTATTGTTAGTTTGTATAAAGGACCGAATGGCTTGAGTGACGTGGAAACGCCGACTGGTGCACTGCATCCTCCTCCTATGACAGATAAAAATAAAAATACTTGAGAAATCGGGCAGTATATTGGAAGTATTATATTTATAAGTGTTGGAAATGGATCCGACCTGATGGCAGGTCGGGGTTCCACCTTGGGATTGAGGATCCCTGGTAACGAAAGTGGGGGGGGGATAGCTCCGCCTCTACGATTGACGCCGCCGAACATAAATTATGTATACGAATAAACGTAAAAATTGTAAAATGTGTATATTTCAATATTTTGGATCACTTCCTAAGAAATCTTTAGTCAACTAACGATTACTTTGTATAAAATATAGCCTTATGACTTACCAAGCGTTCTTAAGAAGCTCCTCTCAGCCAACACTCGACAGTAGGTTTCGGCGTGGTTGTGATGAGACAGCATTTCCAAAACAGAGCGGGCGTCGGCACGGCATTCCACTGCTAGGGCACCTTGCCCCGTTGCATACATGATCTCGCTGCATGGTAGTATCTGTTAAAATAAAGTTGGATTAGGTGATGATTAAATATTGAAAAATCCATATAACATAATAATTAGAAATTAGAAAAAAATAAGTATTTTGTTGAAATTTGTAAAAAGAGCTAAGCTTGGTATTATTTGCTTATAAATAAAAATACTGTGTTTTGAGGAAATAAGTATATTAAAAATATTTCGTCAGTTTAGATTTTGTGATTTTCTATTCAACAACGTTTTATTAACCCTGAAAAAATTTGTGGAATTGTGTAGTAAATCAAACATCCAATAAACGCAACGAAATAATTCAAAAACGATTCAATTTTTATATTTTACCATAAATGGCGCTATATCGAATCCATAACTAATTATTATACGTGACGATAGATGGCGCTAATACCAGAACTGTCTTTAATAAATTTTAATTATAAAATTTAAAAAAAATTATAAGCTGTTAAACACGCAATATATGCTTTTTCGGAAAACGCTTATTCTTACAAATAAAAACATTTAAATGCAACTTCGTAATATATAAAGATGGCGCCACATGTATATGTTTTAATATATGGCATCTTAAACCCGTTTTTTTGAAAATGTAATTTATTAACAATTTCCGAAAAACACGAGTTTCTCAAAGACATATGCTTTAATTTGAAGCAACTTACAATATGTGCCACTGATGTAAAAGGCCGCTGGCTGTACACACTCGCCGAGCGGAGGCGAGCGAAGACTTCTCTTTTACCCGCATAGCGCACGCCTTCGCTCGGCGAGTGTACAGCCAGCAGCCTTTTACATCGGTGGCGCGTGATAATAACATTTGTCAATTGCATATAGTGTAATGGGCGTTCTCCTTTCATTCATAAGTCAGTTTCTTGGCTGAATGAATAAACCAACATAATAATTACCTTTGATATCCTATGTTCCCATCCCATTCTCGCTAAACCGGACTTAGCGAGCAGCAACGCCGCATACTCCTGTCCATCGCTATCCAGTTTTCGAAGTCGAGTGTTTAAGTTACCTCTTACATCGATAACCTTTAAGTGTGGATGTGAACCATTTAGTTGCGCTGTACGTCGGAGCGACGAAGTACCTGATGGACAAATAAACAGCAGTTTCAACATGTAACGGTCATTTTAGCTACTGGCAGTTTCGATCGAAAATGAAATATGCATCATCAAAGTTTTTAATTTTGGATTTATTTGAAATAAAGCCAATGCGTTCTAAATTCAAAATAAAATCAACATAATTGCTTTATTGTTTTAACAATCGCGTCTAGATTCAAACGTGAACATGTCGATAATCCGAGTTCCGCCGTGGTACTAACGCAGCAGATACAGCTCGTAACATCAATATAGTGTTTGGAAGAAATATGACTAATGAACGCACTAAACGTTTCTGGTTTAAGCATTTTCACAGTGGAATTTTTAACTTGCAAAATGAACCAAGAGGTAGGCCAGCCGCTTAAACCAATAATGAAGAACTACAAGAGTGCAAATCATGATGAAAGCTGTTCCGTATCACACGCGGTATATTCAGAATTATCTCTAATTTTAATTTTTTTTTTTATAACGTATGCATCACAACAACGGCTAGGTCCCAAACTAAACATTAGCTTGTATTTTGAGTACCGCTACCAGTATTAATATTCATCATATAAATACTGACCCGACCTGGGATTCGAACCCGAGACCTCCAGCTTCGTAGCCAGGATCGCTACTTACTAGGCTAAGCGGTCGATTGATATCTATACTAATATTATAAAGCTGAAGAGTTTGTTTGTTTGTTTGAACGCGCTAATCTCAGGAACTGCTGGTTCGAATTGACAAATTCTTTTTGTGTTGGATAGTCTATTTATTGATGAAGGCTATAGGCTATATGTATAAAATAATACTATCTGTCTGTCTGTCTATTGGAGCAAATCTCCAAAACGGCTAAATTGATTTTGATGAAACTTCACAGATGTGGAAAAGAAGTGGTCAAAAGTGACATAAACTACTTTTGTATGTCTGTATGTACGTCCATCTGTCTATTCGAGCTAATCTCCAAAAGGGCTAAAACGATTTTAATGAAATTTCACGGGTATGAAAAGGAGGTAGTCAAAAGTGTCATACGCTACTTTTTGTCCGTCTGTCTGTCTGTACGTCTATGTGTCTATTTGAGCTAATCTCCAAAACGGCTGAAGTGAAAGAAGGTTGTCAAGAGTGACATCAGCTACTTTTTGTAGCTGTCTGTCGTTTGTCCTCACTGGTCTATCAACGTAGATAAAGCCGACACTACTAGGTCTAGGAAGCCGAAATTTGGAACAGTGGTTTATTTTATAACGTGAGTATTAATGTTTTAAGAAAGGAATATTTGGAAATTTCAAATTTAAATAGGAAGGGGTGGAGGGGCTTTGTATGAGAGTCTTTGTTCTTTAAGTTAGAAACATAAAAATTTTAACCTAAATAAATAATGACGTGTTTCAGGGTTTTTGGATTTCCACATTTTAAGTGTGGTGGAGAGGTGAAAAGTATGGTAGTATCGGTTTTCTTAAAGTAGTGGGGAGAATGAAGATTGAAAGTTTGAATGGGTGTACCCAATATTAGTTTCAGCAAAAAGTACGTATAAACCATTTCGAATGTTAATACTACCTAAAACAGGAATGTGTAGTCTACGCAAGCGAAGCTGCGGGCGGTCGCTAGTATTGATATATATGTGCTCTAATTCTTAATAATATATGAGTTTGTCTCTTATTAGTAAATACGGATAAACTACTGAACTGATTTTGATGCATTTGGCGTAGACAAACCTGAAACACGGTGTGATGGAAAATTAGATTTCCCTTAATATTTTTCAGGTACATAGAAATGGAAGTATCTACACAAATTATAGTTATGGATTTTCAAAAGTTTTATTCAATTCTAAATGTCTAATACAATCAAATACAATTCTTTTCTATACGTTAACCGTTATATCTGGTTCTATCTGTCAAAGTGAAAAAATCAAATGTCATTCAACATTTTTGGTGGGATTGAACGTTCAGTAACTAAATATTCACAACACACGGAGTAAAATAGGTATAAACTACGCGATGTAATTATAAATTAAATTTTATCCTACGTGCGTAATAGCTTATGAAAACGTTAAAATTATATATAACGACGTAAATGAAATTAATTTTTGTTATCGTTTTATTTACAGATAAGAAAATTGTAATATAATAAATTGTGAAAATAATGAAGAATCTCTGTCCGTTTCTATCGAATAACGGTCACGAATGCCGTTTCCTCGGCAGCGATGGACTGCCATCCGTACCCACTCGGAGTAAAATATGGGGAACTACACTCTTATAAGGGCTTATCTTAACCTCTACCGTCCAAGGCCGTTGAGTTACTGGAAGCAGAGGAGTTAAGTGAATTTCAACCCCACACTACCAGCGCGCCGAAGGTGGCTGGATACAGATTCTCTTTTTCAGAAAAACCAAAAAAAAAAACACAGCATCACAGGACTCAGCAGGCAGCCGTGAAATCTACTACAACACCCCAATATCGTGTTTATTTTGAGAACTACCCATGTTGAAACGATCAACGCCCTAACATTGTACTTACTTATGATTTCGACGTAGGTATCAAATGACAAAGATTATCGATCAATATAAAAGTGAGTTTGTCTACCACAGTAATAGAGTTTGAGTAGGTATACAGAAGGCAATAATAAATAAAAGAAATATATTACAAAAAAAAAAAATCATTACCTATGACAGAGCCAGGTGGTAAAGTTGCTAAAGTATGCTCTTTTAAATCCGCCCTTAATACCAACGCATCCCGGGGATCTTCTCTGAAAAATAAAGATGTATACTTAAAAAGAATTTATCCATCTCTACATCCCAATCCCTAACAAATAAAATGTAAGAACATAACCACCACTACTGGTAGGCTTATCATATTAATGCCTTTAACTTATCCAATCTGGTCCAAAAATTCCAAAATGGTACTTCCGAACTTCCGTGTCGTGGTAGCCCGAGCGCAGCGAACCTGTTTCAAATTTACAAGGCCATGTGGCCGTGGTTCGAATTCGGGCGTGTACCAATGAGTTTTTCTGACTTAAGTACACATCTATTACTGACTTCGTGCCTCGGATAGCACGTTAAGTAGTCGATCCCGGTTGCTGTCAAGAGGTAGCGGTCGTTACAATCCACCAACCCACATTGGACCAGCGTGGTGGATTTAAGCTCCAGGACCCCTCACCCTGGGGAGAGGCCTAAGCCCCTGCAATGGGATATAATAGGCTGATGGAATTGAATGGGACTTCCGAAACAAAAGCTTAAAGGAAAAATTTGTGTCAACTTTCAATAAAATCAGTTGTAAAATAATAACGTTAAGTGAGCAAACGGTCAGACAACTAAACAAACTATCATAAAAAACTACGAAGTACCAGCAGTACTTATATGCTACATGATTGCGCCATACAGGAACTAGGAACGGATAAAAAAACCTGTGGTAGGTTTTTAGTCGGAAAGGACCATGCTCATTGCGCTATATGCAATTGACCCAAGTTATTATTATATGACTTCAGGTTGAATCAAACTGGAATACATATTAATGAAAAGCTCATCTTTTTAAAAAAATGTTAGTAAAATATTTTTTTTACCTAAACGGCGTTACTGATATATATATTAAAATATATACATGTAGGGCCATGTATATATGTTATATATTTGCATTAGAATGTTTTTATTTGAAGCAATACTTATTTTGAAAAGCGTAAAAATTTTGTTAAAACTAGACTAATTAAAGTTTATTCATGATAGCTCTAGTGATACTGCTATCTGTTGTTTAGAATAATAGCTAGTTGTTAAAGCGCTATCTACGGTAAAGTATAATAAACTAATTCGATTTTAGATTATTGAGCTGCGTCTGTTTATTGAATAGAAAAACAAAAAATCGAAAATATAGTTTCAGTTTTTTGCATAACTTAACTTTTTGTATTCATTTTCATTAAGACGCCATCTTTATATTTGTATCCGTAAAAAACAAATAATAAATAGTGTGGGTCAATACCGGCCTTTGTTCTTCGTGAGTTGGATTCCTAATATTATGTTCTTCATTTTGTGTAGTATGAACATGTGCCCGCGTGCCGATTACGTACGCTTCTTAAAAATGAGAAAATACCATCTTTTTTATTAAACCAATCTTTTTGTCCGATTTCGGCGAATGATTGGATTATTGTTCTCATTTCCATAACAAAACAGCTGTTACGAAAGTTATTTATTACATTCAAAATATTGTGATTCTTACTGGTATTAAATTTTATTTAAAATTGTTTTATTCTTGAAACAATGCAACTGAAAGTACCGTATTTCAGTCCATTAAAATCGGAATACCTTCTATGTCTGCCACCTTTTATGGTTCTGTCTATAAAAAAAGGACTATGCCTATATACATATACCACATCTGATCCTATATCAAATGATATCAGGTCAGCCAATTTCACTCTACATGCTTTAATTTTTTAACTACATATATAAATATATACATAATTAACAAAAAAAATTTATATAAAAATACTTATTTCATTAAAAGCAAATATTGCATAAGAATCTCACCTCTCAAATACAGCACCAATAGCTAAATTATCAGGAAGTGTAGTTGGCAAGTCTTTTAATGAATGCACGACAAAATCCACAGTTTGATTTCTCAACGCGTCCTCTAAGTCTTTTGTAAATAGAGATTTTTCACCAATTTTCGGCAGTGAAACGTCTAATATGCGATCACCCAGTGTTGACATGGTTACTGAAATTGTGTTGCATATAAACAAAATTTGTCAGTTTTATTAATATTTTATTAGATATTCTGAGGCCATACACACAGAGCAATAAATGAAAATACAAAGCACTGCGAATACATTAACCTATTCGCTATTCATTAACCATATTTGGTCAGATTCAAGGTCGCAACCCATTTAATTTACAGAGACAATTGATTGATAATTGATGACTAGTTAAAAGGTTAACAACAATTCAAAAATATTTCTGATTTGCTTGTAGACCAATAAGTAATAGGTATGGTAGCATATATACTGAATGCCACTTCGGTCAGGTTTGCTGCTTGATGGACTAATGGTGTGTGAAAAAGTTTTAAATGCCATTGTGTGATGTGAAATAGTATAAAAAATTATTCTACTTTACAAAAAACTTGATGGAATCACTACTGTTCACAGGTAATAAATTCTTCAGGGTTCAAGTCACTCAGGCATTTAAGTGTACAACTGACTATAAATGCATTGGTTCGTGACCACTGTCTTGCCTTCTTTTTTAATCTGATGCCATAGATTTTATAGTCAATAATAATAATATTTGGGACATCCCACACAGCGCTATCTAGCCCCAAACTAAGCACATATTATGCTTGTATTACAGGTACTAGACAATTGACATACAGACTTAAATTTTCTTTTTCTTTTTTTATATAATATACATGTATAAAGATACTTTTACGCCCAAACACGGAACAAATAGACATGTTCATGCACACAAATATTTCTCCTGGGCGGGAATTGAACCCACGACCCTTGCCTCTGCAGTTAGGGTTTCTAAACACGTGGCCAACCAGTCAGTCAATGCGTACATAATGTTATAACATAGAGCTTACTTATGTGTTATTAAGTTTAATAGTATTTAGGTAAGTATTATTACAAAATTATTTTATATCAATTAACAACTATAATTCACCTATAGTAAACTCCACATCTGGATTTATCTTCTTCAAGCAGTCTATAACATGATTCGTTTGAATTAAAGCAAGCTGAAACAAAAAAATGTACTGTTATGAACAATTAAACTATAGACACGATGCTCTTTTCCCCACAGAATAGTTTATGCGGAGATGTATGACACTTTCATTCTTTTGGCATCTCTTTCACTCCCTACTGCTGAAATACAATCAGTTCTTAAAAAAATCCTGAGCTTATTCCACCTTTTCTATTCAAATAACAAACTTTATCCAATGATACAGTTGTTTGTTTGTATGTAATAGACTATATTAT
Source organism: Luffia ferchaultella (assembly GCA_949709985.1). Lineage (NCBI taxonomy): Eukaryota > Metazoa > Arthropoda > Insecta > Lepidoptera > Psychidae > Luffia > Luffia ferchaultella. Next base: position 3,032,234 of record OX453267.1, read on the forward strand.
AACATAATTTATAATATAATTATATTTAAACATGGAGCTCTGATGCATTAGGTATTATGATGGAAAGTATTAGCTTCTACACATGCGTTTATCTATCAGTTTTTTAGTTTATTAACCTATTCGCTACTCATTAACCATATTTGGTCAGACTGAAGTTAATTAACAGAGACAATTGAATGATAATGATTAATGAGAAGTTAAAAGGTCAATCAATTGTCTTTGTTAATTAAATGGGTCGTGATCTTCAATCTGACCAAATATGGTTAATGAGTAGCAATAGGTTAACAGGGCAAACATTATGTACTCATGTACCTAGGAATACCCGGACGTAGCATCGTGAACTATGATGTACACTTAGCAAGTCAGGTGGCTATGTAAGCTCGCATCAACTTGAAAATGTTCATAGCATAGAAAGTCTACCAACCACCAGTATGCTGCGAAGTTCCACTCACACATACTGACACGGCCACCAGTGCAGTGCTACATTTGCTTGTTCAGTGACAGTGAGTGTAGTTTTTTTTTTGCTGCTGTGGCTGTACTGGTCAAACTAGTGTACCATAGGGTTAAATCAACAAAACCATTCATGAATGCCCATACATTTACAATAACCACATCAAAAGAATAAAGCACCACATTTTAAATTCTAACATTTTCCGATGTAAATTTCCAGACCAAACCCAAGTTTGGTTCAACACCAAAAGGTTTAATTATTTTATAAGTTGAATTATTATTTAACATGCTCATCAAAATATTATACAATATAATTCTAGGTTGGATTCGCCACAAATTAGCATGAGATTTTAATGGCGATTTCAATGGCAGACTTTTTAAAAAAATAATATGGTTATCAACTAAAAGACTTATATCAATCCGTTTGTTTTTAATCAGACTTTTTGTTGTGTAATCGTAAGATACCTAATCTACGAGGTTCCTGGTTTCATGTAGGTAGGTACAATTTACTTTGTATTTCTGTTAGTCATTCTCTTGATGTATTTGATCGATACGTGATAAGTAGTATCACTTTTATACAAAAAAACAGATAAGATAACATTTGATTGACAAATCATGTTAAATATTAGCTCAGAAAGAGAATTTTGGATGAATTTTAATATTATAAGGCATTGACTTACTTCGCTTTTTCTGGAACCTACACGTATTGTTTTCTTAACGTTATCCATAATTGAAACAAATATTATCGGGTAACAAAGTAGGATCTTAGAATAACATAGGTTATGTCATGATGTAATGTAATGAGACAGGAAATTAATTAGAAGTACTTATTGTAATTATTACTAGTCACTTGTCACTAACACTGTAGTGGACAAGTATTTAGAACTAGTTTAACTATTCTCAAACCATTGAAACACGTCTGAAACACTGAACCACACTGAAGTTCACTGAACTGAAACTTGCTGAAACTCACAGACTGAAACTTAATTTTCTTTTTTTCAGATTTTGTCTGTCAAACGCATCAAATGTCAGATTCTACATTCCACTACATTCTGTCAAACACAGTGTGACCAGCTTCAAATTACAGATCTTGTTACTAATTTTGACTAATCTACCGTTTAAGGTAATGGTAAAAATACCTTGTATGGATCCACCGTATTTTTTACTTGAAGGGAATTCTCCATTCCCCAAACAATCTCGGCACGCATACTATGCGCAACTAACAAAACGAGTTTATCTCTGTCTGACAAAAGGACAATACGATACCTCTCTCGTTTCGTCATCTACTCGTATATTAACCATTCATTGAAGCCAGGTATATCACATTCCGAACAATTTTTTTGTCGAAATGGGGCTGCCTACGTTTTGGGAAAGAAACAGGTATAATTCATATGTCTTAAGTGTAAATGAAATGGAAGAAAATATAAAAATTTAGTATTTTTCATCTCTTTTACACATTCAACACATGAAAAATACCTGTCTCTTTCTTTCATAAAACGTAGCCAGGGTTATCTCGACAATTTATGGGGTGTGAATCTTCTAACAACAAATTCTAATCTAACAACAAACATGTTTTCTCAACAAGCCATTGGTAGAAATTCGAAAAATTGTATTAATTTAAAACCTAAAAAAAATCATTGCTGCACTATGACAAAAAAAATTAAAAACATCAAATTATTTTGCAATAAACACTAATAAACGATTTAATAAAACAGCACTGAAGTTTTTACTGTAATAAAAATTTAAATCTACTGTATTTTCTTGGAAAATACCGTATTTTTAGATGGAAGCACCGTAATTTTACTTTCGCGATCTGGAAGCACTGCTACTATGCAATACCCATGCAATACCCCTTTACAGCTTATAATCATACGGTAGGTACATTTTTTACTCATATTTTTGTTGCTTTATTTATTCTTTTTGCCGTTAGAGGGCGCCTTTAAGTTATATTTATAACTTCTACGATACAGCATTTAGTAAATTAGTAAATAATACAGCGATTTGACGACAGTTTTTTCCAAACGGCGCTGTCTTATTTGAACTGTGCATTTGAGTAGCGCGTTTCCCTATTCATACTAAATGCAGATAAATTACCATAGTAAATTACCTACAGTTACTTATAACTAAATATTAAAAAAACATATTTTTAGGACAAATAAATAAGTACATAATAATACGCGACTAAACGTTTACTAAAAGTAGAAAAAAATTTAAGAGCGTTAATGGACGGCATATAGTAAACTAGCGACCGCCCGCAGCTTCGCTTGCGTAGACTACACATTCCTGTTTTAGGTAGTATTAACATTGGAAATAGTTTATACGTACTTTTTGCTGAAACTAACATTGGGTACACCCATTCAAACTTTCAATCTTCATTCTCCCCACTCCTTTAAGAAAACCGATACTCCCATACTTTTCACCTCCCGTTTCCCACCCTTAAAATGTGGAAATCCAAAAACCCTGAAACACGTCATTATTTATTTATGTTAAAATTTTTATGTTGCTAACTTTTAAGAACAAAGACCCTCATACAAAACCTCTCCATCCCTCCTGCCTTAAATTTGAAATTTCCAAATATTCCTTTCTTAAAAATTAATACTCACTTTATAAAATAAACCACTGTTTCAAATTTTGGCTTCCTAGACTTAGTAGTTTCGGCTTTATCTACGCCGATAGATCAGTGACGACAAACGACAGACAGCCACAAAAAGTAGCTGATGTCACTCTTGACAACCTTCTTTCACGTCTGCAAAGTTTCATTAAAATCTGTTCAGCTGTTTTGGAGATTAGTTCGAATAGACACATAGACGTACAGACATACCCGTGAAATTTCATTAAAATCGGTTAAGCCGTTTTGGAGATTGGCTCGAATAGACAGATGGACTTACATACAGACATACAAAAAGTAGTGTATGTCACTTTTGACCACTTTTTTTCCATATCTGTGAAGTTTTATCAAAATCAGTATAGCCGTTTTGGAGATTTGCTTGAATAGACAGACAGACAGATAGTATTATTATTATACATATAGCCTATAGCCTTCCTCAATAAATAAACTATCCAACACAAAAAGAATTTTTCGATTCGAATCAGTAGTTCCTGAGATTTGCGCGTTCAAACAAACAAACAAACTCTTCAGCTTTATAATATTAGTATAGATAAGTCGGTGCCATCTGTCTGATACTTTAAATGGATATTTACCAGGTAATAATAATCAAAACAATGATATAACAAATATAGAAATATAACTATAACAATATGTCGCCCATTAGCGTTCTTTTCTCTACATTAAAAATAATTTTAACTTTTTAGTTTGGGTTATTAAAGCCTGTTTATATTTTTGTCATAATAAAAACTTTTTGTATGACATTTTGCATCTTGATGTTACTCTGTCATTCGATCTTCATTGCTATTGCCAAAACAAAGTTATTCCTAATTTTAATGGATGCAAATCAGTTGTCGTGAAACTGAATTTTATCAGTAATAAATCTTCCATGAAGTCAATGCAGCAATCGTCAAATTTTACCATGAGCCTATGATACATCCAAGTATGGTGGCCAGGAACGCGTACGGCCTCCCTAGGCGCGATGCATTGACATATATATTGCGCGAAGTCAAATCATCGTGGTAGGTATAGGGTAATACTGAGACAATGAAATATAAAATTAAAATAAACTTTCTTGGTTGGTTTAGTTAGCTATAGTTTCATATGCTATTACAATGTTACTATAGATGTAATTCGAAGTTAGCCAGTGTTTAAACTATGGCAACAAAAGCTTAGTCAGGTGCTATTCAATCAGCCCAGCCAATTGCATTATGGCACATCATGACCGACTGTGTAATACCAATGGAATCAAAGTCTAAATTAGTAACTGCGAAAATCATTAGCTCCATGAGGAAAATATATGGAATGCATAACGCTGCAGCCTCTCTTTTAGTTCTAACTCTTTCCCACAGATATGTAAGTGCACAAATATTGTCAACGCTAAGGTAGTCATCTCGTAGATTTTGGTGGCTCTTGTTACATAAGAGGGACAAACTTCAACACCAAAGATATAAATAATACTGTAGCTTGATTTTAACAATAATTTATTATGGAACATCATTGTCGATAACTACCGCATAGTCGTTGAAAGCATTATGAATAGACACAAATTAAAATTACATAGAACGATCAATGATTATTACATCACTGAGAAATATACATAAAAATTAGCAATGTATGCGATTTATTATCAATATTATACCGATATCGTAGCTTAATTTAAAAAAAAAAGATTTTGTCTACTAATATACGTGAAAGATTACAAAAAGTAATCATAGTACTAACAAATCACAATATCAGTCAGAATTCACATCTTTATGGTGAGGATCCACTTGTGAGCAACTATTGTTGGTTATAACTACAGATCATTGGAAGACGTGATGAAACGCTGTCTCTTACTTAAATACAATTAACACTGCCTTCCATATCCCCACGACACGAAGATATGGTTGCCGAATTGGCGCCCAATTGTCTTATAGGTACACTAAATATGCATGCATGCGTATCTACATATTACCATGATCTGCGGTTACAACACTGAAATATTTTTGGTATAACGTGTCTATTGAAGTTTATGCAGTTGTTACATTATTGACATTAACAAAAATTATGAAAATTTCAATGAAACGAAATGAGGTGTCACTTTACTACAAATACCGAGTTACGTGGAATGTTCAACATATTCCATCCAACATAGGTCGAAATATTTACTTGTTGAAATAGAATAAATAATAGCAGATTGTAGCTGATATATCAAACGACTGATTCTGATTTTTATTTTGTAAAACATGTATATTAAATGTAATAACTTAAAAGATAACTATTGAAAATTAAACAATATAGTCAATACTAATACAATATATTTTTTCTATTTTAATTTTTGAAGAAACTCTTTGCCTGGGTAGGAAAAAAATTTAGTACAGATCTAACGTTATACCGAATACGAATCTGATGTTATACATGCATATGCGAGGCTTGGGTATGGGGTTTTGATGGTCGGGTCGCATACTTTGAATCTGTTCATATCTTCACCATAAATTTTGGATTTGATGGTGCCATTTAAGAGAGGGAAGTCCAAACTACTCCATCCTATTTTTGACCTTAAAGTCTTTTAAATCCGTATTTATCTGCCAGGAATTGGGGGTTTTCAGACCAGTTGGAGTTTTTTAGGGAGGAGAGGGGCCTAGGTCAGTTTTGGGTTTCCACGTGCGCTTAAGATGGTGAAGCGCGATAAAAAACTTGAGAATTATAAAAAATAAATTTTAAACATGTATATCTTGAGAATAGTCTATCCCTTATATAGTGTGTTTAAGGCTCATTGTATGGGATCGTTGCAATGAGATCTTTTCGAAGGAACTGTTCTGGAGGTCAAGGTGAGCAAATGTGCGTAACTTGTCGCAGTTTGATACTGACTGCCATCAGTACTCTCGCCCATAGTCCTAGTGGCTGGATTTTTGAAACGGACATATTCGGCGCTATTTCAGCGCCGCGTTAAGTCAGATTAAGGCGAACAAACCAGAGCTGCCTCTCTCCTTGTCGCGTACATATTTAAGGCGCGGTACAGCGGTTTCAGTCAAACAATAGTAATATGTTCAAAACTTAGAGAGAACAAATGTCGAAATTCCCTGAATTCTCATTTTAGTTGTAAGTATGAAACATTGAAATAGAAGAGTTCTGGAATGCTCATCACAACGTGTGCGCTGAATGCGTCCACGGCTGACTCAAGCGAAGCGCGTTCTTTTTCACTTTAGCCCGTAAGTCCGTCTCACTCGAGCGCGCGAACTGCCGTTATAGGTATGCCAACGTTGCATATCTGACGAAATACATGTTTTGCTAACACTTGATCGGTCCTTACTTTTTCGTATGTCAATGGTATAAAACCATAAATTAAAATATACTTTTGAAATATAATAGTGAAAATTTTAATAATATGTAACATAACTTTACAAAATAATATTAACGAAAACCAAAATTAAACTAATATCTAGATTTCTTTTGATTTTAAAGATTTATGAAATTATAGATATTAGATGGATATTAGTATTGATAAAAATTGGTAGTACAGTAAATGTTTTTTCCAATAGCAAGCGATAAAAAGCACAAAAAAGCAAAAAGCACAATAATTAAAAAAAAAAAAAAGAAATACTTGTAGTTAAATGCATTTTATCACAAGACTGTAAACTAGTTCATGAAATCAATCACTGGAACGAAGCTTAGACGTAACATATATCATTGATTTTTTTAAATAAAAAATTGTCATCAATTAATTTCTAGAATAAAAATATCTCGATACATTAGTAACCATATAAACATGGGGCTGTCGTCATTATTTTTATTTCATTGCATTACTATCTCAAATACATGCCCGAACTCAAATTATACTTTCATTGTATAATTACCTAATCATTAAATATTCACACTTTCACACCTCATTCGTTTTTTTAAATATTCAAAGCTACTACTTACAACAATATAACATTGTTCACGTTTAATTGAAGCAATAATAAAAAATAAAACAAATAACTCGGTATAAGTGTACAAGTAACGCGTTGGTTCAGTAACGTAGCTATAGTGCGCGCTACACTTCTTTTTGGCTCTGAAGTCGAAGCCAGTAGCGTCACAGTATGAAAAATTGGTAACAGAGGGTCAAGAGAGGGCCGCACCTGCATCAAACCCACACGCGTAAATTTCAGGGCGCACATGTGTGGCGCAAGCTGTACGACCTTTGGGGTAAATAAATGTTGTATATACACTGATGGAATTCACAAATTATTAAAGATAATTTATTGCTTTTATGTTGTTTCATTGCTGTCTTTTTCAATATTCAGTTTCTGACTGCAGTTGGTTCCTCACCATTACATCGAAATCGATTTTGGTGAGCACATTATTTTCACAATCATGCATTACTTATACATGGTTATTGCTATACTAACTACAGAGAATTACGAAATGTGCAAAATTCAGTGAATATAATTTTAAAATGCCCTTGTTGTCATCCTTCTGTTTGAACTTCTTGTTCGTCGTTTGTTTGTTGGAGTTGATATAAAAGTTTTCTTCTTGCATTGCACAGCTGTAGAAAAAAAAATTAGAAATTACTATGTTTGACGTATGTATGTATGTATGATGTATGATGTATGACGACCGCTTAGCCTAGTGGGCAGCGACCCTGCCTGCGAAGCTGGAGGTCCCGGGTTCGAATCCTAGGTCGGGTCAGTATTTATATGATGAATATTAATACTGGCACCGGGTCTTGGTTGTTATATGTATGTGGTGTCTTCCCTTGGTACCCAAAATACAAGCTAATGCTTAGTTTGGGACTTAGGCGTTGTTGTGATTGTGTGTGTTATTATTATTATTATTATTTTATTTTATTTTTTATTTTATTTTATTTATTTATTTGGAGAAAAAACAGTTACAGTTAATGTTACAATTAAATGGATATAAATTAGAAGCATTAAAAATGCTTAACCACAACCTTAACATTTCTCACTAAAAGATCTAATGCATAAAAAAAAAACACACACACAACACAGATGCCATTTGCGTGGCAAGCCATACAAAAAGAAAACCTAACCTAAAGTGCCCCTAAAATTAAACAATTAAAACAATACGGGAAACACCACAATGAATTTGAAAATTATGGAAATCAATCCAGTGGAACAATATTAATTGAACATAGTGTTAAGTTCGCGTCTGTAGGACTGCTTACTTCTATTATAGAAGTCAGTGCCGCTAAACACATCATTAAAGCTGCTACACATTCTATGCAAGGGAGCTCTCTGACCCGCATTCGTACGACACTTAGGTAAGGCAAATGAATGCGGCAATCTAGAAGCCATACGTGGTACTCTAAACTTAATTTGTCCAAGGAGCTCAGGGCAATCTACGTCAGAAACACAGATGCTTCTCAAGGTCATAGCGTCGAGAATTTGCCGTCTATTTTCTAAGGTCAGAAGTTTTAGATGGGCCAGTCGATCACAATAAGGGCGTTGCTGTAATTTTAATCTAGAAATTAACATTTTAGTAAACTTTCTTTGGATAGATTCTAAATGATTTATATAAGTTTTATAAAATGGATTCCAAACAGCCGAGCCATATTCCAAGTGAGACCTAACCAAGGTCTGATACAGTACTAGGTAGGTGGATGTTAATTTGAACTTTTTTGTGGCGCGGTACACGAACCCCAACATTTGACATTTGACAACATTATTATGTTTCTTTTATCACTACATATTATAAAATAAAGTCCCCCGCCGCGTGTGTGTCTGTCTGAACGCCATAAACTCAAAAACTACCAAACAGATTGGCATATTATTGACACCAATGGACAGAGTGATTCAAGACGAAGGTTTACGTGTACGATAATTTATCAATGTTTTGTGCAAATTAGCTGAAATATGACGATTATAGTTGAAGAAGTTGGAAAAAAATCAAGATGGCTGGGAGCTTTCATCGAAAACGCTGCCTAATCCCTTTGAGATATAATAAAATAATGTATGGAGGAATTGTTTCTCTTCTATAGGACTAAAGAAAAATCCGCGATGACATATGTATATTTTTTTTAATGGATAGCTTACTATACCTATTTTTATGTTTGGAAAAATGGTGTCATATGATAAGGTGATTGGAAAGCAATTTATATGGATACAGTATTAATCCTTATCAAATTAAAAACATTATTTACCTTGAGCATTTTATGCAGATAATGATTGCCCTTTACACCATACAATTTAAATTAATATCTTAGGAATTATCGTGAAATAAAAACTATCGCACAACAAGAGGCCGGGCGCGGCGTATAGAAATAGCGTGGCGCCGCGCCGGGCGTGGCGCATAGAAATAGCGTGGCACCGCGCCGGGCGTCGTCGTCCCTATACCGATGCGACACGTGTGGTTAGGCAGAAGTTATCAATGTTGTGTATAAAGAAATATTTTAGTTTGTTTTTATGTATATATTCTTAACTTTTTCAAAAATTTATAAACATATAAATCTAATTAAATCTAATCCACATGCTCGATACAAGAAGCTGATATGACACTACAAAAGAAAAAAACACTACGGCTTTTATGCTCTGCTACCCGTGCGAAGCCAAGTCGGGTCGCTAGTAATTAATAAATGAAAATTATTTCGTTAATAGCTTTTATAATTTCACTTAAGATACATACTTAATTGGAACTTACATTTTTTTTCACTCTGCTTTGCTCCTTGAGTATTTTTCTTATATCTAGCGGTTTTCTCTGGTGTTTTATTCTTTGATACATCATCTATTTGATAGTCTTTATTCTTCTTGGCATTCCGACTTTTTATTTGATGTGTTTCTTTACATTTCGAATTTAAATTTACAGATTCAACCATAACAATTGGAATTTTTTTGTTTGTTTGCTTCTTTTTAGTTTGTGATCTCAAGTTTTTTTTCTCAGGAACTATAGCTGCATGTTCATTATTTGAAGCATTTGAGTATTCTTTTACTGAAATTCTTTTATTTGTTGCCATTTTACTTGTTTTAGCTTTATTTTTCTTTTCCTTGACTAAATACTTCTCGTCCAACTCTTTTTCAACTGGAAGCTGTGCAATTATTACAGGTTGTTTTGTATTTGATGCCTTTCTAGTTTTCAAGAAACTTTTTTTAATTGCTAGGCTTTTTTGATCTATTTTACTGTGATTTGCTCGGGATCTCGTACATTTAGGTTCTGTTGTCAATTTGGCAGTGTTATTCTCTATTAACATTTCTTGCAACTTCTCATTTGCTTCCCTTTTTTCTTTTAATCTATATAGTCTTATCATTGCTGGCGTGTAACCTTCTAGATTATTTTCAATGATCTCTTGCTCTTTTATAGTTTTTCCAGACATTTTCTTTCTGAAGTTTGATAATACTTCTTTCATGGCGTATGTCGGATTAGTCCCTTGTAAGTAATCTTTTTGTATGAGTGGTGATAGCAAGTTAGCGTCCATATTAGAACTGTCAGATGAGTCAGATAGTTTTCTGATTCTGTACTTACATGTTTCATCAAATTCGTCTATAGCTGCTGATTCAACATTATTGCGTTCTTTTCTAATAATGTCTTCAGGATTGCCAGCCAAAATTTCGGCCCAAGTGAATTGTCGTGCAGAACCCATGAAATTACCGAATTTACCAATGCTACTTCTATGATTTCTTCTGCCTTTCTTCTTTGGAATGTTACGTTTGTGTGATCTTAAATTTTTCGGTGACAATTTCTTACCCATGACATCTTGTGGCATCAGCGATTTCTTCAATCTGGCGACTATATCAGCGTCGGATATAAAGAAATTTCTAGAAGTGCATGGCTTCCTCACACCATCACTAGAGCTGTTTAAAGTTTGTTTCAAAAGTTCTAACTTTAAACCATTTTCCAATGAACAAATGTTTTCTCTTTCAAAAGCTTTCTTTATACCGTTTTTAACTACAAAATCTGTTGGGGTATTTTTCCTCCCAAAACGATTTGAATAGCAAAGCTTTTTACGTTTCATTGGAGACATCGGCGGCTCAATGAATTGAAGTGACATATCTTTTTCCGATCCAAATTTCTTTATGAATTCAGAACGGAATATATTCCTACAATATTCATAGTCTGGTTTTTCAGTGAATTCTAAACAAGTGACATATTGTAAATATTTTTCCATGAACTTAGGGTAGAAGTCAGTTTTGAAACACGTTTTTAGTAAAGATTTTACGTCGCTCATGAAATTTTTCTTTAAAACATGAACAATATCAGGTTCTGACAGCATTTCAGCCGTCTTCCAAGGTAATGTTGCAGTTAGCCAATCTAATAAGTTGTATCCTAAAGTCTCCAAATCAGAGCGTCTGGAATGGGCACCTATGTGTGAATCTCTGGAACTATATTCTAGAGTACCATCATGTGCTTTTCTCGCATCCATTCCAAAATCTTTGTGATTTCCATCTGAGTCTAGAAATTTAGATGCTAATCCATAATCCAACAGATATATTTGACCTGTTGATTGTGAAAGAATTGCTTCTTTGAAAACTAGATCATTATCATTTAAGTTTTCAGTATTCGTTCTGAGTTTAGTGATTTTTTTATTCGGTTTGAAATTTTCTTCATGGAAACCTTCATCAGAAGAATAAGTTAGTTGGTTTTTACTACCAATGTCCAATAGTTTTTGATATGAATGATCGGAACAAATTGAACTATTTAAATCTTCATAATCAACATAATTTTTAAGTTGTCTCAAATTAAACGCATGGTGTCTATGAGAAGTTCTATTATGCTTCTCTGATAGAATTCTACTTAGTTTTCTTCTTAGACTTTTTAGTTTTCTATCATCACTTTCTTCACCTGAACTGTTTGAACCGGATTTGTAATCTTCGACTACAAAATCATCATCATCATAATAATTCGAGGCTCTTGATTTTGTCTTTTTTGGTCTTTTCGGTTTCCCTGATAGAACTGTAACTTCCTTAATATCTTTTTGGAATGAGAGAGTTTTCATAGAAATTTTCCCAAGTTTTCCACCATCAAAACCTAGCATTAAATTGGAACTTTTAATATCTGAATGTGTGTAACCTTCTTCGTGTAGATATTCTAACACATCAAGAATTTGTACAGCTAATATTAATACATTTTTCAAGTCTAAAACTCTATTTCTTGCAATGATTTTCTGTAAGTCTACCTCATACCTAGGCAGTACAAGAAATCTGTATCTAACGCCAGTATTTTCATCAATGAAGGAACCACTTGCTATGTACACTGGCATGCCGATGCGTTTCTGTTTTTTCTGGAAACGCCATGTTTTCACTGAAATTGAATATTAAATATTTTATTAATTAAGTATAAAATTATACATGCAAATTTCTAAATGCAATTTTATAACAGAGTACAAAAAATCATCAAACATGTAGATGAACATGACTGAAACATTAACCAGAGTATTAAACACACACAAAATGGAACGCATCAGCATCCTATATTTTTATATAGCAAAAGAGATCAGCATTCATTCATAAGTACTTGTTCTGGTAGTTAGTACTGAGACGTCAAAAATATAAATAAATACGTAGACAGATTTCTTAGTAATCACAATCAAATGCTTTGTGAACTTTCGAGCTCTGAATATCTTACTAAGGTGCGTCGTAAACATTAAATGATGGCAATTCTGTGTAAACTGGTCTAAGCTCAATACCCTTGCCTAATCGTTTGGTGTACATTAGGGATTTTCGACGCATTGACACATAGAGAAAAACTCTATATGATATAGATGTTTTGGTCGATATGCCATTTTTGATGCTCTATGTTTATCAAACTAAAAGTCAATGTCTTTTGTATACATCGTTTTAAATAGGTAAACGCCTCGCTGGCTGGTAAATGCGGCGCTGGACACAATCACCGCGTATAATTCAGTAGCTGTACCTAAAATATGGTGTTAAGAACACAGTTTTTTCTAAAGTTCAAATGAATCAACAGTGAAATAATATTAGTTTTACTGAAGACTATGATCTGGAGGTATAGCAAAAAGATCTATTGCGTTCGCTTTTCATTGTATTCCATATTCACACACATGACGTGTATTACATAATACTCAAGCATACTTAAACATCCATTTAAACTAATGTTAGAATGAACAATGAAACGCGAACACCATGTGCTTTTCCGTGATACACTCTAAATCTAAATCGGTAGGTACATGAAGTTAAATTTTGTTTTGTGTAATTAACATTGCATTCATGACATCGCTGTCACTAACCTACTTTTCTTATTCATACTTATACCACCAGCATTGTCAGAGTAAAATTAAATTAATCAAAAGCATACCAGTTGTGTACAAATTATTTATATATTCATACAATCAATGTCACTATATTGAACCCTATGTATCATCGAAAACTTCAACATTTAATTCTTAACATCGATCGTCGAATCGAGCATTTCTACAGCATTTATTCTAACCTATCATTTGCATGCATTAGTTTTTGTCACCTGTCAAAGATTTTTCCTAATAATTTGGTTTTTCTATGGACTTCGAATTTCTGGTTTTACACGAAAATCAAAATTTTCCAATACAAAGCAGACACACAATAACGTAGATGTTATGCAATTTTTATTTTTTTATTAAACTTAGCCTTGAGCATAATTTAATATTTTATATATTTTTATTTGTTATGAATGTTATATTTGTTTATATATAAAACTGAATGATTAATTATTCGTGTCTGGTATAGTTCCAATCAAATTTTATGGCGGATCGGAATACAACGCTTTAGGCATGCTTGCGCAAATTCAGTCATATGCCCCTCGCTCCACTGCGTCCCGCTACACCTAAAACTGGTTACTGCGACGCGACTTGTGCCTATGTTCGCAGCCGCCATAAAAGTTGATTGGAACTGTAAATAGATGGGTGAATAACGAGCTCTCCTCGGATCCTGTATTAATCGTATGGTACCAATATCATTTATGAAGATCTCGGGGTCTTCAATATAAATCTCTCTGAAAGTGGATATATGGAATACTATCAATATCCTAGTTACCTCACAGTTTAGAGAAAAATTTAAGCAAATCCAATTTATCCACATGTATATTGATTGACTGGTCGGTCGAGTGGTTAGAGACCCTAACTGGAGAGGCCAGTATCATGGGTTCGATTCCCGTCCAGGACAAATATTTCTGTGCATGAACATATTATTTGTTCCATGTCTGGGTGTACAATCATCTATATATGTATATATTATAAAGAATATTTAATTACTATATCAGTTGTCTAGTAACCCATAACACAAGCATAATACTTGCTTACTTTGGTATTAGATGGTGCTGTGTGGAATGTCCCAAATATTCATTTATTTATTTATATTGAATTTATTAATGTCAGAGATTGTATACATGCATTTGTTTAATTTCGTGTGAGAGAAAAACTGCAAAATATTGTCAATTAAATTATTTTGTTTAATTATAGGATAGTTTACCTTTTCCCTAAGGACATAATATAGTATACTACATTAGGTTTAATAATACAAGTTGTTACTTTCTACTTTACCTTTATCAGCTTGAGCAGTACGTATTAGACAATGAACTTCAACGAAAAGTGGGCCGTTAGTATGAGGTTCTACTTTGACGACGTATCGTGCACTTTGAGCAGACACTTCCTTACTAATATCATTTGAAGCTAGATATATACGTCCAAAACTGCCACGACCTAGAACACAAAAAGTTATAGAGACAACAATTTCTACTATATTTAGACACATAAGGTATATAATTAAATGTAGATAGTTCTATGGTATCCATTATTTATTAAATATTAACTCCTAGCGACTGTTTATTAGATTATTTGCACAAGCCCTGAAGTTGATATGTATGTTCAGCCGTGGATACAGGTTTTTGTTCAGGGGACCAAATTTGTCTTTTTCTTGAAAATTTAACATAAACAAAACATTTGTTAAAAACTTGCGGTTTTGTTAGGGTTCTGTACTTAAAAAAGAAGACTTGTAATATCACTTTGTTGATTGTCTATTACGAACTTTTTTTCTAAGGAATGTGTGGATGTATCAAGTTGAAATTAATACCAAATACTTAGAACTCCGATCCCTTGGAACTGTAAAAAAGTCAAGCTTCTAAATCAAACTAATAAAAAATGAAGGGCCATTTTTCCCGCATGTTTTGGCACTCGTAAGAAAAATCAAAATCTATACCAGGTATTGCAATTAAAATAAAAACTATTTTTTTTTCATGAAAAAAAATAATTAACTGCAGCTTTTTTTTTAAATTAAGGATAGCCATGAACATTTTTTAATAGGCAATACATGCCCGACATATTTGTATATAATATTTGATAAAAAATTGTTTTCATCTGGTAAACCGATGGGTGAAAGACAAACTCTCTTTGAATCTATGGAACCCTTAAGGAGTGAATCCGACCTGCACTTAGCCAGTTTTGGGCCCATGATTCTTGCATTTGAATAATGCTGTTCAAAAAAAATCTACTTGGTTAGTAATTAGCTAATAAGTAATTCTTGTAAACAGAAAGTGAACGAAATTATGCCCTAATGACATTTTAAAATTTTTTAAATTATATGTCCCGGGGCGTACCCCTTACCCCCCTGTACATATTAATTTGAAATACAATCATGACCATACATCATCATTTTGTACTTAGTTTTTATTTCAGAAAATCACAATTTGTGGTAACATTGTTTTTATTATTTTTACATTTTAAAGTTTTCTGATATTTAACACACCCACTAAAACATGTATTACTTAAATACCTTTAGGCAAGCGGTTAAAAATCTACCACAA
This sequence comes from Luffia ferchaultella, assembly GCA_949709985.1. Taxonomy (NCBI): domain Eukaryota; kingdom Metazoa; phylum Arthropoda; class Insecta; order Lepidoptera; family Psychidae; genus Luffia; species Luffia ferchaultella. Next base: position 3,047,997 of record OX453267.1, read on the forward strand.
TTAAGGCAGAGTATCGTGTTTGCATAACATAAAGTAGATTGTCCAGTTCCAAAACCAATTTTCACTCAGTGAAATAGTGACCACTTACACTAGGAATGACATGTTGCTAAAATAAACTTTGTTATTGAGTCAAAACTACGTATAGACTACGAAGATTGTTTTACAAGAATAAAGTGCTAGGTATATTATAGGTACAGGTTTTGTGCTAATACACTCAATTATTTTTTAGGCCATAATTAATATTATAAATATATTAATTAATGTATAATCAAGAATAATCGATTTTGCGATTAAAAAAAAATGAATTTGCTAATAATAGTGAACTTGACACACTTGACCATTCTTATTTAAGTTGAAATAATTTATAGCGGAATATAAATATTAAAAATATTTCACCACAACAAACATAATGAAAAAAAAAAGGTTTAATGTATTAAAGAAATATTGACAGATAAATAGGTATATCAAGGTTACATTTAGTCATGGACAATGGCTGCAATGAAATGTGTTTAACACATACTTGAGATATTAATATGCGAAAATTACTGTTACTGGCCATGTTGTCTAAAGTATATGATTATTTATATGACATCATTGTTGTTTCATTGTCTTTTAATGATTAGACATGTAAAATTTTATTAAGTTTTTGTACATTTTGTTTGAAATATTTGTTAAAACTTGAACATTTTATAATTTTTATTTGACAATTTTATTGTTATGTAGTATGATAGCCCAGCGCGCAACGAACCTGTCTCAAATTTATAGGGCCATAGCACCATGGTTCAAATCCGGGCGTGTACCAATGAGTTTTTCTGACTTAAGTACATTAACTATCACTGACTCCATGCCTCGGAGAGCACGTTAAGCAGTTGGTCCTGGACGCTGTCAATAGATTGCCGTCGTTATAATCCCCAACCCGCAGTGGAGTAGCGTGGTGGATTTAAACTCCAAACCCCTCTCCTCACCCTGAGGGAGGAGGATATAATGGGCTGATGATGATTATGTAGTTTTCTAGGGTAATTAGATAAAAAATATGATGTAATTGAACATGTAGACTAAATAGGGCATAGGCGTGTCAAACATAGCGAAGATATTATAACATTTTATTATTATATAAGAAATCTTCGCTGTGTGTGATGGTCCAATGAATCGTATAAGGAGTGATGATAAAGTATCTTCATCATCTGCAGTGCGCTTTAAATCGAAATATCAAACTTTATGATTGCATTTCAGTGTTTCAATCATCATAATTCATAATCAGCATAATTTTCAAACATTAAATACCACAATAAAATGATAGCCATTCAAAAAAATGCACTTAACCAAAAAATCCTTTAGTTTAGATATTCAGCTAACACAATATCTTCTACATATTATATTTATTATTTTAAATACATAATTACCAATTGGTTTTCCAATTCGCCATGTGTTTTGCAGAACATCAGTGAAAACTATACCAGGCGGTAGAGCCTCATCATCACAGAAACTGACTTCTGTACTAGGTGCTTCAGATAGTATACGGGATTTCTTGCGGGGTGGGTCAATCACAGGTGTGACTTCCAGAGTGCGTCGTGGCATTTTATTCAATAAAATTGCAATATTAGGCACTTCGCATTCTTCAAAAAAATTGTTCTAATAAATGTTGTGATAGCCTGCAAGAGAGAAAAAAAAAAGTTAACTGGTTATATGGTAAATGAAGGATTTTCATACCCTAGAAACATACCTAATTAGCAATTACTTAATCTTGATGATACTAAACAATTTAATACACTTTTCATTACACTATACCAACATACAAGGCAGGAAAGTTGGACAGGCTATTGATGAAAGTTTTCCTATTCCATGAAATGTCATACAATAATTACATAACATATATTGCCATAGATTACTAGAAATTGTTAAATAAAAAAATTAAATAATAATAGCAAAAGCAGGCCGCTCAAATTGTTCTGACCCGGGACCGGAATTCCAAGCACCACTGGTTTTCAGCCATCCCCTGTTCCCAGGGATTTCAGGTGGGATGTTTGGAGGTTCTATTTATTTTTTTATTAATATCTAGTTGATCTAATGATGTGTATGTGTTTGTGTATGTATAGGAGCTTGAAGGGTATGTGAAGGAGTATTCAGGTCTATACTTCTATACTCAGTCTATACTTAGCGATATTCTGTAGGGTTATTTGTAAAGAAATAAATTATTAACATAACGGTCCATACGTAGGAGTTTTTCAGTTCATCAACAGAAGATTGTCGCTTTAATAATGCTAATTTATATTTATAGCAGCTGTTATAGCAGGAGTAAATTGTTCTATATCTTCATTGTGTTAAAACTGAAATAGCCTCTACATCATATTGATTTATAGCCAGGGAATTCAAGTAAATTTTGTACAACTAAGTGGAAGTTTTTTTGGTTTATTCTTTTACCCAGCTAGTTTTTGAAACAAATATTCTGTGTTATGTTCTCTCCTAGGATTAGCTGAAGTGCATACAAAGTTTTAATTTAACATACATTTTAATTAAGCATCAAAACAGGAGGGTTTGTATGTACATTCTCCATTGATAATCTTTGTTGAATTTTCAAGGAGATATAATAATGTATAACTCAGGGTATAACCACATAATAATGTTAAGACTTTGTTGGGTGTGGTCCTCGCCGGCTGCTGTTGTGGCTGTTTGCTCTGCTTGTGTGTTCTAGTCTTATGAAATTACAGGCAAAGGTTTCTAAACTTGTGAGACAATGTATTTAGTACAGTCCAGCTTTAATCCATACATACATGTTGTGTTGCAGATTTAGGACCACTAGTACCTTTTTGGACCTTCAACAACATTGTGACCACAAGTTGGTTTTTTTACATTATAACTATGTATATGGCTTATAACCAAAAGCATATATATAATTGAAAGTAGAATGATTAAATACATAATTACATTAATGACAAATGAAAAATTTTATAATAGAACTGTATTTTTTCTAAGGAGGTGTACATACATGAATATCCTGATAGGACAGGTGAATTGGTATATTATAAACAACAAAATTGTAAAGAAAAACACTGCATTCATTAACCTCTTTTAGAAAATACATATATTCCCATTAAATAATAATTACTCGAACAACATGATAAAACAATTATGTAATGGATTATATGAGCGACATTAATCGAATGGGAGTAGTATGATCATAAGTACTAAATAATACCTTTAAGGTCTTGGTCCATCTCGTCTACCGCTATCACTCAGCCATTAATAAAAATAACAGAAATACTATTTCTCGTAGGTATATATATATAATAAGAGCTTTTTTGTTATTAAGTAAAGTACTTTGGATTGTATTTAATTGTTTAATATAAAATTATTGAATATCATTGCAAACAGAATTTCATAGAAATACAAGTGGTAATCATGAAATCTACTAACCCACATGCAGTTTTGAAATAAAATATTTAAGTATACATAAACTAAGTTAATTATTGAAGCAAAAATTTAAATTACAACCTTCTGACGCTTGAAAAATACTAAACATTGAATTACCAGAACCGATTTAACCGATCACAACACAACTGATGATTATAATCCGCCATGTTGTGAAACCGATTCGATTAATTCGATCGATGTATGACGTCACATGACGCATCTTGCTATTGGTTGGGATGTTTACCCCAAAAGAAAAAGTAGTTGACCACATTGTAAATAATATTTACCCCGTATCATCGTCAGTCAACGACTTACCAGCAGCCACGGCTAAGGGAAGGGGCTGCTCATTAATTACGTAAGATGATTTAGGGTGGGAGGGGGTTCGACTAAGTCTTATTTTTTTCTTATATGAGGGGAGGGAGTGTATATAGTTCTTACGTAAGATCAAAAAAGTAAATTAAAATTATAATTTACGCCTACACCAACTTTACAGCTTTATTTTGGCAGCTGTATTAAAGATTAACATTGACACTCCTTTCCAAAAGGTCCCTTATGAGTTTTGTTGTCCATATGTTCAATTGCGCTCAACAGGAAAAAATTGTTTAGTGTGCTCCAAATACTTTGCGGCGAAAAGGGCTAAGCCGTTATAAAAAGTTCATAAAATTGCTACCGAAATTGAAAAAGAGCAGGCTTTAGCCGCATATTAAAGACGGGGTGGAGTAATGAAGTTATGTGCATCATAAAGCACATTAATGTCGACATCGTTAAATAGGTTGATGTAGAGAGTAAATATGTTCCAGTTGTTGATCCACTTGCCGAGTGGTTGTGAATTTCTGGACTAATTCACATAACGATTAGAAGCAAAACAGTAAACAAATAAGTATTAAATTGGAATATTTTTAAAACATTACTTTTCTGTAATACAAATATAATTTTTTATATTTTTTTCGTCCTAAGTATTAGTATGTAATTTTGGTAGATAACGATCTTATGTAAGATTAGATAGGGGCGAGAGAGTTTAAACAAATCTTATTTTTTCTTACATAGGGGGAGGGGTGGGTCAAAAAGTTGTAAAAATTAATTAATTACTAAATAAACAGCCCCTAATCAGATCATACCTTCTGTTTTAAATAGGTTTTATTTTTTAATACAAAAGAATAGCAAACATATTTTAATGCAGTGCATTAGTACTATTTAAGTTTACAACTGATTTAAGTAAATAAGAGAAAAACTTTAACAATCGACATGTATTATTTATAATTGTAAATATTAATATAATTATATTTGATTATTTTAATACTGAATTCGATTGAAAAACATAGAAGGTTAAGATATGATTTTAAGTATAGAACTTACTTATCCTACGATACTTTTCACTCCAATTGCATACTGTGAATCATGAACTCGTGTTTACTTTTTTTTTCATGTTTTGGCAAGCATTTGATTTAACAACTTGTATCATGTAATAAGCAGCATGAGTTAAGTATGCTGGCTTTCACAAGTTCAAGGGTTTATTTTTAAGTCTTTAGGTGACATAAAGTGAGGTGATGATAAAACGTCTGGTGTTCTTTGTAGTTGTAGTTGTATCTAGTTCTTTTACCCATCGCACTATAATTTCTGTTAGATAAAAGAGTCATATTTATCTAATAAGAATTTATTGTACATTATTAAAAAAATACACTAGTGCACATACCTAGAAATAAAAAAACTCTTAGATACCTTTGTAAAACTAAACTATTATTGATGGAATTCTTCATTAAGTGTGTTTCGCTTAAATATAGGTTTCTTAAATTATAAATTGTGAGCAACACACATTCCATTCAATTCATGTAATCAAATTGAGTTCGGTCGTACAGACTACAGTTCGGTCGTACAGACTACAGTTCGGTCAGTAGTTCACATTTTCCAACGCACATAGTTACAGAGCATAAACCATAAGCAAAGGATTTATGGACAGTTCCACAATTATATCGACACCAACCTCTAATACTACTGGATTACGCAGGGCATTAGCTAAAACGAGCAGAATGAGAGCTCTAAAGTAGTGGTGCATCTCTTTCTAATAGGGTATCCATATATAATAATTTTTATTAGTAACAATAATAATGTTTATTTATTTTCTTACCAAAATAAAAATATTTTTAAAGCAATAGACAGTAAATAATAATTAAAGTAATTGTGGGAGACTGGAGCCTAAACTAGATCGAACCTGTTCTTATAGGTCTCCTGACATGCACCCTAGGACAATTGTACGACAAATTAATGATATTTATTTTAACAATAAGATATACGTAGTATAAAGTATTAGGAACGTAGTGGAAAATAATAAAAGTTAAATAATATTGAAGTAAAAGTTTGCGCGTGTGTTTGGGAGTGTATGTGTGTGTTAGTATGATTGTAAGTTTGCGTCTGAATGCAGAGTGATAGTGTGTGTATTAAAAGTACACTGAGTTTTGCATTTATAAATAATTGTAGGTAGGTATTTAAAATAACAAAAAATTTAGTATTTCAAATAAGAATAAAACTAAAGTATGTAAGGATTTATGACACAATTGCGAAAAGTGACTCCGTATCTTCACGAGTAAGTTCTTGCACCCAAGGATTGAGTTTCTTTTTACATTCAAATTTGGATAAGGACAATATTTTAGTATTATTGTTAACTTTGTTGTATAGAAAAGGACCGAGGAACAAAAAGAATCTCTGGGCAACAGAAGTCTGTGTTTTTGGACAGATATTTTAGCGTTTACTAGAGACAAAAGAGTGATTAAAAGAAAGTCATGTGTGTTGTTTGAGGATTGCATATAGGAAAAATAGTTATCTAACAGATAACACATTGCATTTATGTAAAGTTCAATAGTGGGAAAATGAAAGGTAGGTCACAACTTACTTTTAGAATGACTCTTTGCGATCTTTCATGTCTGATTAGATTAGTTTTACAAGTGCTACCCCACGCAGAGATGCAATATATTAGAAGCGATTGACAAAGAAAGAAGTACACCGATTTAAGTATATCGGGACTGGCAATGTTTCTTAAGGTTTGAATATATAAATAAATTTTCTTATCTTGGAAGTGAATAATGCTACATGTAGATTAAATTTTAGTTTAGAGTCTAATAGCAAACCAAGATACATAAAATAATCCACTTTTTGAAGTTTGGAATATAAACAGTTTGGATTCGAGGTATCACAAGAGTGAGCAGTAATTGTATATTGCAAAATTGATGTACGGTTGTGGTTTTTAATAGTAGAAGTGATGTATTTGGACTTTTTAGCATCAAATGTCAAAAGATTTTGATTGAGCTATGTTGTAACAGTATTGAGACCGTACTGGGCGAATAGATATACTTCATGCTAAGATTTGGCACTAAATAAGAGAACGATATCATGAGCAAAGGTGAGTATTTGCCGAGTGCCGAGGCGAGTATTTTAAATTGCCTTGCATATTATGTTGGCATAGTCTATTAATATAAAATACAAAGAGGTTTGGGCCCAAAATACTTCCTTGGAGAACAACGTATGTAACAAGAAGTTCGTCACTAATAATTTTGTTTATTTTTATGTTCTATATTTGATTGGACAAATAATTCTTAAACAATTCAAGTTCTACACTTTTTCTACATAAGTATTCTGTTTTAGTAAGTAGTAAAAAATTAGAACCGTACCGAACGCCTTAGTAACGTCAAGAAATAATGCAAGGGCTTTTAATTTACCTACTATCTAAATTCTTAACTAGAAAATCTATCAGTTCATGGACAGCATCTAAAATGGAAAGACCACGCCAAAACCCGTGTTGATTAGGAGAAAATAATTTATTATTTTATAAGTAATTTACAAATAAACGTTCCAATAACCATACAAGCAAAAAAAGGACTAAATATATTTCAGATCAGACATATAATGTTATATAATGAAGAGAATCTGTTGTGCGTTAGATAAAAAAAAGAATTTAGTATAATGTAAATATAAAATAAAACAAGATAATAATTGTAGTAAGTACATAGTCCATTAGTTTTTCATAAAATATCAATAGAACCAATAAACATCAAACGACACCAATAACTTCAATTTTATGGTTTGATTCAGTGTTCTGCGACTGTATTGAATAAGCAATATTTTTCAATAGGGGATAAAAGTGTTATATGATTGTATCATGATTGTATTCACCATATGTTTTTTTTTCAATTTTTCTTTGATTGCCAGTAAGGTTACAAACCATTTTTCGGTTTTTTTACAATATTACAATGTCAAATACGATTCTAGAAACATATTTAAGACCGCTTCTATATCCTTTTTTTACAACTCAAAAGCACTATATCACCAAAAATATATAATACACCGTGGTGTGTGGTAGTACAGATCAATACACATGTAATACGTAATGCAATGGAATGGCTGTTATGCTTATGTTGCTTTAAGATTGTATTACTCGGCTCGGCATGAACAATGTGGTCGCCTAAGGATGACAAAAAGTTACCAATCTATTTTACTAACTAAGATTAATATACTACGTATGCGTGTTAAAAAAAAATTTATTTTATAATGACTATATAATATTATTTCTAAAATTTAAGAACATACTAATTAATACCAGAGCATTTTTTTTTAGTTCTGGCAACTCGCTAAATAAGGAGACACTACTACTTTTTAGCCATCTCACTTGACTCGATTTTCTACATCCAGTTTTGACAGAGAAAAATAAACTTTATGCTAATATCATACAGTGTATATCGTATATGACGCCGCAGTCTAGTTCATTCATTTCTTTTCATTGCATTTCATTTCATTCTTATCATTCTGCAAAACTATTCTGTGGTTCTGCCATTATGCTTCTGCAAGTTCTGCATTCCACTGCATTCGTTGTTCGCACGTAGAGGTTGTTCGTGAGTTGACTTTTCCGTGTGTGGTTGTATGTTTCGTTGTCGTTTCGCACGTAGTAAGTTCGCGATGTTATTTTGTCAACAAATAACATTGTCACAACTAAATCGTGTTCAGTGAAATAAATTACAACTTTGTCGTGTTTAATCTAGGAAGATGTAATAAGTTCAATATTGTTTTGAGTGCTCGAAGATGGACGGTGTTAACGCTGACTCAGATCATTCTATGACTTGGGAGGATTTTTTTGGTAACTTTTGAAACTAATTAACTTCGTAGACAATAAGCTACTTTGTTTCTTAAGTATACATTTGTATTGTAAAGGGACTAGTATATACTATACTGTATATTTTTTCCGCGCTGGGTATGGGAACAGCTAACTGGTTTACACGCTTTTTCCCAGTATGGCAACTTAGGTACGTTCACTGTCTGCCTATCCAGATAATTATAGTTCGTGATCATTTCGTGATCGGGAAAAATAAATAATAAAAAAAAAATGTAAGTAGGTATCTGTTTCATTTTGGATGTGGATATGTGTGTTTTGTTTATTATTGAACTTTTTTTAAGAGAATATGTAACTATATAAGTAACAAAACTTTTTTTAACTTGAAAACACTGACTTGAAAAGTAATTCATTTTTATCACCAAATCGACTAGATTGACTTGATATTTTAATTTAATAATAACTAATATTCTTATGACTCCAATAAATAATATTCTTGTTTTTAGACTTGTGAATATACCTAGATAGTGATAGTGATGCGGTCACATATGCGGCAGATGTGGTATGTACCTACCTATCATGTAAAGTCCGAATGTAGGTACCCTGATCGAAATTGCAACTTCAGATGCCAAACTCAGAACTTATGGATAAACTAATAAAAACGAATAAGTAATTTAAACTAATCTTGTTATTAGATAAGCACCTACCTACCTAGGTACAGCTCGTGCAAACTTGTAGTTCGATCTAAAGTTGACTCGGGTGCGTTACCTATGTGCTGGTGTGGGCGTGCGGGGCTCGCCCGCCCTCGATCTCTTCGATGCTCTCGACCCTCTAATACTTATTTTTCCTACTGCGACGCTACTGCTAGAAGTTTGGCGCTAGATGTATACTTTCAAGTTATGTAAGTACAAACACACATTTAAAAAAAGTCAGTTAGGTATTTAGCCGTTAAATCCGATACTTACAGCAATAATCGAAATAGGTAGGTATTTTTCAAATACATGGCTGAGTGGGGAGGGATTTAATGTCAGTTTTCTAGGTAGGTTATTGAATAAGGCAAGTCATTCGATCGTCAATGTCATGTGATCATGTCATCCTACTCACCGTTATCTGGTTGAGGGACCTGGTCTTGTTCAGAAAAAAATATTCCTTTCCATTAAGGTACGTACATTTATATGTGGTTTTATTCTTTACAAAAAAATGCTTTGACAAGTTTAGTAATTGAAACTTAATTGTTATCAACTTAAAGTGAGTGTAAAAAGAAATTAAATTACCTATCACTTTGGGTTAACGACACTAATCAAGTAGATCTCTGCTAGGTATGTGCACGTTTATTTCTTTTAACACAATAAAAATTTCGTTTTATTATTATTGACGAGTTTCACAATTTACCTACTTCTCGATTTGATTAGCTTTCTTGTACTCGACCTATAGCTTTCGAATGGTTCTTCCGAAGTTTACGCCCGTCTTTTTATATACACAAGATCTCGATTGGTGTTGCATTTGAAAGAAACTGGTTGAAATAAAATCAAAACACAACTAAGTAGGTACTTACACTTTATAAATTGAGTATTTTTTGAACAGAAACAATAAGTTCAACATTTTGGTTCACTACTTCAAATCTTAGTGAGCTGGCAAATTTATATATAGGTAGGTACCTACCTATCCGTCGACTAATTTCTCTATTAAACTATAGCGAAATCACCTCGTCAATTTATAATCTGAGCTATATACGCCACACAATACATAATAGTATAAGCTATGCTCAAAATGTAGGCAAAATTTTTATCAATTATAAAATTTTGTAGTAAATACGGATCAAGATAAGAAATGGATAATTTATTTTATAATTTACGAACGACTCTAACGATATTGAAAAAACTTACACTAAAAAAACTATACTCAGTTTAGCATAGTCTCGAAAAACAGATTTCTATATCCGAGCCGCGAGAGAGGTAGGGTAGGCATACGCCTAAAACTTTATGGCGGATCGGAATACAACGCTTTAAGCGTCTGCGCAGGTACAGTCATGTACCCCTCGCGACACTGCGTCCCGCTACACCTAAAACTGGTTACTGCGACGCGACTTGTGCCATGTTCACATCCGCCATACAGTTTGATTGGAACTGTACCTTAAGCGCGAATAGTTCTCATCTATCCTACTATAGGTAATCACAGATGTAATAAAAACTCTTGAGTCACTTATCCTGTCACTGATTAGCCAATGAAACACTGCAATAGCGACCGGGTTCGCAGCGTACCGGTGGTCAGACTTACTATGGTATCAGTGTGTCCAGGTTCACGCATGGGTACATAGCAAGGTGACTTACTAGGGTGCTTGCTTCCTTGCTTCATTACTATAATTAATATTATAATACAATAATAATAGTACCTGGGACATCCCATACAGTGCTATCTACTACACTACAGTGCGCTACTAAATAATTGATATACATACTAGAATATTCTTTTTTTTATAATGTATACAGATATAGATGTTATTACACTGTTTTACACCCAACACGGAACAAATAGACCTGTTCATGCACACAAATATTTGTCCCGGTCGGGAATCGAAGTCGCGACCCTTGACTCCGCACTTAGACTCTCTAACCATTCGACCAATCGGTCAGTCTTATTAATGCCTATTCTGAGGTTTTGTGAAACAGGCGTATATAATCCAAAAATATGTGTGGATCCGCAGTGCGCAACTATAAACAACAAATTCGAAAACTATACGAATGAAACCACAGCTGATCACCATTTGAATAATTAATATACAAACAAACAGAATTGACGTTTATAGAACTGTTATGAAGGTCATCTGACGCTGTTAGCCATGACTCATAGCTAACACTACTTCGCTATTAAATTGTGATGTTAGTTTGATACCTAAGATAACTACTTACCTGCCAGTAAGTCGAATAATATAATTTGCAATGATAATGCGCAGACGCAGATTGTGCTTACAGGTTTTTAATTAACCATTCCCAAATTGTTTAACCAAAGTCTGTTATATATTTTTTTTTCGAAAAATTTGGCTATTTAAGAAACAATTTTGGAAATTTTTAGAGCGTTATTTACGTATATATAGTATTATAGACCGGAATTATTATTTTAGCCATCGCCGTTGAATTAAAAAAAAAACAGTATCAGGGGTACGAGCTTACCGAGCGCCTGAAACAAAAAGTTTCAGAAAAAACTTCAACCATGTTTTTCTCGGTAACCGTTAGTTTGCGCCATCTGCGCACTTAACTGTTTAGTTTGGTACGCTCTATAAGCCTGGACTACGTTCATTCGCACACGATATCCCTCTTTCAGGCGACTGTCGACGCTTGCGCAGTTCGCACGCGGGACGGAATATTCTACTAAGGTCGATTTGTATTTACCAATAAAAAGTCTCATTTTAACGAATTTATTATCTAACGAATAACCTGGTCACTGCACATGACATGTATGGCATGGTAGGCAGCGCACAACAAGTAGGTGATCGTTCAATGGCAGAAACTCCATTACGGTACCCTTAAAATATGTTATTTCATTCAAATTCAGCGCTTTAGAATCGAGATGGCGCCATTAATTAATATGTCACGTGCAGCGTTTTAACCGATGGGGATTCGAACCCTGCTCGATTGCGGGAGAGCTTTTGTTCCCCGTTACACTCAAGTGTGTCGTCGATCCATTAACAGTGTTTTATGTAAGGGATGTTATAGACAAGGTTATTATTTGTATACCTTTAAACCGAGACGACACATATTTACTAGGAATTAGTTTTTTATGGTTATTTATGGTTGAAGTAATGATTCTATATTTCGCGAAAATATTGGTTACTGCGCTAATTAACACGCGAATGGCAATGCACGGTGCAATCGCTGCATAATTTCACCCTGACGTGTCGTTTGTTTTCTATATAATAACCTGACGCGCTAGTAGAACGCTTCCACGCTCGTAAAATTAAAATTTGTATTTTTTAGGGTTCCGAACCTCAAAAACCTCAAAGGAAAAACGAAACCCTTATAGCATCACTTTGTTGTCCGTCTGTCTGTCTGTCTGTCAAGACTCTTTTTCTCAGGAACGCGTAGAGGTATCAAGCTGAAATTCATTTCAAATAATCAGGTCTACTGTCCCTTGGATCTGTGTAAAAATCAAATTTCTAAGCCAACGCAATCAAAGGATACAACCGATTATGCTGCAAATTTTATACTCGCAAGGGAATCAAAATCTAAAGGGTACTTAGTTCCCGTAAACTCAGAATCTTGAAATTTGGTACGAAGCAATGTTTTATAGCAGAGATAAAGGAAAAATTGCGAAAAGCATAAATTTTTAGTTACATCATATAATAAAAATATTTTTAATAATTCTAAACTTACTACCCATTTCCTCATGAATGCGTAGAGGTATTAAACTGAAATTCATATCAAATACTCAGGTCTATACTACCTTTAAGGGGCCACATCCCGATTTTGTTGTTGATAGTACATGAAAAATTGCAGTGCTATAGGATAACTAAAAATATATGTTACTTAAGAGGATATGTTTCTTACATCGATAACGACAAAAACGTAAATACGTTTACTTTGCTCGATAGAAAAAAATCCCAAACATACCTCTTACAATTTTTATTTGTCTATACCGACGTTTTATTTTGATACTTATAAACTCGAAACTTTTTATGAATTTTCTATAAACAATATTGCTTACATCGACGAGACACTTTTACTCTAAATATAATATTACTTGTTTAATTTGATATTTTTACTTAAATCACTTACGTGACTTTATTCTGAGAAGGCTGAAACGCGCTGTCTTTTTCGCACTGTATATATTCGCATCTCGCCATCTTATAACCTCACAACCGCCCTGGGGCCAGTTGCTAACAGACGTGTACTGCTTTGCTTCACCAATCTATCGCGTATCAGATTATTTAAAATATTAATAAAATAAAAACATTGGCGAATGCAATTCGCTTACAATATTTTTGTTTTGTACCAAATAATATTTTACACTCTAATATATTTAAAAAAAAAAATTGTATGCCGGGTTCGAACCTACAGCCTTTAGTCCTAATCGTTGTTGTTCTAATTTTGTTAGGTACGTACCTACCTATTTGCAAATGTGTAATTTGATTGGAAATCTGAACTTTCAAGATAAGGCAATTACCCTATTTTTAGTTGTAAGGCATATGTTTTATTAATATTTTCATCTTATGGTAATAGGTACGTGAGATTTCACATAAGATCAATAACTCATAACCTTGGTTAGGTATTACTATATCTAGCCTAATACTTAATTGAATATTTGTTCAATATACTATAAATATTATACACTCAAACGTGAAAAAAAAAACTCTTCGGACAGGGGTTCGAACCCATGACCGTCGGCGCTAGAAGTAATAAAGATCAGAGCTCTATCTTCTCGACCACGCAGCTTATAGAAATGCAAATGAAATATGTTACTACTTTCTAATACATCATTTAATTATTGCTTTCTCTACGAATTTCAAATTCCAATTCCGTATGTGAACTGTAACAAATAAAATAATCTTAAGGCTCAGCCCAAAGTTACAGAAATTTCGTGTTACCGTCCCACTTCCCCGCAACGTTTACGCTTGGCGACGCATGCCAGATTATACCTTTATGTGCCAGATAGGGCGGCGCGCGCGGCGCTCGGCACGGCCGCTTCGTTCTAACCCATATACGGGCGTACGCCATCTCTTGAGTAGTCTGTAAATCATGTCCCAATAAATCCCAAATTATATTTTTATTGCTTTTAGTCTTTGTATGATATATGGTTGTTTCTATTTTATGATTATTTATATGAAAACGATTAATTAATAATAAAAAAAGGTAAAAAAGATAAACTTTTATCTTCGCCACTGGGAATAGAACCTAGGCCCCCACCATTCGCCCGTAACTGCGGTGCAACAATATCATCATACCTAAAACCAGGGCATATTGGCATTCGACTAGTAATAGTATATGCAAAATATTCAGCTAAATCTTCAAATAAACTGAATTCCGTTTTTTATGTAAAGGTGAAAAGGTACTCATATGGTGCGCAAAACGGAAAAAGAGGCATGCTTGACATTCAACATGTAATCTAATCTTACTAATGTAAGAAAGTTTGGATGGATGAATGGATGTTTGTTATTCAATCACGCCTGAACGGCTGAACGAATCTAGATGAAATTCAGCACAGATTGATTATAGTCTGGAATAGCGCATAGTCTACTTTTCTCGGGATTCAGGGGGAGAGGGAAGGGTTACTATGCGTGAAAGTACTCAATACTTTAGTTGTTTATGGCACTTGGAGCACTTAACAATGTCATTATTTACAATAATATATATTGTCTACATTTACATTTTAATGGTAAAAAGTCCGTCCGTCATCAAACGAAATAACGATTTTATAAGAGCCATTAAAATGAAAAAATGCCAGTCACGACGATGATGCAAGTTGGAAGTTAAAAATTTTTTGAGGATGAAACTTTTCATGTTCATTTGTCTCAGATTTCATATATTAAATATACTGTTTTAGGTCCTGTAGTTTTTTTATGAAATAAAAAATATCTACAATTCTTCTTTCTTCTTCTCCTTCCACTGCTTCGTTTTGGGCGGCATCAGACCTAGACATAAAACGAATGAAATAACAGATTTATAACAAACTTCGGTTATGTTATCAAAACTTAGGTACTGCTTGGATACATTATTTTACTTTTTGACTACTAAAATGTCTAATTGTGGATTTCATTTTTGTAGGCTGCTTAGAGAAATTTAATACCTTTACAGGGGATATAAAGATTCAAATAAAAACGTTCACGAAAGCTACTCCATAAAATGTGGATCCGTACCCAAGATTACCTAATATTACAAAATAGAACAAATAAGTTAAAATACTAAAGAGCAGGTACAATATAAGATCAAAAAATAAAGTGGCAAATCCCAAAACCATTCCGCACTAAAACTTACCATACATTATCTTTTTTCGGCTTTTGCTTCTTTTTTATATGTTTCTTTATAATTTTTTTCTTGTTTATGTACATACGTCTTGGTAAATTTACATCTAGTGCCCTGAAAAGTGTTTATTCTTATGTTCACACAGAATCAATTGACGACAACATTTACAGTTCTGCTCACTACGGTTCACAAGTAAATTTATAATAAATAAATAAATGAATCTTTCATTATTTACGTAAAAAAATTATGAATTTTAAATTTATAAATGTATATTTGAATATATAAGTATATTTATAAAAAATACCTTTGAGCACTATCCTCTTTCGAAGTAGATGGTAAAACATTTTGTAGTTCAGCAAAGATGGATCTGAAATAGGTTTCATATAATAAAACAGAATGTCGAGTTTGATAACCTCAACATATTTTAAGAGAATAAAAAATATATAATAACGACTAGATTTGTAAAATTATATTTTAAGATTTTAGTATATTTATGAAAAATACCTTTGAGCACTATCCTCTGTCGAAGTAGATGCTAAAACATTTTGTAGTTCAGCAAAGACGGGTCTGAAACAGATTTAATAAAATAAACCAGAATATCGAATTTAAACAAACCTATTTTAAAAAACTGACCAAATGCGAGTTGGACTCCGCACACTGTGGGTTCCGTGAATTAAAAACTATTTTTGTGTTGTTGATTATTATTTTTACAAATATTTTACGTACGTACGTAAAGCATTAGCCACCGGCAGCTGCAGATAATATATATTTTTAACTGATATTTTTATGATTTATTGAACGAACAGGGTTCGGAGAAATTAGCAATCACGCTAACCGTTGTGGTCGTTTCGCCACTGAGTCAAGCTAACACAATAGTACCTATTTATTGCAAATGTACTAGTCAGCAAAGAACGTTCGCTTTTTTGGATACATAGAATACATTTTGTTTTTGGTTTTTTTAGTAAAGTTCACTCTGATATTCAGTTCTCCGAAAACGCATTTCCTGTTTTCCGGTTTTTTTTTTGAAACCAGGCTATTGAAATTGTGAAGATTTATCTCAATTACCTACTTATACTGTACCTAGCTAACCGTAAGGCCTCCGACAGAGCTCCGCTAGCGATTAGCAGCGCGTTTCGTATGCAGTTCTCTACGACGCCGACGTACCTACCTACACGACAGACATCAGCGTCGCTCTGTTGTAAGTCTAAAAACAAAGTTGCGAACGCACGCCACATCGCATGATATCTACCCAGTAGGTACCTACCTAGTACTACAAACACTCGATTAGGAAGACACCGTTTGAATGATTTGTGTGTGCTTTGCCTTATAACTAATTAGGTAGCTACCTATGTCTATTACTCACGTATCGACAATATTCATGATATTATTATTCTCTTGATGTAAGTCCGTGTCAGTGATCATCGTGGTACACAGATCCGCTTCACCTGTAGATACTTTTCTAGATCTGAAAATGGTAGGTAGTTAGGTACTTGGTAAGACTTTTACTTAGCGACGTGCGATCGTTTGTTTTGTGGTAGCTCCTATAGGTACTACCTATTGCTTGTTTATAAGTAATTTGTAGCTAGGTATCTCGTTTCATTGGCTAAAATACTTTATTTATAAATATTAGGTATTTTCCAAAAGTAGGTAATATAAAAAAACAAAGCGAAATACGAATTTGTGAACCCTACATTATACGATTTATCTCGTTTCTCTGATTTTAGTTTATTTATAGATAGGTAGGTATATAGTTCAATAAAAATACAATAAAAATAAAACTAAATAAAACGCTAGGAATCGAACCTGCGTACCTCACTGACATGATTTATCTCGTTTTACTGGCCTTCTTTATTCACATACTTCAACAGACATCAAACTTCATATTATATATCAATAAAAAAAAGCATGCGAGGGATCGAACCGGCCAACTTCAGAACGGTTTCTTGAATTTGTGTTACGCGCTATGGGTACTAATTCCAGCAAGACGAAATTAGCAATACTATTGAAATCACAAACATGAAAAAAACATTGAATAAAATTTATAAAAATACACTTAGAAATTTTACTAGCTTACCTTATTACGTTCATCAACTGTTTTTGTCTATTTCAATTCATCTTAATTTTAAATTTTCTAAATAGTTTTTGTTTATTCCCCATATTTCCGAAGCACAATATACCCCTATAACACAATCACAGCAATAAACGAAAACCAACGCTTGAAAAAAATAATGAAATTATTCGATGGTAATTTGTCTGCTCTCCAAAACAAGTAGTACGTGTTCACGTTCTCACTTTGAGAGGCCGACTGAGGCTCGGGCCGCTTGAGCGGGGCAGGTAAATACGCTGCCCGTGGTGTAAGCAGATGAGAACTATAGCGAACTCGCACAGACTGAATTAAACGTAAGCGTCACGACCTCAAAAATATTTAAAAAAATTATTATAGACATAGTACAAACAATACAGCCTAAACGCTTCTATGAATGGATGAAGAAAAATACAGAAAATAATAGTGTAAAGTTTCACAGCACTAAGATGGATAAGAACTTAACCAGATGAAATTTTTGTTATTTTTGAGCGCTTACTTTGCGATTTTTTTTTATCGAGAAATTTTTATGTAATTATGTTTTGAAGTCTATGAATGGATGCTTTAAGCTTTTAAAATCATGTATGTATTTTCTTTTTATTGTAAAAACTGCTACCTTCCATAAAAACTCTACAAGAAAAGAGTGCTCCTCGGTGCTCCTACAAAAAGGCGCAGCCTTAATCACAGTTCAAATAATTCACCTTAAGTTTGAAAAAAAAAAAAAAAAATTTTTTTTTCAAAAATTTCACAAATTGAATAATTTGTTGGATTATCTATATTAATAAAATTGAAGTGTCTGTCTGTCTGTTTCCATATTAATAAAATTGAAGTGTCTGTCTGTCTGTCTGTCTGTTCCGGCTAATCTCCGAAACGGCTGGACCGATTTCAACGAAACTTTGCAGACGTACAGAAGGCATTACCGGGGGTGACATAGGTTACTTTTTGTCTGTCTGTCCGTCTGTCTGTCTGTTCCGGCTAATCTCCGAAACGACTAAACCGATTTCATTAAAACTTTGCAGACGTGTCTATGTGACCACGTGACCAGATTTTTAAATGCATATATTTTCGAAACCATCAATGGTAGACCTATCGTGTTGGTACTCAAACTTGATGTTTGGCGACATCTATGCAACCACGTGACCTAATTTTTAAACACTTATATTTTCGAAACGATCAATCGCAGACCTGTCGTGTTGGTACTCAAACTTGATGTTTTGGCGAGATCTATATGACCACATGACCAAATTTTTAAAAGCTTATATTTTCGAAACTATCAATCGCAAACCTATCGTGTTGGTACTCAAACTTGATGTTTTGGCAAGATCTATGTGACCACGTGACCAAATTTTTAAAAGCTTATTTTTTCGAAACTATCAATCGCAAACCTATCGTGTTGGTACTCAAACTTGATGTTTTGGCAAGATCTATATAATCACGTGACCAAATTTTTAAAAGCTTATATTTTTAAAACTATCAATCGCAGACCTATCGTGTTGGTACTCAAACTTGATGTTTTGGCGAGATCTATATGACCACGTGACCAAATTTTTAAAAGCTTATATTTTCGAAACCATCAATCGCAGACCTATCGTGTTGGTATTCAAACTTGATGTTTTGACGAGATCTATGTGACCACGTGACAAAAATTTTAAAAGCTTATTTTTTCGAAACTATCAATCGCAAACCTATCGTGTTGGTACTCAAACTTGATGTTTTGGCAAGATCTATGTGACCACGTGACAAAAATTTTAAAAGCTTATTTTTTCGAAACTATCAATCGCAAACCTATCGTGTTGGTACTCAAACTTGATGTTTTGGCAAGATCTATATAATCACGTGACCAAATTTTTAAAAGCTTATATTTTTAAAACTATCAATCGCAGACCTATCGTGTTGGTACTCAAACTTGATGTTTTGGCGAGATCTATATGACCACGTGACCAAATTTTTAAAAGCTTATATTTTTAAAACTATCAATCGCAGATCTATCATGTTGGAACTCAAACTTGATGTTTTGGCGAGATCTATGTAACCACGTGACAAAAATTTTAGAAGCTTATTTTTTCGAAACTATCAATCGCAAACCTATCATGTTGGTACTCAAATTTAATGTTTTGACAAGATCTATGTGACCGCATAATTAAATTTTTAAAACTTTTATTTTCGAAACTATCAATCGTAGACCTGTCGTGTTGGTACTCAAACTTAATGTTCTGGCGAGATCTATGTGACACGTGACCAAATTTTTAAAAACTTATTTTTTCGAAACTATAAATCGCAGACCTATCGTGTTGGTACTCAAACTTGATGTTTTGATGAGGTCTAAGTTTTCACTTCTATCGGCAGTCCCTATAACTGTCAACAAGTTTTTTGTCAGTCTGTCTGTCCGAGGCCGAAACGGCTGAACCGATTACAATGAAACTTTGCAGACGTACAAAGGGCATTACCGGGGGTGACAGCAGCGATTAATAGTTTCGAAAATACAAGTTTGTAAAAATTACATAGATCTCGCCAAAACATCAAATTTGAGTACCAACATGACAGGTCTGCTATTGATAGTTTCGAAAATATAAGCTTTATTAAAAATTTGGTCACGTGGTCACATAGATCTCGCCAAAACATTAAGTTTGAGTACCAACACGACTGGTCTACGATTGATAGTTTCGAAAATAAAAGTTTTTAAAAATTAGGTCATGTAGTTATATAGATCTCGCCAAAACATCAAGTTTGAGTACCAACATGACAGGTCTGCTATTGATAGTTTCAAAAATATAAGCTTTTAAAAATTTGGTCACGCGGTCACATAAATCTCGCCAAAACAGCAAGTTTGAGTACCAACACGATAGGTTTGCGATTGATAGTTTCGAAAATATAAGCTTTTAAAAATTTGGTCATGCGGTCACATAGATCTCGCCAAAACATCAAGTTTGAGTACCAACACGACAGGTCTGCGATTGATCGTTTTGAAAATATAAGTGTTTAAAAATTTGGTCACGTGGTTGCATAGATGTCGCCAAATATCAAGTTTGAGTACCAACACGATAGGTCTATCATTGATGGTTTCGAAAATATATGCATTTAAAATCTGGTCACGTGGTCACATAGACACGTCTGCAAAGTTTTATTGAAATCGGTATAGTCGTTTCGGACATTAGCCGGAACAGACAGATAGATGGACAGACAGACAGAAAAAAATTACCCTATGCTACCCCCGGTAATGCCCTCTGTATGTCTGCAAAGTTTCATTGATATCGGTGTAGCCGTTTCGGAGATTAGCCGGAACAGACAGACAGACGGACAGACAGACAGACAAAAAGTAACCAATGTCACCCGCGGTAATGCCCTCTGTATGGCTGCAAAGTTTCATTTTTTTATAATAATAACGTATACTTCACAACAACGTCTAGGTCCCAAACTAAGCATTAGCTTGTATTTTGGGTACCAAGCGAAGACACCACATACATATAACAACCAAGACCCGGTATTCGTATCAATATTCATCATATAAATACTGACCCGACCTGGGATTCGAACCCGGAACCTTTAGCTTCGTAGGCAGGGTCCCTACTCACTAGGCTATTACACTATTACATTACAATATTACACTAGGCATTGAAATCGGTTTAGCCGTTTCGGAGTTTAGCCGGAACAGACAGACAGACGGACAGACAGACACTTCAATTTTATTAATATAGAAGAAACGTAATGATAAAACCCACAAAACTTTTGCGATCTATATATAAAAAGTAAGTAAGTACCTACTTATAATTAATTCACTTAGTATTGCGGATATACAGTAGATGGCGTGTTTTTGACTTTGTTTCGTAATTAATTTTAATTAATGTTGTTGTTGTTTCGTAACTAATATTATTTGAATTTCGTAAGTAATACAAATAATAATTCTTTTGCACTAGTAGATTATGTTTTACATGAATAAATTATATTTCGACTCAAAATAATTAAGCATTTGTTCTCACGGTGCGTAAGCGCGCCTCTAGCGTTAAAATTTATAAACACATGAGGGGGACACGGGCCGTGCGGGTGAAATCAGATTTTTTGGTCGCCTACTAAGGGGCCTTAAGCTGTAACAAAATCAAACTTACTTTTATTTATATACCTATAGGTTCGTACGGTGCGCAAGTCCGACTCCCACTTGGCCGGTTTTTTTTATTAACGTTTTCTAGGAATGTTCGTAATAAATTATATTAGTTTTTTTAACGCTGGTATACCTTCAAATCAGCCTATTATGCCTCATTGTAGGGGCTTAGGCATCCTCTGAGGATGAGGGCGCTTGGATTAATACACCACGCTTCGCCAGTGCGGGTTGATGCATTTTAACGACTTACTTACGACACACTTAACTGGGACCGGCGACGACGGCTTAAAGTGCTCTCCGAGGCACAGGAGTCAGTGATAGTTGTGTACTTAAGTCAGAAAAAGCTAATTATATTGGTACATACCGGTTTCTGGGATTCGAACCACGACCTTCTAGACAAGAAGCGGGCTCACCACCACTCGGCTATCACGACGCCGATACGCAGATAACGTTCTACCTAGTTTGGGTCCAACTAGAATTTGCAACAGTGAGCCCCTTAATCAGCCGTACTCGCTTTTAAAATTCTTCCCCCCCTTATCTTGTAGTTTTCTAAAGCCTGATTGTCAGAGCTGGGTTTCAGAGTGAGTTAGGTAGACTGTAGTATAACACCATAGATAACAGGAAAATTAAAATTCTTTTGACAGTCTACGCGAAAATGTTCAAATAAATGAAAACGACAGCCACTGTTTTTTTTGGTGAAGTAATTAATGGTGCCACGAGCCATTTTAAACAAGCCGTATAAGCAAGACATGAAATTGTATATTTTACATTATATTTTTTTTTTAAATCGCTATCTCGCTTTAAATGGAGAATTTCTGTTACGTTTTGTTTTTGCGATCTTGCGAATGTGTATTCGATGCATTTTATTTCTAGACCGAACGCATATGTTATACTGACGTCAATTGATAAAGTAAACTAGTGTTTGTGCTTACAAACACTGATATACTAAAGTATTTATATATTTTGAGAACAATAAAACCGATTCTGATGAATCTTTCATATATGAGTAGAAGAAATCGTAGTTCGAAATGTATACGTATCATGACGCTTTTTATTTAAAGAGCATAGCGGCGTAGATGTTGGAAATTTTCGTACACTCATCGTGGATTGATTTGAAATGGGCTCGGACCACCGGGACCAAATTTTTGAAGTGAAACTTCTTTTGGCACGGAGTGAGCCCAAAACGCCACGAAAACGCGTCACTCTAGATAATATAAGTGGGGGAGATATAAGGAACAATCGGCTTTCACAAGAGAAGCCGGTTGTTCCCTATATCCCCACTATTAACTGCTGAGTGTGGGGAGTACAGTGGGGAGTAAGGCCAGAGCGTTACTCAGTTTCGTGTCGCTGGCAGCTGCGTCATTGCTCGGAGTGTCAATAGATGTGAAAACCGTGAAAACCAGATTGATGTTGATAATTTTAATAACATTATGAAAATTCAAATGTTAATACTAAAAGTTCTAAGTTTTCACTTCAGTTGGCAGTTCCTATAACTGCCAATCAGTTTTTAACATATTATTATATTTTTTCCGAAAATATAGACCCACTAGTTTTCTACGCCGAGACCCTTTTTCCCGGGATAAAAGTAGCCTATAGCACTCTTCAGGTTATAAATTATATCTATGCAACAAATTATAGCGGTTCCGGTACAATTGCGTAGTCCACGCGAGCGGAGCCGCGGACGGAAAGCTAGTATCTTTATAAATTGTAGCCTGTGTGTTGTTTTGATGTATAAGCTATTTTACTGTAAAGTTTCATTAAAATCCATTAAGTAGTTTTTGCGTGAAAGAGTAACAAACATCCATACATATAAACTTTCCCGTTTATAATACTAGTAAGGATTTATATCTTCCTCTAAAAACAAAAAAAAATTAACTACTTAGGTCTTTAATTTTCTTAGTTTTTTTTTTCAAAAATTCACTAATGAAATATTTCTCTGTGACGTCAACTGGACAGATGCTTACTAATTGCATATCTTAGCTTAGACTAAATAGTCACAATATTTCTATTGATTAATGAAGATTACAATTTAATTTGACGTAGTGATCTTACCTCAGCAGTTCTTATTTAGTTTTAGCTTTGGTGTTTTTTACTGTGGAAAGCTGAGCAATAAACTCAACCACCCAGATGACACACAGGGACAAATTTCAACATCAGATGAAGTTTAATAAGTATCTAACTGCGGAATTTCATGATTCTAGGGCAAAATACCTACCCGGTTTTGTTTTATTGGCGAGTGTCAAAATATATGGCATAAATGGCTCTATTTTGGTATTGGGTTATCGTGACTTTTTAATTTTTTGTACAGCTCCAAGGGACCGCAGACCTAAGTACTAGATATTAATTGCAAGACAGACAGACGGACTTGGAAGTCCTCCTATAAGTGTTCTTTTTTTCCTTTTGTGGTACGGAACTCTGGAAACCCTGAACATAAAATTAAAAAATTATCTCAAAAGGATAGTTAAAATATTATTGTTATTATTTTTTTAATAAAATATTGTTTTTAAAGAGGCATCCTTTTATATTTTATTTTACAAATTTTAGTCTTTAAATACCTAAATTTACCCCTACTCATATGTACCACAGAATAGATAAGAACTACACAGGCGAAATTAACTTCAAATAGCTGAACGTTTTAATGTTATTTGTTTTTGACTAACCAACCGAACAAAGCCAAAAACTATGGGCGCTTTGTTAGAACCAAAAACAAAACAATCGGCTTTCGGTTATATTACACTCTCTACGCATAATGATTTAGTCTGGTGGAGGTACAGAATTTACTCGAGATCGTTGCTATAATATGTACATATGCGAGTAGGAATTTACTCAATCATATTGTATATTAAGGTTATTCTTATACATGTATAGTATAACAATAGGTGGATCTACCGCGCGTGCGTGAGTTTTCGCAGACAGCGTCTAGACGGGGGACTGTTTTTATGTTAAAACCCCCATACACTATGTTTACAATGAAAATGGGAAGCCGGAAACGGGACCTTGGCCCGTTTCCAAAAAGAGGTGACTTATGTGTTATCGCGTAATAGTGACGTTGCTGCATTTCAATGTTTACGTTTATTACGTAAACCACTCCAATAACATACCAGTGTTTACGTTTATAAAACTTGTTTAGGCGCGACATACTGAGCAGTGAACGAAACTAAATCGTCACGCGTCACACTGCGTTTCAAGAATCACTTTTTATTTTTTTCTGTTGTAATTCGTGTAAATTTTGTATATAATCGGTGTAATAGTTCAAGTGTGTAATAATGTGTGTATGCAGTTAGTATTTAATATTTTATTTGAGAGTGGTTTCCATCAGCCCTTTTTATACACCACTGCAGGGGCTTAGGCCTCTCCTCAAGATGAGAGGGCTTGAAGCCACCATGCCGCTCCAATGCGGGTTGGCGGATTGTAACGACCGCCATCTATCGACAGCAACCGGGAGCGACTGCTGAACGTGCTCTCCGATGCACGGAGTCAGTGATATAGTTAATGTACTTAAGTCAGAAAAAACTCATTGGTACACGCCCGGATTCGAACCATAGTCACAAGGCTTATAGATTTGAAACAGGTTCGCTGCGTTCGGGCTATCACGACACGAGAGTAGTTAATTACGCGTATTTAATACGCGTATGTTATTGTATATTTATGGTGCGTGTTAAATAGAAAAAAAAAATTGAACATCCAAGTCATATTTACATGTCACTAGTATATTTTAATATCTGCTTAAACAAAAAAAAAAACATTGTATGGTGCATTTTACGTTGTTAAAACTAAATTCTATATAATATAGCCAAGCCGAAATGTTTTTCTCTTTTCAGTTAATAACTTTTTTTTCAGTTAAGTGGTCTTGCAGTCGAGGATTTTCTGTTTGTTTTAAATAATTTAATTTTTGTATATATATATATATATATATATATATATATATATATATATATATATATATAGCACTTTACTTTCAACAAGATGATGCACAACCTCATTATGCAATGCAGCGTCTGTCTGTACCTGCTACACCAATCATGATGTATTATATATATTAATTATATTTAAAAATATGCGCAAAGATATTAATAAAATTAGACCGGTTGGAGCGTTTTTCCCAAAAGTTATCCTTTGAATTTATAAAGTATTTATTTCATACATTACGAAAGTTCTGTATAATATAATAGTATGTATACTTCTCAGCAAAGTAGTTTACAAGTATGTATGCATTTTTGAACAATTTAAGTAGGTATTATTTTCCGTTATTACCTTTAACGTGTCAGGTTTAGACGTCATTTGTCTTATGTTTGATACGAAACAGGCGACACTGATAAGGCGGTTCCGTATAGGGGTGGTTTTTATTATCCTAGCGTAAAATACACATAGGGTTGTCACTTTGTAGAAATATTGTTTTTAGTGAAGTTTTTATACTTTGTTTGAGATGGAGCTTTTTCATCATGTTTGTATAAACGTTTTCTACTTGTTTTGAGTTTATAGGATAGAAAATGCTATATTCAACAAGAAAAAATGCAACATATATTTATTCGAATTTTATATTTCGGAAATATTTTGTCTGTTAAAGGACCATATTTTGTCAGCTAGAATACAATCAATTATAGGTTCAAAAAGAACTAGTGATGTAGCAAATAACACCCAGATCCGAAAGAAATACTTGTCTTATAGATACCTACGTGTTGCCTGTCTTGGAGGACGTTTTGACGATAGATGGAAAAACTATACAATTATTTTTAAAATTTTCGTGGACATATTTCTACGTTTAAGATTTAATCGTTTCAATACTTTTAATTTCAAAACATTTGGAGAAAAGCAGTGTAAATTAATAACAGTAACGTAAAAATATACTTTACTAGCGGTCGTACCCGGCTCCGCCCGGGTGGACTACAGAAACGTTCCCCTTCCAATTCCCTCCCCTCGCCCTTCCAGCCACTTACTTTCCCCTGCCCTCTTATCCCCTTACCCCACCTCTCCCCTATCAACCTACCTTCTATACTCACTAAAAAGTCCTTTTTTTGGCATTTAAAGTCCCATCGAAATTGGTTCAGCCATTCCGGATATTAGTCCGGAAACAAACAAACATACATTATTATAATATTAAAGCTTTCCGCGTCCGCGGCTCTGTGTAGCCTACGCGGCGTCGCGTAGACTACACAGTTGTACCGTGACCTTTTTCCGGAATAAAAAGTAGCCTATGTCACTCTTCAACGTATATAAACTATATCCATGCGAAAAATTATAGCGGTTCCGGTACAATTGTGTAGCTCAAAGTTAGTTTGAAAATAAAATATAGCCCATTCTACTCGCTGATAATGTAGCTTTCTATAGGTAAAAGAATTTTTAAAATCAGTGTATAACTGTGTAGTCCGCGCCAGCCAAGCCGCGGACAGAAAGCTAGTATCTTTATACATTATAGCCTATATGTTATTCTGATGTGTAAGCTATATTATTGTAAAGTTTCATTAAATTCCATTCAGTAGTTTTTGCGTGAAAGAATAACAAACATCCATACATTCAAACTTTCGCGTTTATAATATTAGTAGGATATATGTGAAAAAATTTAAATATTTTTTGGTTACGTTTAGCTCCATCTGCTGTCAAAGCGTTCTCGAAGACGGGTCATAATGTATATGTCGTGGTCAGACCTTAAAATTGATCACTTCATGATGTGTTCGCTTTCGGAAACATTCGAAATTACGCCAAGATAGGTTAATGGTCCACCATTTCCAAATAGATAGGTTGGGTTAGGATCGTTTATATTATTGCGAGGAGCGAAGCAATCGGCCACCAGAAGATGAACATTGTAAAAGTTGAACTATCTGGCTACTGCGTAAATGAAAAAAGTGGCCACATCTTTTCGCATATTAACATGTTTACTGCAAAAATTCAAAAATATCGATGCATAGCGATGAAACGGAAAAATTATGTAAGGGCAGTATCAAATGGAGGACTTTAGCTCTGCCTATTCATCATTTTATTTATCACATCAGTTTATGTATGTATATACATATAGTAATATAAAACATAACATTCCAGTCTGTTGTCTTTCCGTTTGTGCTTTCATAACTCGAGAACGACCGATCCGGTTTAAATGATTTTTATTCAATATGAAAATTTTGTTATCTGGCCAGATTTTAATACACATTTGGTTACAATGATAGGTAGGTAGTCTTAGGATATTAGTAGTAACAATTTTAATGCATAATCTCAGAAGAAAAATAACAACGTGGCGGCAGTCATGATGGCATCCAGGTCAAGGAGAAGCGTCATGGTTGCGATGCCCGCCCGCATCACTAAGGGCCGGTATTTCAGTTCTCATTTATCCTAGGAATAACGTTAAGTGCAGATTAATTTTCAAAATCCAATACAAATTTTCAATTGTTTGTTTCCCTCAACGCTATTCCTAGGATAAGTGAACACTGAAATACCGGCCCTAACTACTGCCCAGCGGCATTCGGGCCAGTGTTGACGTAAGTATAAAATTATCGCGATTTTACTACAAATGTGTAGTCCACTCGGGTGAAGCTGCGGACGGAAAGCTAGTATATGTACATATTTGAAATTTATGACTGTCTCATTTCAGTGATAAATAAAACATGGAAGAAGAAAAGACCTTACGACGTTTTGTGTTTAGCAATAAATTGAATTTTATGGCGCCTTTTGGCAGACACTCACTCGCATTAATGAAGGCCCAGACTGTAAAAAGCGAATAAATGTCGTCAAAAAAAAGAAGTAATTTACACTCGTCAAAATGGACGTCTCCGTCTTTTTTGTTCCGCACCGACCGAATGTTTTAAATTGCCTTTGCAATTGTGAGATATTATTCTGAGAAGGCAATGCTGTTGAACTCGCATACGACTTTTATTGGGTATTATCCTGAATGTTAGGTAGGCGTACTTATTACATTGAACGAGAATTATCTATCTTCGTTAAGCTTAGAATAGGTCAGTGCGAGTCCGACTGGCACACGAAGGGTTCTGTACCACCGTACAATATTAAAAAAAACACGTTTCTTGTATGGGGGCCCCCTTTAATTTTAAAGTTTATTCTATTACACTCTCTAAAAATTTCAAGTGAAATTTGAAATTATGGTCCGAAACTTTGTTGCTTTTTCCTCTATAACCTCTTAGTATTATATTTCTTGGAAACATTCGTCTAGAACAAACAGTAAAAAAGGCAACAAAAACTTTCGCATCTATGACAATTAAATATCGGAGACATTACTTAATTATTTTACGTATAGATGCATCTAGAAAATACTTTGTCCTATGTCGCCAGTAGATGGACTGGGTTAAATTTTGAAAAAGAAAATTTTTATTGTATGAAAAGTGTTGCCCGCCCATTTTACCGTAAGAAATGGAATTTCAGTGATTATAGATACTATCACTGCGGCTCTGCCTAATTGTTGACTTCAAAACTCACTATTTGGGCTAACAGCTGGGAAACAGTACTTCCATTTTACATTACTTATATACCGTGTTGTATCACTTTAAAATTATTTTTGTTATTTAATTTTCGTACCGTCCCTCTTCCTTCATTTTCTATTAAAATTTAAAATCTTTATTGAGCCCTTAGGCACCAACTTTAAAACACTTTAAATGAAAATTACCAACGCTTCGGTAAGTGGCTATTGTTGAGTACCGTCATAAGAAACTCAAATTGCATGAACAACTTTATGAATGAATAGTGTAATTTTTGTCGCTATTTTATGTTACTTTTTCATGTCGGCATTCATACAGCCTACTAAATAATAAATAAAAACTGACAAGTACCATCCCTGAATTGGCCCCCGTCTGCAGTTTGGGATAGGTCGTCGCGATCGATACGACGACGGCGCGGCGGCGGCGCCCGGAGCCCTGTTTACTGCTATGAGCTATGACCACGTGTTTTTAATACTTTCCAATATGGCATTGTTTTGCCACTACTCTATATAGTAACATAAAACAATATTAATTGCTACTGGATGCTTTGCAATCTGGATGCTTTCGGTTGTTCCCTACAGAAATGTTTGATTGGTTCTCGAAAGTTATGTGTCTTACCGAAAATATAAACGTGGAAGGGTCCCAGGAAGGAAAAGGGAAGTATGTTCGCGCAATAATTTTAGCGTCTAATTTTATGGCAGGTAGACATCGTCTAGAATGTAATACATTTATTTACTATATTCAGTACAAAAGACAATATTACAATTTGTACCTACGGTAGGGCTAGTTCACTATTTTTTAAAATTATTTTATATGATAGGGTTTTTTAAATATATAAAAGCAAAAAAAATTTAAACGAAATTATTATTAATAAAGTTATGAATGTTTAATATGTCTAGTTAGACAGAGAGGGCAATACCGCCCGGCATACCTATGTGTGACGTCAGGCCATTTAAAATAATATTGACCTTTTAACTTGTCATCAATCGTTATCAATCAATTGTCTCTGTCAATTAAATGGCTCGTAACTTTCAATCTGACCAAATCGGGTTAATGTGCAGTGTATAGGTTAAATATCGTATTGCAAGAAAGAGACAGAGACAAAATTTTAATAGCTTATAATTTCCATATTCTTCGACCAAATATATCTTGTTTATAAATTATATTTTCGTGTAAAGTATATTTTTATATTTTTTTGATAAATATAAAATATTTAATTGTAGTCAAATATCCTATTATCGGCTATATAAAAACGTATAAAAAAAACATTATAAATAAACATGTATGAAATTAAAAAAAAAAACACATTTCTCTAGCTCGTGATTTTAGTGTAGACGATTTCTTCCTTTACATTTTCAACATATTCATTTATTGGGGAGGTTTCCTCCCTAGTGAGAGTTGTTCCTCGTGAAACACTGAGACACCAATTGTATCCCTGTTTATTAAAAGGGAATTTATGTCACATTTTTTACCAAAGTGACTTTTTTTTTAAAGGATTTGACTTCTGCAACAGTCTATCCATCGATGTGTATTAAAAGACACTCCGTACATCAATTTCTTGGTAATATTTCAACCCAACTAGCACAATAGTCATGTGGAAATCAGACCTTGAAATGCTCTAAATCTTGTACAAATTACATAAGCGCTTTAATTAATGTTAGAATGTTTGTAGACGCACTGTAATATATCATTGTACTAGCCATCGCCCCCGGTTTCGCCTGCGTAGACTAAATTTTTATATCATTTCTTCTTATAGAAAAAGAAATGCTACAGGGGCATCTGGTGGCAAGTAACAATAAAGTGGATACCGCGAAAATATCTTCCGTGCTCAAATATTTATTTACACCAATTTTTGGAGAAAAAAAAATGGTTATTGTGGGTTATCCCTAAGAGATAGACATATACCATCTCGGACTGTTTTGTAGACATTTTTAAGGTGTACAATACTGTAGTACATTATTTTGATCTATCTCGTAGGGTTCAGCCAGCGTTTGCAATGTAAGCAAAAAATAGGTTTATTTACATCACATTAGAAACCTCTAAAATTATCAGTGTTTCTCTACTATATTATGCATTTTATATGCATATAAACCTTCCTCTTTAATCACTCTATCCATTAAAAAAACCTGCATACATAGGGACAGACAGATGGGAAGCGACTTTATTTTATACTATGTAGTGAAGAAAGCATATTACAAAGCTGTTACAAGACACATTCAGGATTAAAGATCTTGGATTTTGTGCTCAAATCGGGACTTGTTAAACACTACAAAACCAATGCAAGACTAAATAAATGCGCATCGGTGACTTTTATAATATCACTTTTTGCTAGTTGTTAATGATTTACAAATTTCGTTGATTTTTAAAAAGAACTCATGTTCACGACTTAGGTCCCTTTTAATAATTAATGCGAATTTTGTAATATTCCCAACTACGTTAAAATCATATTATTGTAAGATATGTTGGATATTGTAAATATTGATATGTGGTGGCCACGTTTTTACAAGAAAAACTGTATGTCGTTGGAAATTCGTGAGAGAGGAACGCCTGTAAACAGAAAAGTACATTCAAGAAAAGTACTGTCAGTTCGTAAATAGAATTCATTCACAAACAAAGATATCCAGGATACGTTACAATAAGCCAATAGGTATATTTATAGCTGTGTACGTCATACTTTCAACTTGAGATCTGTTAGTTTGCCCATGACTTAATCTATATCAAAGTGCGTCATCCTGATGGCTGCGTTTCCATCAACCCAGTCAAGATCGAAGACGAAGATAAGTTGTGCGGTGCATTCAAGAGGTTGTGGTGCCCTTTGACATGAATTTGTCCACTGGAAGACAGACGATGGCAGACGATGGCAAAATCCGGATTAACGCGTAATAATGTTTAGTGTATGGTGGGGTTGGAAGGGCATCGTTCAGTTAAGCTTTTACTGCCGAGCACAATCATCGATTCGGATATTTACTGCCAACAGCTGATAAGACTAAAGCAAGCAATTGAGAAAAAACAAACGGTTTATAGAAAGAGTGTAGTCTTTCATCATGATAACGCCAGACCACACACATGTTTTACTACTAAGGAAGAATTAAAGAAGTTTAACTGGAAATTGTTAATACATCCACCATATAGTCCTGACTTTGCAACCTCAGATTTTCATTTATTTCGGTCTCTTTTCTTCGGGTGGCGTAAAGTTAATATTAAGAGAAAACTGCCAAAACTACTTGTAGATTGTTTCCCACTACAGACCCCAAAATTTCTGCAGCAAGGATCATGTCACTACCTATATACAAAATCGCAACAAGTTGTAGAACAAAATGGCACGTTTATACATACTTTAATTGAATGTAATTGAACTACTGAAAAAAGTCTTGAATTGGTATATAACGTACGAAAATACTTTTCTCCAACCGAATACAGATTCCCCAATCAAGAATGGGTGAGGATTATACTTAAGACTTTATTGATGATTTCCGGTTTATTTGTGATTTTTTACATGTCTTAATAACTAATATAATATAATAATACCTGGGACATCCCACACTGCGGCATTTAGTCCCAAACCAAGCAAATCTTGTATTATGGATACCAGACTACTGATATACATACTTAAATATTCTTTATAATAAATACATATAGATATTTTACTCCCAGACACGGAACTAATAGACATGTTCATGCACGCAAATATTTGTCCCGGGCGGAAACCGAACCCGCTACCCTCAAATAAATTCATTGTCCGACTAACCTAAAGTTTGCACCGCTATTCAGTTGGTACATATATGGGTATATAATATATCACAGTCTGTAGCTATTGAAGCAGAAAATATTTTTGTAAGGTGTGACATACTGAGGCTAAAACTAACTTCGCCTCAGTTTCTCAAAGTTTACACACCAAAAAAATGACAATGCTTTTATTCCACATTACTTAATTAAGTATTCCATTCGAGTGACAAAAATTTACAACATCGCTGTAAAACTACAAATCATAATATAAAAACTGCGGGCGAGGATAATAAAAGAAACCATCTTGTAAATGAAATGGGCGTAGTGCTTTGCTATAGAGATGGCCAACCTTTTTGAAAAGCGATTTTTTTTATATACATAAAATACGAAA
Organism: Luffia ferchaultella; assembly: GCA_949709985.1. Classification (NCBI taxonomy): domain Eukaryota; kingdom Metazoa; phylum Arthropoda; class Insecta; order Lepidoptera; family Psychidae; genus Luffia; species Luffia ferchaultella. Next base: position 3,081,176 of record OX453267.1, read on the forward strand.
GTATTAATTGCGACAGAGACTAAAATAAACATTCTCACATACTAGTACCTTTCGGAAGTATATTTTGGGAAGGGGCTTCTTGGAATGTTTTGAAATATAGCCACGTTTAGGATAGAACTAGGTTCGTATGAAGCCATAACTTCGAAATTTCTGCAGTTGAACATCCTAGTTATAGAAATTTCGAATATTTCTATAGCGACATTTCTATAACTAGGATGTTCATAGAAATATCGAAGTTATGGCTCTATACAAACCTAGTTCTTACCCAATTGAGACAATTTCAAAACATTCCAAAACTAAAATCTATTCTAACATCGTAATTGTTTAAGATCGTTTGTATGGGCTATCACGCGGCAAATCTTAGGTGATGTCACTCCAACGATTTATTCAGTTATTTAGTTGCATGAACGCAGATTCGTTTAATATGTATTTCTGACCTAGAGCAAACGAAACAAACACTAATTAATCTTTTTGTTTTTTTTAGGCTCATAAACTACTGAATCATATGTAAGCATCGAAGCATGTGAGATTTTCTTTATTAGATTTTTAATGTCCCGCGCACTGTAAGTTGAAGTGCCATATTCACCCAGAGTAAAGTTCAGCATCTTCAAGTACAAGTAATTTAAGGGGGTAGGCTTTTAATAAAAAATAGAGGCTTCGGCCCGTGTCTAATCCTCCCTGCATTTCTGTATGAATATTTACAAAAAAGTCTATATAATAAATTACTGAAACTAAAATATTGTCATAGGGCGGTATGTTAGTTATCGTTTTTTTTTAGTTGTCTTAGAATAAATTCCTGAAGAACATGATTTCCGTCGGTTCCTCGTTTTTGAAAATAATGAGCCGTAAATTCGATATTAATGCGAATTAAAAATGTGCCTTAGGCACATCCTTTCTTAATGACCCTGCAAATTTTGGTTTTAATTCGTATACATTTCAAGAATGGAAACAGTCACGGTTCGCAAGCTGTTTCGACAGGTATTTTTTGAGAAGTTGCTCTTGTCATCTCTGTCACTCAGGAATAGGTCGGGGAAGAGGGATTGGAACGGAGATAGCGTTGCTAATTTGAAGCCGCTTAGAGAAAGACTATCCCCTTAATAGAACAGTTAATAATTATGTCCACTTCTTGCATCATAACTGGTGCAGCTCTGAAGTCTAATCTACGTAATGAAAAAGTTCGAATCTCTTGTTACATGAAGCGTGTGTTGTATTCGTTGAAACGTTATTAACAAAGTGAAAGCGATTACTGTTTATGAGCATCGACGTAAGAAAGTCGGTTTTTAGGGTTACGTAGTCATATGACAAAAAACGAAACTCTTAAAATTCCTCCTGTCCGTTTGTCTGTCTGTCCGTTGGAAGGTATAATCTACAAACCGCTACACAATGATGCAGTGATTACGTTACGAGTGATTACGAAGAAAATGTTTTAGGATAGGTTGGTTATACATAACTGATGGATGAAAAAAAACTTTCAGGGCACATAAACGTGTAAGGAGCCTTTAAATTAGTTTAAAAAAGGATATTGAGGTTTCAAAACAACTTTTGTATTTAAGTTAATAGTTGTGAAATATATGCTTACTTAAAGTCCTAAAAGTGTGTATACCCCTTTATCTTTTCAACTGTCAGCTAGAAAATTCAGCAAAAATTAAAGTCAGTGCAAATTCGAAAACACTTTCAATGAATATTGGTTTGAATAAGGCATGTTGAGTAGTTTTTGAGATATAAGATATTTTGGTTTACATGCAATTTTGTGTTTCCCATGAGTCGAACCTACTCCCGACTACGGAACCAACCACTGTGCGTGGTTTTTTTCGGACGTATCGAATTACATACGGAAGCTTCAGTGCACGAGTCTGACTATGACGTTATATTTAAGGACTTAATCGCTCGATCATAGTTCTCTTTTGCTTTTGTTACTAAAATAACAATGTCTCCAAAAAGATTGTTCGCCCCTGTTAAAACCCGTCAGTTTCTATTGATTTATCGCTAAAACCGCCTGGCGTAGGAATAGCTTAGTTCAATAGGGGAGCGAAATAATGCTGACTGTCGACGGCGTACCTAACGGACGTTAACGAATATCGAATGAATTTCTTCGTAGATGGATACACAAAAGACGGTTTATAAGATATAGCTTTTCGCCCGCGTGGACTACACATTTGCACCGGGACGGCTAAAGCGACGTCCTAAGATATTGTGAGACTTTCTAGAAAATTCTGATACTTAACTACCTAAGATTTCTATTTCGAGTTTCATTAAAATCCGTTTAGCCATTTTAACATGTAGAATAGCTATCCCACAGAATCTATCCCTAGGATTTTTCGGGATAAAATTTATTGCGTGTGCTGGACACCTTAGTACTAAATTTTATCACAATCTCTTTAGCTATTTTAGCATGAAGAATAGATACCCCATAGAAACCGTGTCTTTTTCCGGATGAAAATTAGCCTAGTCACTCACCAGTTCATAATCTATATCTATGCAAAAAATCACGTTAACCCGTTACTCTATTGCTGCGCGCTTGACTGTCAAACATCCAAACATACAACTTTTACATTCATAATATTAGGACATTAAAAAAGTGGCATCGATAACATCTGTGACTACTGTATGTATATTGCAAACAACCTGAGTGCTTTAACGTGATACCACGTGATACGTTTAATGCGTGCTTATTTTAAAAACGCGTTCACTGTAACGAGCTTTTGTCAGCGGCTCTGCCCGCGTTTACATACATGACGTTCCTATAAACTATGTTTTACAGCTTTCTCCAAACTTCTAGTCGTTTTGCGCTGGTTCGCCCGCCTTCGACCCTCTGATTTTCCATTTTTTTTTCTGCGACGCTACTCGTGTCGACTTCAGAGCAGACTAGAAGTTTGGAACCGTTTTCCAATCCGCTTCTTGGGTGCCAACCTCCACTATTATTCCACTCCACAACTTGAATCTTTACTCGTCATCCATTTAGGATCTTGTTTATTTTGTATCCCAGGCGTTCTTTGACCGGAATAAAAAATAGCCTGTGTTACTGCCCCTTCCCTTCCCATCAGCTATATACCACCGTGCAAGAATCGCGTTATTTCATTGCTCCGTTACGAAGTAAAAAAAGTTACTTTCGTATTTCTAATATTTGTAGATTTATTTGAGATGTACTACTCGGTTACGTTCTACTAAGATTGGACGTTTTGGATCTGAGCACTTATGACAGAGCTGGCAGTCTTGTCCTTGTAGAATTATAGAAGTAAAACGATATTCTGTGCAATAAAAAAAAATTGAAATTACGTATTTTTAATTATTATTTTGTGGATGATAATGGTAAAGCGAATAGAGAGTTGCCATGTATAATCGCAGAAAAATACGAATAAACATTATTGTTAGAAATAAAAAAGGACATAGACAAATAAATAAGATGAATACTAAAAATTATGTTAGGTTACATTTAAAAAAAATTATTAACATACGAAATTACTAATTGATTTTTAAAAACTATTATACTATCTATAATCCAGTATTTTTTTTCGCGTGGTTACTTTACGTACCATCTCTGCGTGTTTGCGTTGGAACACACGCAAATAGCTGGATTTAAATTGTATGCTCTGCAAAAAACACATAATAACGTGTGACCCGGTCTGTGGTATGTAAGTAATCAAGTAGTTCCAGGTAATGGTGTAAAAAAACACCAAAATCACAATAAATTACATTTTTCAACGTAATCTTTTTTTAAATTTCGTATCAGCCCATTATGCCCCTCTGTTATGTATATACATTATTATATTGTTAGTATATTTAGTCTGTGGCGTATATTTTTTTGCTTACATTTTTGTGGTTACGATGTTTGCGCCACCAAAGAGGTCTCGTAGACGCGGCACTGTCAGTGCATTGCATATACTTTTTCTCCTTGACAATTATTTTTCGGGTCGCATTTCGCAGGACTTAAGGCATTTTAAACCACTTTTTAAACGTTTATAAATAAATAAATTCGTATTTGAATTCACGAAATTCTCATACGCTCAAACACAAACAACCAACCACTTCAAATATAGTTCATTTTTTGCCGCGGGACTTTTTTGGTAGCTCTACGTCCATGGCCTGTTATTATAATTTGTCACAGAACACTCTGTGGCTGTTATAACATTCTGTCACAAAACACTATGGCTGACTGTTACTATGATCTATAGCCGATGACCAACAAATTGGATAGTGTGTAGGAGGCCTTAATGTTCAAATAGAATTGCATTATTAGGTATGGATTACGTTGGTTGTAGCGAATGTGGCACACGCGATGACGTTAATGCGTATCCAAGCGTGGGAATGGAGCTCACCCCTTGCATTAAACATAAACACGTATAATATGTTGAATAGTCGATAACTTCCATTCGTGCATAGAGTGGCAAAGAAGCAGTAGCACCTCGACTACGATATCAAATCTTGTGCATCGCCTTGGGTATTTGCATGTTACGTATAAATGGATGTTTGTATTTATGAAATCGCTAATCTCTCACACCGTTTCACAGATCACCATGAAAGTTGACATGTATATGATGATTTTCATGTAGAAGGTTTTTATGTTATCTCCTTTGTGCTGAATTACCACCAGATGACGCTGCAGTGTTTCATCTTCTATACCGTTCAATCGATCACCATGAAGACTTGTATATGCCGGGTTCTGTTGTTATGATAAATATGTTACGGGTAAAGCTAGAAGATAAATAATAATTGAAATAAATTTTAATTCGGGTTTTACCCACAGGTTGTACCCATACTCACCTAGGTGTACCCAATGCTAACTGGGTAATGTTAGGTGTTGCATCAAGAGAACACAAATCACTTCAATCGCCGGTATTGCAAAGTAGTTTTCGATTTGGCTTCATTTGCACTTTTAATAGAATTAATTGTTTCCATATATTGTTCGTTAGTATATTAAAAACAATTCAACCCTTTCACAGACAATAATTCTTGACGCAACACCTAACATTACCCAGTCAGCTTTGGGTAGACCTAAGTAAGCATGGGTAAATCCCGAATTAAAATTTATTTCAATTATTATTTGGATATTACCCAAATTTTTGGGTAATTCTATGTAAACCCCGATAAACCTCAATCTTCTAGCATTACCCGTAACATATACAACCACGTATGCTGTAAACGCGGGTGATCGATAGTTTAAATGTAATCACAGTGGTTACCACTCACCCATGGTAGATTTTGTCTACTAAATAAATTTACTTTTTCATCCTTTCATTATCCAGATTTCTGTCGGACTAAAGATGTAAAATTGTTTTTGGTCTGAGAAGCCTGACGGTTTAAAATCTGGGTTTTTCACACAGATTTGCTTAAAGTTTTTTAAGACTTAGTAAAATAAGACGGCAAAGGTTTAGAGAATTTTAATAAGGATTCAAAATGTCCGAAGTTATTTAAAAACTAGTTCTGTTCTCTGTGATTAGATTAGAATCAATAGCTGTCTCATTATCTCACTGCATCAGAAACAGCTTATCAGGTCTATTGTATTGTATACCTATTACGTAGAAAATCGACCTACGCTGGTCACGTCGACAACACGTTTGGCAGAAAATAGCTTCCACACACATACACCATGTTTCTATGACCTTGGTGATGAGAGAGAGCTTATGTGCTTTATAGTGCCATTCCGTTTTTTAGGACCTATATCAGTTCGTGAAACACAATCGTTAGACATAACAAATTCTTCTGTTACTTGGAACCTTTTCGTCTCAAATGGTCAAATGGTAAACATTTGTACGGGAAGTGCATTTCGACTTCAACTGCACCGAGTCGAGTTGAAAGACCTTAATGTTTATTCAACAAAGAAACTCCAGTGCGGGCTATTTGTGGGCTATTCTTAATAACGACGTTTGTACGTAATGTTTAGTGTACGGTCAGCAAAAGTGTCGTATACGTAATATATTCGTCAAATAGGTTTAAAAATGAAGTATTTTAATATGAGTACTGATACTAACCTACATTTTGTGACTTCTATCACTCGTTCATCATTGTTTTTTTTTACAAATTTTTATTTAACTTGAAACGTTCGTACCTATGTGTTAAGTTGTCCATTTTAAAATTTGTAATTGATTATTCAGCTATTTCTAAATTTCCGATCCAGCTTAAATTTTACAGGTGTGTATGATTTGGATGACAATCGATAATGATGATGGACGTGGAAGGTGTATAACAGAACTCTTCGATTGCAACTAGAAAAACCGAGTTTGGGGTCGTTCGACTCGTCTTCATCAGCATTTTTTATAGCACATGGACATGGGTCTGATGATGGATCTGGAAAGTGAAAAACAGAACCCGTCAATGGATCATAGTAAACCAACCGAGTCTGGGCTCTTAATATTTGTCCTTACAAGCACTTTTCACTGAACAATGTGACAATGGTTTTATGATGGAGCTAGAAGGTGGATAAAGTAACTCTTCAAAGGCTGTCCGTAAATCCACTGTGGTGGTCTTGGTCAGGTCTAAGTAAGGTATAATCATAGCACAAGGGAAATCATACCACGAGTAATCAAGTGCCCAACCTAAAAATATTTTGGATATAAAGATATTTGAAAATCTAGAGGCTTCAAGAATCATAAATAATATTGCTACTTTGAAACTTTCTATTGGAAATAAAACCTTATGGAGGCTTTTAAAATTTTTCATATTTTAATATTTATACCTTTTGACATAAAGTACGAATTAACTAGAAGCACACTTCTGTGCTAACGCTGTGTCTAACCGCTCTTCCTCCGAGTTAGCTGGTGTACCTTTGGAAAGTTTCAGTCCGGTTTCAGTCCGCGAGGTCCCCACTCGCCAGCCTTCATCGCCGCGAATTTGCGTTCGACAGTTTCGATACTGTGAGGTGACATTTCTGACTCTATTAAAACCAAACGATGCTGTCAAATTTCTTTATTCTATGTATTTTAAGAACACTCTTTTTTTTAGTTGTTTTTAAGAAAAGTTTCCTTTGTGGAATATATTTTTATTAAGTAAACATATACTTATAAATGACACCAAATGAACCTGTAAACAGGTTTCTAGCATGGATGTACATTATACACAGAGACGCCGGTTTGTGACAGCAAAAATGTGAGCACAAAATATACGCCGCAGACCAAATACACGCCACTTGATGTTTTGAAACATCCACTGTAGAGTTTTGTGTGAAATATAAAATTAGTACTAAAAAAGAAAATAAAGATTTTATATGCCTAGATATTTTACACCCAGACAAGGAACGAATGCTCATGCACGAATATTTGTCTCGGGCGTGAATCGAATCCGCGATATAATTACTACTTCCTCGACCAACCAGTAGTCGTTTATATTGCTGTGATATTGTTGTTGCAATCCGTTATATTCATATATTAAATGGAGATAGAATCGCTAATAGCATTTTCTCTACCTTCACGCCCATTAACCTTAATCGATATGAGCAATATCCTATTATATTTATTCTTATTCCTATAAATTCCTATAATGATATGCAAAACAGCTACTTCGGAACTGTCACATTGCTGCGCCGATAGATATTGCTTGAATAGAGGTTGAATGATAGCCCAAGACACAGTCGTGATAGCCCAAAGCGCAACGAACCTGTCTCAAATTTATAAGGCCACAGGGCCATGGTTCGAATCCGGGCGTGTACTAGTGAGTTTTTCTGACTTAAGTACATAACTATCACTGACTCCGTGCCTCGGAGAGCACGTTAAGCAGTCGTCCTGGGTGCTGTCAATAGATGGCGATCGTTACAATCCCCAACCCGCAGTGAAGCAGCGTGGTGGATTTAAGCTCCAAGCCCTCCCTCACCTGGGGGAGGCCTAAGCCCCTGCAGTGGGGTAAAAATGGGCCGATGAAGTGAAGTGAAGAGGTTGAATGATACCCATCTTTTTACACAGAGAAACCATTGAAGTAATCGTAGAGTGCTAACTGTATATCCATAAAAGTACGAATTGACTAGAAGTCCTCTTCTGCGTTTACCGTCTAACCACTCCTACTTTAGCTAGCTGGTGCAAGAAGACGAGTTTCAGTCCGCGAGGTCCCCGCGTGCCGGTCTTCACCCCCCCGAAATTGCGTTTGACTTTTTCGATACCGTGAAGTGACATTTATGACTCTATTAAAACCAAACGCTCCTGTCAAATTTATTTACTCTATGTGTATATCACTCTTTCGAGTTATTCAAAAAGGTTTAATTAAAGAATAAGGGTAATATATAAAAAAAGAAAAAAAAAACAAGCTTTATGAAGGTTACTGATACCTAGTGCATTTTTCACGTTTGCTACTTAGAAGCAAAACTTCAACTAACACATTTTGAACAATTAAGGCTCAGATGACACCGTTCAGACGTTGTTATCACCCAAAGCACACAAAAATCTGATAAGCACGATATGGTTATATGGGTCGTGTCGTAAACGTTGCCGTGGTAGAGCAAAATATACGTATATGTACGTAAATATTAATCCAGGTACTACGCATCAACCCATTTGGGTTAGATCCAAAGTCACGACCAATTTGATCGATAGAGACAATTTATTGATAATGATTGATGAGATGTTAATAGGTTAACGAAAAATACATTACTTAACGATACCTTTACTATATAAGGCGGCGATGTTTGGATAGGATTTTCAATTTGGTGTTATTGGTACAATTATTGAGAAAAAAATTTGCTTTAGTTTATTTAATTTTATTTAAATAATAATGCACTGCAATACATGGGACATCCCACAAAACGCTATCTAGTCTCAAAGTAAGCAAGTATTATGCTTGTGTTATGTGTGGGTTACTAGACAACTGTTAAACATACTTAAATATTCTTTCTTATTTTATAATACATGTTTATATAAATACGAGTACTTTACACCCAGACACGGAACAAATATACATGTTCATGCAAACAAATATTTGTCTTGGGTGGGAATCGAACCCTCGACTTTTGCCATTGCAGATAGGTACTCTAACCACTCGGCCAATCGGTCAGTCAACAACAACAGATAACAGAAATTTAATTATGCATTTATAAGTGGCAACCTGATAGTAGGGTCAAGTAAAAAATAGGCAGCTTTTTTCAGTTCGTTTTATTATTGGTTTTATTATTAGACGACCGCTTAGCATAGTAGGTAGCGACTCTGCCTGCGAAGCTGGAGGTCCTGGGTTCGAATCCTAGGTCGGGTCAGTATTTATATGATGAATATCGATACTGGTACCGGGTCTTGGTTGTTATATGTATGTGGTGTTTTCGCTTGGTACCCAAAACACAAGCTAATGCTTAGTTTGGGGCCTAGACGTTGTCATGTATACGTTATTATTATTATTATTATAAATACTCTTTTTATGTCATTTGTATAACGTGAAAAGTATATTTTACGACGAACATAAAAAAAAGAATGATGAAAAGTCAGGTTTATTTTTGTAATAATTTTTTATCGGATCACATGTTTTGGCATAATGAACTTACAGTACTCGGCCGTAAGTTACGCACACGATTTATAGAAAGCGGCTACGTATAAACAAATTTAAAAATAAAACTATAGATAATGCTATCATTTTTATATTCAATTACAAAACGACATTGTTTGACTTTATTGTAATTGAATAAAAAATTATAAGACTACGTTTAGTTTTACTTTTAAACTTGTTTTTACTTAACTGATTTCTAGAACTCGAGTGCATTACTTACGGCTGGGCACTGTAATTAGACAGTTGAATTACTGAACATTATTATAAAAAATATTTCCATTCCATCGGCTCTTTTTATACCCCATTGCAGGGGCTTAGAGCTTAAATCCACCACGATGCTCCAATGCGGGTTGGCGGATTGTAACGACCACCATGTATTGACAGCAACCGAGACCGACTGCTTAACGTGCTCTCCGAGGCACAGAGTCAGTGATTGTTAATGTACGTAAGGCAGAAAAACTCATTGGTACACGTACATTGGTATTGGTACATTGGTATTTGAAATAGGTTTGCTGCGGCCCGGGCTATCACGACTCTATACTATGCAAAGCGTATTGAATTTTTTATCTTACTTATTCTATTAAATATTAACCAAGTTTTTTACATATTAAAATGCAATTTTTGTTGGACTTTTTATTTTATATCAAAGTGAACCAACCACGTTCGCTGTCTATTATATAGACCTTTGCCGAAACAGTTGTACCACTGCTACTGGATTTAGGCGTTATGGTGTTGAATAGAGACGCAACTCGTAGCCATCTTGAATGATTATATATGGATATAGTCGAATTTGAAATAACCTTTTAGAACCGTTTTTTTTCCAAAACCAAGAAGACTCAAATTGGTTTGATTAAATATTTATACAGAAAATTAACCAACCTTCTAAAAACTCAAAATGGTACGGATTTCACCGAAAATGTCCTTGATTGCTTTTCATACCTAACGACTTTGAGTCACATTATCCCACTCTTCACCGCGGTTTGGCTCTAACATATATCATGTTAAATCTTATTAATTATATTTTACTTATGACATTTGGATAGCAAAGTAGGAAAACTTTGCTGCCATTCTGTGGATCTGATTTAATTCGATTTTGTGGATCCAACATATACTAGATCGAAATATTGCATACTGATATTTCATGGATATTTCCACTTGTCATCCATCTCGGGTGAAAGTGATCGTGTATCACAAATTGATCGATGGATCTCGTCACACGCTCTAATATGGAAGCTTGTATAATGACATACATTAACGAAATGCAAGTGACGTTCAGTCATTTTAAACCCTGTGGCAGTAACGAAAGCGGCGACGGGGCGACAGCTGAGCAGCAGTGATACGTTAATAAGCTACACGTAATATCTTCAATGTATATAACTTATAGGTTATCTACAGATCATCTTTTTGTTACGTATGGGAAATAACTTCATAAAAAACCGCGGTACACTGGGCCCCAATCTGAAGCTTCGTCATCTGAGCCATTGGAAGCAGCCAATCAACTAGTTTCATTAGGACATGTCAATGATTAAGAGAAAATTTACAGAAGGGTCTCTCACTGTATTACCATTGAGTGTGAAATGTTGATTATTATATAAATACCGATGAGAGATATAAGCGCTGATACTGATTGGAAAAGAACAAAAAATGTTGAGATCGTTATTGTCTCTTTATTGTTATTTAAGAGTTATTGAAGAGTCTTCACATACGATTTTTAAGGAAAACGTTTTTATTCAGAACACTTTATGAATCTGTTCAAACTGGTCAGATATATTTTAAAGGCAGAATTTTACGGTACTAAAAACTTTACATTGAGAAAAGTGTTCATAATCAGTAGAGCAATGAATGACCGTCTATAATAAAAAAAAAACGAGGAATACAAAGAAGAAAAACCTATGCATCATCGGAATATATGGTTCTTGTGTAACCTATTTATGCTGATGAGTAGTTGTTCCTCCTCGGGATTTATTTTTATTTGTCATAATTAGATTTTGGCTTCAGTACTACGCCATCTGTTACCAATATTAGAAAGCTTTTTGCAATAAGCACGTCCTCTTCAACAAAATTATAATCATACGCTATTTCACACGCTAATGACAAAATGATGACTACACTTTTTGTATTTTGTACTTCGTAATCGGTATTTTGTAATACCGATTATTACTGGAGATATAACAAATCAAAGCTTGTGTTTTTACGATCCGTTCGTGCCGCTACATACGATTATGTAGCTGTAAGTTGCTTTGAATAAATAAATAAATGAATACAAATTTTCCACGTTAACCCATAGTAATGTTACCGAGTGACGTCATAGCATGATTTATTCTAAAAAAATATTTATATGTAAATATAATTGTATTGTATTATGTATGGCATTATTGTAGATATCAATAAAATTCTTTCACTGATTAGTTTTTCTTAATAAATATAACATATTTCTTTAAAAAACAAAAATGGCGAGATTCGTTCATTGTCATCTTGGGAACTCCTAATGCCAACGTAGCGCTGTTGTCGTTTGGTATGGCCACGGTTTAAATCTTGCGTCACTTATTATTGTCATTGAACTTGGAGAAAGTAATATATGACGAGTCATATCGATCACTCGTTTCGGGCGTCTCGGTTTAACGAAAACGTTCAAACCAAATGATCCCAATATTTAAATGACGGTTTCGAAATTATACCTATCTAGAATGGAGACGTGTCTCAACCTTGGAAACTTAAATGTGAAGTTATTGATAATATGTGACGATGTGTGTGTGTGTAGGTATGGGTGCATGTATGTGTGTGTTGATCTGTTGACTGTGATAAAAATCATATTTTTAAATAATTTTTTTGTTCATCATATTATACATATTAATATCAATTCGACAACTTGTTTTAGTTTCACCTATTCACTAGTCATTAACTATATTTGGTCAGATTGAAGGTCAGGACCGATTTTATTAAACAGAGACAATTGATTGATAATGATTGATAACTAGTTAAAAGGTTAAGTTGATTTTTATTTCATTTATTTTTATATCTTATTTGATTGTCGTTCCAATGTTTTTTTTTTAATATTTAATTTATGAGCCAGTGGTAGTTTAAATGATTGTTTTTGCGCAAAGATATTTTTTAAATATAAATATGTTTATCCAAAATTTGTATAACAAATATGTATACACTTTTTGGCATCAACAAAATAAAGTAATCAAATACAACAAATTGTTTTCTAAACAAGAAAAAAAACCTCTTAAAAAGCATTTAAGTAGCTTACATATTTTTAATCACCTTTTGGTCGCTTACGTCGTTTTATTTAGGTACTCTCGTCTCGTTTGTACGTGTTCAAATTATATTTACGTCTGAAAATATCGGCTCAAATGCACCTCTTCGAAATCAAACGCACATTTCTCTGTGTAGCGTTTACAATTCATTTGTAGGGTTCCATAAACCCATTATTTTTCTTGTACTCATATTTTAGTTTCTACGTTTCTTCACATCTCAGTTGCATAACGCACCTCGTTATTCCTCGGTGAAAGTTCGTACTGCACAATTAGGCTGAATTGATGCGACTAATATGGCGCGCTTTTGTGATAGATCGCGGTGTAGATTGCGCCTTTGTCAAAGTAATCGGCGTGAACTGACATCGCATGTCTGTGTTGATTCGACACTTTGTTACTTTTTTTTTGTTATATGAGATAATTAAATATTATGTGGTGTACTTATTCAGATACACGTATGATAAAAACTAGATTTCTACGAACAAAATAAGTGCGAAGATGCTTCCGAAGGTGTTGTAAATAAAGGATTCTCTTATTTCTACTCTGCCATCGAGATTTTTTTTACATCTGTTACGTGTATGAAGCATAATTATTTATCACAGTTGTTGCCTTATCTAGGAATACGTTCTAAATGTTTAAATTTAGAAGTCTATTAATAAAGTGTATCACAACCTTAAGCGGAATGCGTAGTGGCAAACTTCCGTACAGAGGGCGTAAACGCTTGCTCCCCATTAAACCTTAACCGATTGGTGTAGAAAAAATTAAATGGAATTCAGATCAACTAAGGTTTATACGTTCTTAATTTTTTGAATATTGTGATAGGTATATCATAAAAAAAAAACTTAAATGTGATGGATTTTTTTTTTCTAAATTGTTTAATTTTTCACAACATTTTCAACATGAAATTAATTGCATTTTCACAATATCTCATCGAAATTCATAATTTTTCGATTTTCTTTTTATTTCTCACAACGTGATATTTTCCGCTACACTCTTTTTAATATCCAATAATACGGTAAAAGTATGGTCAAACTAGTCACAAATATAAACAAGTAACAAACTCCACTTGTTACTTAGGAAAGAAAGTGGATTCGGTAACACCTTTGGAAGGAACGGGCGCGGGGCGAAGTTTAGGGGTCACCACGCCAGGGTGGCAAAAATAAAGGTCTGAAATAGACTAATTTGTTTATCTGTTTGTTCCAGCATTACAAGAAAACTACTTAGATGAAGTTAGAATAAACATAGTGGAGATTCGATCTCTGCGTAGTCAATGTGGAATGTCTGTGAAAGATAGATGGTAATAATATATATTTTTAAACTAGATTTAATAAACTTTATAACAGTAATTTTTAAATTCAATTTATCAGGGATTAAAAAAAAATGTATAATAAAATAAATTGAAGCATAGTTTGTTAACTTGTCACTATTTTTTTTTTTAGTATGGAATTATACATTTTAAGCATTAAAAATAAATATTTTGTAAATACCAAACCCTAGTAGCATCAACAGATCAGTAAAAAATTATTATCAAGATGCGTAATTCACCACCTTCGCGCCCCTCCTCCGCCCACAGGGGACAAGCGTAACTAAATTCCCTCCACATCTTGTATTCATTATTGTGGGGCACCCTATATCCATGATAGAAATTTGATGCTTGTAACCCGAAACGCACAACTTCGACGTAATCTCCTACTAATCGCGTGGTCCATACGCGCGTCTCGCCCGCAACCTTTTATCATCCTATGGGTCAAACGTGATACTTTGGTTCTCGAACTGAACGGCCAGCGTTACTCTTCTATTGAATTAACTTAAAGCTCAGTGCTTTCTGTGTAAACGTGAAAAACCCTACAAATTATGAAAACAACGCGAACTAAATCGCGGGCTTTCGCTAGTATTTAATAAATCGTCAGGACGACAGTGGAGAGAATATGCGGAAATTTTTATTGAAGTAAATTCTTGATGAGCTCTCTAAACGTTCATACTTGCAGAACCAGACTCGTTCAGAAACGAGCTCGATGCATCTAAAGCCAACGGGTTGAGTTTTCACTTTGAATACTTGACGGTTTTGATGATTAATTAATTTAAAAAAACTCACTGCTCAGATTTTAAATTCTACTATGTATAGTCTGACCACTTAGTTTAGTGGTTGAAGACGCCGACTGCAAACGAAGGTTGCGGGTGAGATCCCCGACCGGGACAAACATTTGTGTACGTGAATGAATATGTCTATTTCTTCCATGTCTGGGTGTAAAATATCTAGATATATAAGTATGTATTATTAAAATATATGTATTTAAGTATGTATACAATACCATCAGCCTGTTAATGCCCCACTGCAGAAGCTTAGACCTCCCCTCGGGATGAGGGGGCTTGAAGCTTAATCCACCACGCTACTCCAGTGCGGGTTGATGCATTGTAACTGCCATCTATTGGTGGCAACCGGGACCGACAGCTTAACGTGCTCTCCGAGGCACAGTGTCAGTGATAGTTATGTACATAAGTAAGAAAAAATCTCATTGTTCCTACCCTGCAAAATGCCCTGAGATTTGAACCACGGCCTTCTAAACAAGAGGCGGGCTCGCTACCACTCAGTTATCACGACATTCAAGTATGTATATCAGCCGTCTAATACCCAATAGTAACTGTAGGCTCTGCTTAATTTGGGACTAGATTACCGTGTGTGATATGTCCCAGATATTATTTTATTACAAGCACCGCACTTTGAATGTAGGGCACTAGAAGGCGCACGCTTGCTAAACACAACGATTCAAAACCGACAAATTTTGTGAACTTTATTTACTTTAAATTTTTTTATCGCCATTTGCCTTTGATTCAGTAGTAGGTTTGTAATTTGTTGTGTACACGAAGCCCTTAGACACAACAGAAATATCTAAGTAACCAATCGCGTGGCTTCTTCTTTGGCCTTCCCTCCATGGTCTCTTCATCCTATGGCTCAAATGTGATATTGTGGTTCTCGAGTTTCATTACTCTTCTACTGAACTAATTTAAAGTTCGGTGATTACAAGCAAAAGTCTTAAATTGTCGATCGTCGAGCTTTATAAGTTACTCGTATATTTGACTCGCTCTAATGCCGTACACGTGATTGCTCGACGATTTTTGCCAGTGAGATTCATTGTAGATCAAATAAGAGATAAAATAGCAAGAATGTGAGAGATAATAAAAAGCGAGAGTGATAATGGAATGAGAAATGGGAGCATTTATTTAAAAGATTGAGTTAACCTAGTAGAGTCTGTTACAACAAACGGCTAGTTGGAGAGCTAAATTCCATTCCATTTCATCAGCCCTTTTTATACCCCACTGCAGGGGCTTAGGGTATCCCCTAAAGATGGAAAGGTAAATGATATTTTATTGACTTGGAAAAACTTTTATTATCTTGAAGAATATTATAAAATATTGTCCTAAAAAAAGCGCCACGTTAAAAACAACATGTGAAGTAAATGCTTAAGATTTAAATTTTATTACGACTATCGAGTTAGCTCAATGCAGTACATCGATGGCTGAGTGGGTGTAGTGACATAGTGTAGCAAGCAGTAACACCAGTGAGTTTATTAGCTTGATTTCTGATTTTGACATATTTACATGAAAACGATTGTAAACCGTAAATGTAATGTGCCTAACTCGATGACGCGTGCTTTGGGGCAAAATAAATGATAGTATTATATTAATATTATATAATAGATAATTTAAATTAAAATAGAAAAGGTGAAAGGTTTAAGCCCTGCGGTACACCCATAAGCAAAGGTGATCCGATCAGTTCAATAGCTACAATAGATGCTACATACGAGAAGTCAGCAGATGTTTTTTTCTTTTGCTGTGGTACTGGTCGTTTATACTAGAGAGCTTAGACTGTGTTTACACTGTGATAACGGGTATCGTCTCCCACGCGATTTCGCGTCGCGTTGCAACGTCGCACCATTTTTCATTACCAACCAAACTCGTTATTGCCCTCACAATATTTTCATGTACAGTTATAAGTTTCAACGCTTTAATTAACCATGGAATGGCTAATTGGATTGACATTCTAGACATATACGTGTTTTTTTCAAATCAGTATAATATTGTTGAATTCGTGTTTAGATGCTTCACAACAAGATTTAAAATACGAGTAGTGGGTTCGGTGTTTGTCTGAACGTAGATAGTCCAAACCTTATAGAGCGTCTACACGCTCTGCTCTATAAGGTTTGGACTATCGGTTTCGTCGTTATCATCGTCGTTATCGCTACTCAACTAAGCTCTACAGCTTACCGAACTAAAAAAAAAGTTTGAAATGAGCAGATGGCGCAAATTAACGGTTACTGAGACAAATGTGTTTAAAGCTTAATTTTTTTTAGAGCGGTAAGTTCTACACGCTCTATAAGTTTGGAATACGTTCAGCCGATTACCAGGTATATTGTCAGGAATACACCTCCATGAACTTTTGGCGGCGTAACTCACACATATTATATATACACCTCATTATCTTTATTATAAATATACATACAAACCTAGTATTTAAGCAGTGTAATTTAATATAACCCAAAGGCACATTATCATCTTGCCGGAACTTCTTTTAACTGTTATTGCATGTTATTATTAAAATGTCTTTGCTGTTATTGTATGCTAACTGTAAGAAATTCTTTTTTATTTAGATTTTTATGAGGATCAAGGGTGTATTCGTTTGACGAACCGCTTTACGAGCCCTTATGTAATTTTATACTCAGCGGCACATACCATAAACGGTGCGAACTGCTTCCAGTCTCACGATCCTTATGCCGCAAGGTCCGTTACATCATCCTAAGGGTCGACTCTCGGAAAGAAGAGTCCTTAAAGGTTACACGGCCAAACTAAGACGCAGCAACTGTCCACGCACTACCGTCTTGCTCACGAGTCGCCTTCATCGTTATTCGCTCGATCTTTTAGACATCTTTAATACAATAGTCGCGTAGTTTTGACGTGACGACCGGTTAGCCTAGTGGGTAGCGACCCTGCCTACGAAGCTGGAGGTCCCGGGTTCGAATCTCAGGTCGGGTCAGTATTTATATGATGAATATTGATACTGGTACCGGGTCTTGGTCGTTATATGTATATTGTGTCTTCGCTTTGTACCCAAAACACAAGCTAATGCTTAGTTTGGTGCCTAGACGTTGTTGTGATGTAGACGTTATTATTATTATTTTTAGTTTTAATATTAATACTTAATTATTTAACTTATAAAATGTCATTACCATTCCACCAGTCAATAACCATTTCAAGCTACATATAAATAAAACTGTATATAAAACGCCAGTCTGTCTAGATGCATTTATGTGGAGAATTCAGATAATAATTCAGGTTCACGTTTGAGACAATCACATCTTGACATTATCCCACAAATTCGAAAACTTTTAGAATTTTATCTTATTATTGCTGGATTTTTTGTAATTGCAATCTATTTTAATATTCTTGTGTCTTTCATGATGGAAATTCTTTGATTTTTTTGTATTAATCGATTGCTTTTTATGATGCGTTAATATCACCTTATTTTCTACTATTACCTTTCGCGCTGGTATCTAAATATATTTTTTCATTACGCAAGTGCAAAAACCATGACCTTGTCTCGAATTCTAATGGACATATTTTAATATTTATAAAGCATAACTTCTTTAGGTGCCAAAGTTTTTTTTCTTAACCATTGTTTAACATTAACAAAAAGAATGCGGTAGGCGTCATTGCGGAATAAATTAAATGCGCATGAATTGTACGTATACTTGCGAAGATGTCTAGTTGTGTAAAATGCAGTTATTCTAGTTGCGTCGAAGTCGATTCAAACATAAATATCTAAATAAAAGGCTATAGTCAAATTATTTATACTCATAACACTCCTGCATGTGCAGTCGAGTAACAATATAAATAAAATTCGAAAATATTCCTCATGAAACTAGTATAAGTAGTTGGTTTTAATAAAAGTTTATTTTATTTATGGCCTTGTAAATTATTTCTAAATAAATACATTATCATACAATAAACTTGTACCTACTGCGGAAGTCATAAATTATAGACGAATGGACCATGAATTTGCTTAACTTTTCTAGCTAAAGTTTATTGGAAAATGGACAAAACTTTCTTGGCATGAAACAACTGAGCAAGAACTCGTGGAAATCTGATATGAATTTATACAGTTTTATGGAGATAGTAGAGGGACGGAGAGTAACATATTTTGTCTACCCTGGCCGAAGGGTCTTCCACAGAATACGGAACTAATCAAGATTCAAAACATTTATAAATTATAACCAAAGATTAGTTAAGTGACAAAATTAACAACGTAAAAGTGCTCTACAAGAGAAATGTGACGTTGAAAAAATGAGTCGAGTCGAATTATTCCAATCCAAAATTATAGCCCTTCGACACAAAAGTGCGAATTCATTAGAAGCCCTCTTCTGTGGTTGCCGTCTAACCACTCATACTCTACCTAGCTGGTGCAAGTAAGATGGCGAGTTTCAGTTCGTGAGGTCCCCGCGCGCCGGTCTTCACCCCCGCTAAATTGTGTTTGACAGTTTCGACACTATAAACTGACATTTCTGATTCTATTAAAACCAAACGCTTCTGTCAAATTTATTTACTCTATGCCCTTATATATCAAATAAATTAATAGACTAATATTAAATAAAATTAATTAATTAAAACTGTTTCGAGTTTGGTTAGCCAGAATAGTAATAAGAGTTAAACTCAATAAGTAGAATATCGCCCTTTAATTATGTTAGCTATAAATGGGGGATTCATCAAAATCTCACCAAGTACATTTAAGGGAGGAGGGGTCAGTGAAAAATCTCACCCCACCTTTGAAATTCAGGGGATGTACTATTATAAGATTGACATGAACATAATTTAGGTTTATTTAAAACAGCGCTATCTGTAGTAAAGAATGATAGCTAGTTAGATAGGCGCATCTGCAGTAAAGTTTAGCAATTAATTCGATTTCAGTTTATATCGCTGCGTCTATTGGATGTCTACTCCGTCGCGATTTCACAACTTTGTTTAGAGTATCGAACCCTGTTCAATAGAAAATCACAAAATCGAAATTATAGTAAATTGGTACACAAAGAGCACCAAGGTCCGTAGCCTTCTGGAATATTGTTCTTCTGTTTGGTGTCCGATCTACCAGGTTCATATTAATCGAGTCCAATCAGTTCAGGCACGTTTCCTGCGCTGTCTCAGCGTTAGATTGGGCCTGAGGAAAAGACTTCCCGAGTATAGTGATCGCCTGAAATACTTCCATCTTCAAAGTCTTCAGGTCAGACGTAGAACTACGGACTTATGCCTTCTTCACAAGATAGCTAACGGTGGTTTGGGCGCCGAACTTTTGAATGCTCTTAATTTCAAAGTTTGCAAACATCGTTTGCGTGATAAGCGACTGTTTGACGTACCAATCGCGAATAATAACGTCTCTTACAACAGTCCAATACATAGGTTTTGTAGTCTATATAATGCATTGAACGATGAATTCGATATACATCACCAGAGTTACGTCTCATTTAAAAGAGCTTTATCCAAATTATAAATGTTTTCTTTCTTTTTAAATATTTTGGTCGTTTTTGTGTTTATTACTTGATTATTTACTATGTACTATTTTACAATGCCGTATATAGCTATTAAGGTTAACAGACTCGCCTCTATTGTATTTTGTATATTTTGTATCTTTACCTATTTTTAAGTTTGTTAACTGTTGCTGTATCTATGTAATAAATAAATAAATAGTTCGAGTGCATAAATAGGTCTTTCACCCGAGGTAAACATTCTGCTTTTCATTACGAATATGAGAAAACTAAAAAAAAACGCGTTAAATTCATATTTGAATCTGATGAAATAATTTTATACAAATATCTGTATACCTATGTAAATAATTAGCACTCGACAAAACAACTGAAGATCTAATTGCCCTTTCTCGCCATTTTTATGTTTCTTTTACTGTGGTAGTATCAGCCAGTATTTTTTATCATTGATGACGTTAAATATTTAGCTCAAATGTATGTAAATTAAATGAAATTTTTTTTAAACTTGCATTTTTTATTTTTTTATTTTTCTGACAGCAGGGAAAATCGTTTCTCAGAGACGAAAAGCACTACTTTCATTCCTCTGATTAGGTAACATCAAGCGTACTTTTCGAGTATGAGTTTCATACAGGGATACGTATAAACAGGGAGGAGTTTTTTGCCGGTTCTTCTCCTTCTAGTTTTTGAACCGGTACCTATTCACTTCATTTTGACTTTTAATAAGTGTGTGTAAACATCTTATATAGAATAAACACTTTTTAAATTTGAATTTGAGTAATGAAAAAGGTATTTTCGCTTTACTGTGTTTTTAATATTGCTTTCCTAAACAGACAGTTTAATTTTTATTTTCAGTCAAATAATGGAGTGTGGGTCATGATATTTGGCAAGATGTAGATACACCCGTCTACATTTTGCCAAATTTCGCCAAGTAGAAGGGAGGGTCTGAATGTTTCTTCAAAACATTTCACGTAATTAAAAGGCACCTCCGGGAAGAAGTAATACGGCTGCGAGAATAGGAACAAAAAAATTTTATGTTATCTGCGTGTATAATGTTTTAAAGACAAAGTAACATAGCTCAGACTTGTCCTTTCTACCTCATTACAGTTTTGATTCTGGTTCAGACACTTTTACTTTGTTGTAGTAAGTATTAAGTAAATATTTCAAATTAGCTGTTGCAATAGTGAAACTCGTTACAGTTTTGCGGTGTTAGAGAGCTTTCTAACAGTCTGTGTACGTCTTATCGCGACTTCAAATCTCGGTAGGCAAATGAACCGACACAAGTCTCACGAAGTGTTTACTATAAAAATTTACGACTCATTGAAAACTCAGCGGTGCCCATATTCGGAGTCGGAGTTAAATCAAGGAACGGTTCACCATCAGAAAGTATCAGGCCGCGAAGATAGTCCACTGGATTAAGGTCTTAATGGTTTTACCCTAAGCAAAGGACAAACCTAAGGCAAAAGGCAAAGGATTCCTATTAATAACTGCAAAAAAGAAATTAGTTGTGTTCAAATGCAGCTTCGATTATGTGACGATTGCTCTTCGAATATTTCTAATATAAGATATGAACACTTTTTTTCAAAACATGTTCATATCATATACAGTATATTCAATTCAAAAGGAATAAATTCGGTATAAAATAAAAAGAAATTCGAGTCAATATATTTCTAAAACCGGTCAATCAGCGTTTAGTTTTCTACACAATTTAATAACATTTTTTGAAACTTTTTAACGGTGTTGCAGTAGTTTACTTGTAGTTGCGCTTCTTTTTTCAAAGCAAGTGAGTGACTCTCCATTTTGAAATATCTTTCAATACGAATTTACTGTACTAATCTGAAACTTTGAAAAGTGGTAAATGTCAAAATAATATTAAGTAGTAAGTATTAGAGATCAATAAAAAAAAATTCAAGAGGTCCAATGAATTCCCAAGTAAATCCACTGATTTCATCGCTACTATCAGGTTTTGGCAAATAAATTTTATTTTTAATATACCCTTATGAAGAGAAGCCGCTTGGGGGTAAGATCAGTAGATCTTGAAGGCCATACAATTACACTTTATGTTACAATCCACCTATTTGGGAACATATCTAAGGATTAGAAGACGAGGTTCAATTGACACTACTTTTATTTATTTTATACTGTATTTATTTCAGTTTCAAATCTGTAGAATATGTATCTAAAATTCTCCACATACTTCATATAAAATTCAGCAAAAATTGCTTTAATACAGCTTGAGTTGTAATAAATTAATTTAGTACCACTAGAAGTGACTCTCCCACAACACAGGGAATCGTAGCTAGTGTGAGAGATACGGCACCTAATGATAATTTATTGTTAATGTTGCATGCAATGCTTTAATTTTTAAGGTAAATAAAACCGTTTCACTATAAAACCATTTCATTTCATAATAATCTTTTGTGGATTATTATGTCTGCGTGATATAATGTATTCATTGATCTTCCTCACGCTTCAACCAATTACAGACAAAACAGTTTCACGTGGCGTGCCAGTAACAACTTTAATAAATTATGTGCAAAAATAGACTTAGACCTATTCAACACTAGTTGCGTGGTGGCGAGGCAGCGGATGAGTCAAATATTTTTTGACAAAAAACTTGATTAGCCTGAATTTTGTTGAAATCACAGGTTATAGCTCTGTGTGTTTTTTGTTCATTGTTCTGTTTTATTAATTGTACTTCTATCTGTGAGGAGCTGTATTTGGCTTCGTCGAAACTACCTTGTTAACCATGTACACTAAATTAAGCTGTTGTTTCTCCAAAAAAGTGAAAATAAAATAAAATATCTGAGAATTTCGCTTATACATTTTCATTTCATAAAAGGGTATGCAATATTAGGGATTAAGATATCGAAGCACACATAACCAGGACTGTTTCCTGTTTGTTTGTATAGTATATAATTTTAATTAAATAAGAAACATCAAATGAAAAGATGAATAAATAAAAAAGTGAGCTTGCATGAGACGGGAAGAGCATACAGCAGTGGACATAA
The DNA here is from genome assembly GCA_949709985.1 of Luffia ferchaultella. Lineage (NCBI taxonomy): Eukaryota > Metazoa > Arthropoda > Insecta > Lepidoptera > Psychidae > Luffia > Luffia ferchaultella. Next base: position 3,104,423 of record OX453267.1, read on the forward strand.
TTTTATTATCAGATTAGCGAGCGGAAATGCCCTCTGATGTATAACAAAATAACCATAAAAGCCTTCAGGAAATAAGGGAAGCTTCAATTCAAATAATTCGAAATAAATATTGTTTTATTGACGAAACTGCCAGAATTATTAAATAAAAATCATAAACCATTTTATATTTTGCTGTAACGCACAGTAATGCATTCAAGGCTTTGTTGCACAAACCGAGTTTCAAAACTGAGCCGAGCTGCAGCTGTTACTAGTATTACCGTGAATATATACGTTTATGTTTCCATCATATTATTTCTTAGGCACAAAATAGAACTGAAATGCTTTTTATATCTGAATATATCTGGTGTTCGACTGAACGTAGCGTAGTCCAAACTTGTAGAGCGTGTAGAGCTTACCGAACTAAACTAAAAGTTAAAAAAAGATAAATGTAACTTTAAACATGTTTTTCTCGGTGCCCATTAGTTTGCGCCATCTGCTCACTTCAAACTTTTTGTTTAGTCCGGTAAGCTCTACATGCTCTAAAAGTTTGGATTACGTTCGGCCGAATACCCCGTATATGACTCGAGAGTCTTTGTTTGAATATATTCTGATTTTCTAATTTGACAAGTGTAACTTAATCTGAGCTGTGCTGTGATAGTGGCTAAACACCCCACCCTGCCTTTCATGCAAAGAACGTGGGATTGATTCCCGCAATAACCGTTTTGACTTAGCCCTCGTCGTAGGTGCAGAATTTGTTGAGTACACAGTATTTGTAAAAAATTTTGTTAAATTTTACTATGTTTTAGAAGTTATCTATTTTCGAAAATATCGAATGTTTGACCACGCCTCCTCCTCATGTAAGTTCAAAGATAGCAGTTGCAAAAGTCTGAAATGAATCTTTATCCTTACTCCTACTTATCGTAATCCTACACGGATTTTACCGGTTTTTCCAATAGACATAAAAAGAAGAAATTTTAGGACTCATTTTTGCATTTACCAATTCGGTTGATGTGTAACAGCCACAGACCTGTCAACCTATATACCACGCTTTGACAGGGAGTAGCATTCGCCAAGGCTAAGTAGTGACACTACTTAACTACGTATCTTGTGAGCGGTCAGGTGGAAGCACGTCGGAAGCCATTAAATTGTCAATTTTGAACGAACCAATGAAAACTAGCCGACCTCTCCCCGCACCCCGCCACTTTTTGGCGATTTCGTTTTCATACTGACGTTTATTAAAGCGTGGTCTATAGGTTGACTGGTCTGTGGTAACAGCATAATGAAATTGTTGTTTGCCATAGAAAAAAATGAAACTAAAAATTACAAGTTATTTATACTATCACAATAATTACCCATATTCTCTACGTATTTGTGCCGTCTAATAGGGAAACCTCTGAGCTCTGAGGAGAAAAAGGCAAACTTCCTTTATTAACTTTTATTGTTTCTCGGGAACAAATTTTTTTTCCATGGTAAAAGTTGTCAAAATTGCAGAAAAAGTGGTAGTCGACGCGCCAATATTGAAGAGTACTGAGGGTGACAGAAGGTTTCTAAGTGTAACTTCTGTAGCATTCAAATGGTTTCTTGTGGAGTTCGACATCTTGCGTTATCCTGAAGCAATTGTGGTGAAGATCACAGCTGTTTTTCTATCAGTTTCACCAGCACTGTCTGAAGTTTTTGACTGGAGACCTCTGCTATTATTGATGCACCGAATCTAGGTACCTACAGCAGATAACATCACGGCTGGACTATCAAACTGTATAGTAAACTACGATTGAACAATTTTGATCTTTGGTGAATGATAAATATTTTTAAATGGTCCTTATTTTATAATGCTTACTGGTATTCACCCATTATTTCCTGCTCACCCCTTCTGGGTCGGACAAGATGTTTCAAAAAACCGTGTATAAAGATTATGTTACCATGGTTCACTCTTAAAAGTGTAAAATCTCAACAATAGATAGCACGAATACACAGTTTAGTGTGTACCATCTGTCGGTATTCGGCGTCTGTGGCGTGAACAGTTGGTGACGCAATAGAACAACATAAACCGCAAGCCAGCTCGTGTCACACCTGCGTTTTACTATGCGCGTGTAATTTGTTAGATGATTGATAATATAAACAATACTTAACGCGTACTTATGCGTTACTAGTTAGCGTTTACGTTACATACGCCAGAATAGGATATTCGCTAGTAGATAAATGTCAAATAATAATAATAACATGTACATCACAATCGAAATTGAATCTATGGTTTCTAATAATACGTGCCTTCAACCCCTCCCCCCTCGGGAGAGGGGGGGGCCCTCTCTCAGTCGATACGGTGTTCGTGACCAAAAATAAAACACCGGTTCTCGCCCACGGTTACAGGATGCCGTTACGAGTAGAAAACTATAGCATTTATTTAATAATAATTCAACTATTAATTACCATGTGCCTGGACGTACCTGTATTCTACAATCTCATTAAAGAGATAATTTCATGGTCGAGTACCGTCAACACCAGCAACTTTTCCTAGTGCAAGCTGTACAAGTAATTTAGCTGACCGTGACAAATTAAGCTTCGAATGCTCTAAAAACTACATCCAATTTTACCCATAAAATTATTTTTCGTATAGCTAATACTTTTGTAGCGAATCCCACAAAAGCTAACATTGCCTCAGTTATAAGCAAAGACACTTGCACTAAGCAAAGTCAGCAGGGTTCACTGTATGCCTAGTACGGTTTTTTAATTTTCATTTTATGATAAAAAATTTATCGGACAGTTAGTACGATGGTGTGAAACATTCTAATACCAGGAAATCGACCCGCTGACCACGTGGCATAGAATAACAAACACTCGGGTTACCGCATTGCATAATTGCATAAACTGCATTCTCGAATGCCACCAGTGGAATTTAACCTAATGTACTTACAACTGTTAGTGTTACTATTGTTGATTTACGTATGTACGTTTTACAATCACAAATCGCCAAGGGCTCGTCTTTATATCACGAGACACTTTAAGAGATAAAGAAGGGGCGCCAAAATCTGATTTTGTGAGAGGTGGCATTCTCGGACGTAACTCTTTTTAAATTACCCAATGTACCTAACAAGTCTGCAAAAAAGTAAATAAATAAATAAAAAAACTCGATTGCGTAAAAAGCGAACTGAAATAAAAGTTGGAAACAAGATGACTTACTTGATGTCACAGCCATGCAGTTGTAGACATCTTCTTAAGTTTAACGGGAATAAGAAATGCCTCCGGCTGCATGAGCAGTTTTTTAATTAACTTTTTTGTTTTTCACTTTGCAGTAATTTTACCTCAGAAGGTAAATTTCGCAATCATGTCATTACATTAATATTTTAAAAAAATATATGAGAACAGTTGCCAACCAACTTTAAATCTTTAGAAATTGTTCTGAGAGAGATCCTAAAGGTCGTTTTGAAAAAGAAAAATGATTTGAGAAACAAATTTTTGAAGACATTTTAGTGACACCCCCTTGACGTTTTTTTGTCACAATATGGCTTCTGGTTATCGTCATATCGACTTTTGACTACCGTCATGTCTTTAGTGACACTTACAAGATTAACACAAATCTATTACTGCCGACAGCTTAGCCTGGTGGGTAGCAACGCTGCCTACGAAGCTGGAGGTCCCGGGTTCGAATCCCAGGTCGGGTCAGTATTTATATGATGAATATCGATACTGGTACCGGGTCTTGGTTGTTATATGTATGTGGTGTCTTCGCTTGGTACCCAAAACACAAGCTAATGCTTAGTTTGGGTCCTTGACGTTGTTGTGATGTATACGTTATTATTATTATTACCGTGACATCCATCAAAATCTGCTCACGCGTTTCGTCTCTAAAGGCCACAAATGAACAAACATATATATATATATATTTAACATAATACAAGCATAATACCTGCTTGTTTTGGGATTAGATGGCGCTGTGTGGGATCCCCCAAGGTCATTATTATTATTTTAGACTGATGTACACATTACCCTAGTTTGCGTCGCATAGTCGGGTAAAAAGCAAGCTTTTCCAAGTGAGTGGGAAGTTTATACCACCCACATAATCGCTTTTTGTCACATGTCTTTTGCCTTTTCACGATTCTCCTTTTAAATATACACCGATTTTAAGCTGACGACATCCAGATCACCTTGTCTCTAAAAACGAATTAATATTTTATGCAATTCTAATAAATTCTAATATACGTTTCCGATGTATTTCGCCATTATTCCGGGCGGGACCAATCTATGTGTCATTGAACTTGAACTTTGGCGAAAAACGATATGCAATCAGGGAAAGTGTATCGGCTCGTCTATTTTACAACGAATTAATTAATTAATTAATGAACTTGACAACGAATAAAACTTTTAAAATAGATTTCTGTAAAAAAAAGAATATTACATTTACTGGTAAGAAACTTCTAAACTTAAAACTTTTTATTATAATTTGACCGAAATCGCTGTACCGCGCCTTAGGTTTACGCGCGGCAAGGAGGGAGACAGATTTGCTCTGTCACTCCGCCGTGAACGCTTAGGAGCTGCCTTCCCTCCTCGCCGCGCACATACCTAAGGCGCGGTACAGCGGTTTCGGTCAAACTATATAGAGCTTTAAAAAAAACATTGAACTGTGGAAGCTACAGCTTCATCAAATAGATTGTACTGATAAATATCGACAAGAAACTCTATCGAAAAGAGGCCGCTGGGGGGACAGTTACTATACTTTTTTGTTTATGGGTAATTTTTCACTGTTAACTTTTTATTTTATTTGATTCAAACAAAACGCGTTAATTCGGTGAAGTGTATATTTAATTAATTATTTATCACCCGAGTCATATGTTAATTACGTGGGAGTTATTTCACATTTTGGACCACCCTCGCCCGATCAGATTTGCTAAGTTCCCAACAACCTTCAACCTTCAAACGGCCGGTAACATGTTGAAAACACTTTTTAACAGGTCGCCTGTTAATCACATGACGTTTTTTAGGTCGCTACTTTATCGCCCCCCCCCCCCCCCCCCCTCACCTCCCCATCCGTGAAACGTGGTATAGTTCAAGGCTACCCCACTCCTTGCCCCCCCCCCCTGCCCTATATCACTTGAATTTATTGGTGATTTTTTCTGACACTGTCTACAGGAAAATTCTGCAAAATTGAGGATGATTTTAAAGCACTTTGCTGTTAGATTTTAATGGACTTTGAATTGATGCCACTTATATTAATTATAAAAGACGCACGTGCGAGTCCCAGGCGAGATTTTCGACGCGAAGAGTTTTGCGAAAAATTACACGCGATATGTCATAATAGGTACCCCCTCTTTCCTCGTGATCGATTGTAATGATATCCGAACCTCTCGCCCCTGTTTGATCCTCACGTGATGAATGGATGACCCCTAATACAGTGTGCTTTTCATAAAGTGCACAAATTATAGAAAGTTAAACCGGACTCAAAATCGTAAAAAACTAATTTAATAATATGAAAAATTTAATGATTTTTTTCTTACTTTTTAAATTCTTTTCTTAAGGATGTGTCTTTTATTTAAATAAATCGCAATAATTATCTATTATTAATATATTATTATATATTATATTTATTTATATATTATATTATTATTTAAATTAATCGTACAATCTGGGTAATTGAATAAGTAAGTAAGTTGAAATAAAAACCAAAATGATCGTAAGTAACGTACAATGAGATTATTAAAAAAAGCGATCATGTATAGAAACATAAAATAAATCAATATATTGTACCCTTACACTTATTTAGTTATTTTTATGAAACTCTGTCCATAGTCACTTAATATTTTATTCCAAAATCATTTTAAATCCACACCTATATTTAAAACATGTTGTTTGGGTTTTTACTACCTACTTTCAAATTTCGTACGATTTGTGGTTACACTAGACGTGTACCACACAGATCAATTACAATTTCATCTTTATTCAATTATATATAAATGTATGTGTTTCCTTGGAGAAGGTAATTTTTGTAAACACAACTTTCCGATCTAATCAATGTCTAGCAAAATATATATTCATTGTTTCGCCATAAAGTACCGGGTGGGGTCAATCGATATGTCATTGAACTTGAACCCAGGTCAAGCGTGACGGCCAATTAGGGAAAGCGCCACGCCTCGCCTAACTATACCATTGTTTAGGGAATGATTTGCGATATTGGGTGTGCTCGCGCGGAGAAGGTGAATTTTTATTTCACTTTCGAGCCTCTATAGCGTAAATCTTGTTTACGTTTTATTTTTGTTTCGAATAAATCACGTTAATATACGAAATATAGTTTAGGGAATAACGTGTTATCTATATTTTATAAAATATGTTATTGTATGTTACTACGCGCAATATTATTAGTATTGCATACCAATTATTGGATAGCTTCGATAGGATAGATTGAATGACCGATTGGCCGAATGTTTAGAGATCCTAACTGCGGAGCCAAGGGTCGCGGGTTCGATTCCTGCCCGGGATAAATATTTGTGTGCATGAACATGTTTATTTCGTTCCGGGTCTGGGTGTAAAATATTATAAATATGTATATATTATTAAAAAAAAGGATATTTAAGTTTGTATATCAATTGTCTAGTAACCCATAACACATAATACTTGCTTACTTTGGGACTAGATGGGATGCCCCATGGATTATTATTATTATTATAGCTTAATTATTTATCGAGTTTGAATGTAGGCAATATTTATTTATGCAGCTATAATGATTTAAATGAAACATGGTAAAAAGTTTTAATATTTTCGCCCAAGTTTAAATATTTTTACCTATTGATATGTCAAGTTTCAGGGACATATTTTTGTAAAGTTTTTTGAGGTAATTGAATGACACCTAAATAACTATCAACCATTAGGATGTTCAAAATAGAGCGAGTAGTTTTTATGTACCTAGTAAAAAATATGTTTATTACTTATACCCCGCGGATTAAGACACGGCCGGACACTAGTTGAAATGTATACAATGCGCGGCCTGGTAGGTAAAGATTTCAAAACTAATTTTGTAGAATGAAATATTTAAAATCTTTTGCTTTTCATGAAATGCTGCTCTTACTAAGTGCGCTTCCACGTCTTTCGAAAAGCTCCAATGGGAATCACGCGTTATTACACATATTCGCTGGTTAACGTAGAAACACTCAAAGCTCCTGAATTAAAATACATATCTATCAGAAAAGTAATAAGAATCGGTTAACGTCGGAGGCGCAGGTTTGCCCGAAGTTATACAAATAAATAATTTTAAATAAGAAAAAGTCATAACTTGTAACGAAAATACTGTAAAAACAACTTTATTACTAAATTCATTTGGTTCAAATTGTCTTTGTACAATGTTTGATTTCACGACGTTTGCATTCAGGCTTTTACTGTATTCAGGCATTATACGATGTTAAGTAATATTACCGCATCCACGAATTTGAATTTGTAATCAATTCTGTGAGTAAAGTAAACAAACGATTTAGTGGGATATATTATTATCCATGTGGTAATAACGAAGTATAAATTTTATTTGTGAAGCGTTAAATTAAGTTTTTTAGAATAACAGTATCACAATAAATAATGGCTGGTTTTATAAATAATCATATTATATTTTCTTCAAGGGACAGTACAATGGGCGTGTGATTTACTAGTTTGATTAATAAAGCTTGGTAGGGATGTTCACCCCGAAACTATGCGATTTTGTTATAACTGCATTACGTTTTGTATACAAATTGAATTATTAAAATGCCCTGATATATGGTTCGAGTTTTATTGTAATCGTACTGTAATAAAGTGTCACCGGAATTATCCATGAGAAAATCTCTTCGTACATCCATATATTGAATAGGTAAAGCTTTTCAATATATGTACATAATATATAGTACATAATGTAGATAAATTTATATATATATATAAATTTAATTAAAATTACATTTAGCTGAATCGAAGTGTCGCGATTGACCGAGCGCAGCGAACTTGTTTCAAATTTATAAGGCTATGTGGCCGTGGTTCAAATCCGGGCGTGTACCAATGAATTTTTTCTGACTTATTTACATTAACTATCACTGACTCCGTGCCTCTGAGAGCACGTGAAGCGCTTGGTCCCAGTTCTTGTCAATAGATGGAGGTCGTTACAATCCGCCAACCCGCATTGGAGCAGCGTGGTGGATTTAAGCTCCAAGCCCTCTCATCTTGAGGGGAGGCCTAAGCCCCCGCAGTGGGGTATAAAAAAGGGCTGATGGAATGGAATGGAATGGAAAATCGAAGTGGGGTTGATTTTTTTTACTTATCCAATCATGTGGGGCATCATTAGAAAGCACTTTTAAAATGAAATCGATGTACTGTAGACCACTTTTTGTGCCACTGCACTAAATTTCTGCTGATAGCGGCCAGGCCGTTTACATTAGACAATATCGGTTTCATACACTCAAGCAAATGTAAATAATCATCAAAATAATATATATATACATATCGATATTGTATTTGTATGTCTTCATATGCATGTAAATCATGCAACCGGTTGCGCTTGAATCAAAAACTCGTTGCAGTTTCCATAATTTCTACTCTAAACTAGTTTCTCGTGTCATGCATGATAATGTATGCAAAAGCATCGATAAGGAAGAGTCGTTATTAAAATTATAACTACATCGCTCTTATAAGAACTTTGCAGTTTTTTAATTATTTGTGGTTACCCGTATACCCACCGTGGTGTCTACGGCATGGCTATGTAAGGTGTGAGGGAAACCATGTCGCGAATAATCAACTATAGGTCGCGTCATGTAAAAAGAACGCTGGAGGTCAAGCTGCGTATTAGGCGATTTAATAGTATTCTAATATATTTTTCAAAGTATCTACCCAATATACGAAGCCGAAGAATGAAAAGCTAGTTCAAAAATAAAACAATAGGCCTAGTACTCTCGTGAGCGAGTGTACTCCACTCACTCCACATCCCATCCCCCAAACACACCCCATCCACTTTCTTCCAGTGTTCGTTTTACATGACGCGACCAGTACCCAAGCTCAAAGTGAGATATTTTATATAACATATATTCCACCAAACACACGTAGTATCAACCTCTGGGCATTAAATACATACATATGGATAAGGTGTACAGCCAAAGTATAAAATAAGATGTATGTAAAATAACCTTTCTTTTAAAAAAGCTTTCATTTAAAATGAACATACAAATTTTAAATTATCATCTGCGTTTAAACTTCAAATCTATAGCGAATAAATAATGCTATATATAAATATTAAAAAGCTTCAGGCGTATATATGCTATTAATAAACTTTCTTTACGAAATAAAGCCTTGATAAAATATATGTATTATAATAGCTATACTTATGAGCTTTAAATGCTGATCATTTTTAGTTCAGTGTTTTTAAATAAAAGCCTGTTTTAAAAAAAAGTTTATAATATGTATTTTTGTTGTCAAATTTACAATTTACATTTGAATAACAATACCAAAAGTTTTAATATAGGTATATAAATTCAATGTAGCTTAAACTATCACTGTTTCATATATGACATTATACATACTGTTTGCCGAAACCTTTTGCAACAAATGAATTAAAAGCATTTGTATTAGTGCGAAAATCTATCAATAATTGTGTTCGCATCGTTGAAGTATTCCTTTTTAAAAAATTTACAGATTTCGCGCTTCTCGCAACTATCGGAGAGCATTAAAAAGGAACATCAAAAATAGAAAATTATACACATTTTTGTGAAACATTTTATTATTATAATTATTAAAAAAAAAACTATTTTATTAAAATTTTTGAAAAACACTTTTGACTAATTTCGAAAATTTGGTACCATACGATGACCCGCGAGCTCCTGTGCCTTTTGACTTTACTGCTTTTCGTCTACCTTTATAACTTTCTGAAATATACTTATATAGCCGAATCTCACTCTCCGGGTAACTGAACTGATAATCATTCAATGAAAAGAGCACCTGCCCATGCTATAGTTTTCGCCAATTACAAAATTTCTTTTTTCAAACGGTAGACAATCTGTTTCGGGAGCTTTTTTCATGTTTTCGATATTGCGAAATGATCAACTTTTTGTCGGAAAAATCGGGACGTCTTTTTTTACCATTTTCGCTTTGCTGAAAAAAGTTACGAACCGATTTAAAAAAAAATTGGTATCATACGATGCCCCACGAGCCCCTACATCTTTGGACACCTCCAGCTATCGTCTGCCATCATAATGTTAAAATAACACAAATGAATAAAAATGTATTGGAAGAGTAAGATTCATATTTATTTTGCGGTGTAACCTTTACTACAACAACCTTTGTATGCAAATCGTTGCATCGAACGCATACTAATGCAGCTCTATGCATTCCTTGAGAAGCTTTTGTTGTTTTCACTTTTATATAACTCTGCTGTTCTAATAGGAAGCAATGTAGGTGAAAGTAACACTTTATCATCTTTGGAAGATGGTGGAAGAAAAGCACTGTAAGATAAACGTGTACTTTGAAAGAAGATTTAGTTTGTAAAGTGAAAAAAACATGTTTAGTTGGGTTGTCCATACGGGAGGATGATTAGCGAGGAACACCTATAAAACGACAGAAATATTATATGTGATGGAAGGGCGGTAAGGACCGCTTTGAAAAACATAAAACGCTTAAGGCACGGTTCTGGATAAAATTAGAAGGAGAGACGCTATGCGGCTATACCTAAAGGAATGAAAGAGAAAGAGAGAGCCCAAGTTATTAGAACATAGACGCACTTCACGGCACCAATCGACACGAACCTGTTTTTCGTTTTTTGAGAGCAAACGAGGGATCCAATGTCAACAGAGCTTCCACGCTGTATGTTGATGTATAGGATGGTATGAACGCTCTCCGAACGAACGCCTAAGATCATCTCGATTACTGTATATGACGACCGCTTAGCCTAGTGAGTAGCGACCCTGCCTACGAAGCTGGAGGTCCCGGGTTCGAATCCCAGGTCGGGTCAGTATTAATATGATGAATATTGATACTGGTACCGGGTCTTGGTTGTTATATGTGTGTGGTGTCTTCGCAAAAATATTTATATATGTAAATAAAAGAATAATTGAGTATGTATATCAGTTGTCTAGTAACCCATAACACAAGCATAATACTTCCTTACTTTGGGACTAGATGACGCTGTGTGGGAAGGCCCATGTATTAGTATTATTATTATATGTATTTAGTGGGTCTTCTCGCACCAATATTTCAGTAGGCCACACAATTTCGGCTGCTATTTGAGGACCTGTGCTTCTTTAATCATCTTTAAGTTTAATTTTACTCCTTTTAAACTCAGCAAATCACCTAGAAATTGTTGCGCTAGATAGAACTGTGTCTCCCAATGCTGATTGTAACCGCTGTAAACTTAATTGGTTCGTTAATCTAAATTTTCAATACATTTGCTATTAATACGGTCTTTATGACATCGAAAGTTGTACCGTAATGTTGTATTTTACAGTAGGTATGTACTAGGCCTTTTTAGTTTACACAGATCACAAACGAGCAATCTGTTTGTGACGCATGCGTAAACCGCAAAAAGTAACCCGCTCGCGCCCTTAGCTCCCGCCATTTTTTCTTATGAAGTATCTACCTAATTTTAATCGCAAATGTATGGAAAATTGTCATATGAAGCTCGTACTCAGTACGCTGGCTATTATACTCATCGGTTTGTTATATCTATAAACACCTCGACTATAATATGCAGCTTGCAAATTACAAATATCTCAAAAGTTGAAATTATTTCAGAATTTTTGGCCCCATATTTGATAAGTTAAAGGCGGGCACATATTTTATAGGACTTTCAGAAACATATCTACACAACTGATGGTTAAAATAAAAAAGTTATTTTGAAATTTCTATATCTGTCTATAAAAAAATTTCCATCTATAAAATGAGTCTGTAATTTTGCTTTTTCGATTTAGAAATAAAAGACGTTCCATCTAGATGATTATGCTATCTAAGTTTAATATATAATTGTACCCCAGTCTATTATAGGCAATAGCATCAATAGCAATTTGCTATAAATTGTCTATGGCCTCCCTACAACGAGTATTCGCCGAATAGAAGACAATAGGTTCCTAGAACGACGACATAAACATAAGATTTGTCTATGGTAATAAGCCTTTATTAAGTTCTATTGCAATAAAAACCTAATATGGCAAAAACTACGTAAATAATGCAAATTAACTCCATACATAAACGCGGAAGACGGAAAACGTAAAAACATTCCACTTGGTTATCACAGTATAGGTAAAGAACCAGTATTCTAGCAGTTTTTGCGAAAAGCAAAACAAGATTGTCGATTTAATTATTGTATTACACTTGAAAAAGGATATAATCATGTAAGAACCGTCCTTGGATAAATTCACGAATTCTGTACGAAATTGGTGCAAATTCGAAGTTTTGATTCGGATCTCGGGCATCACGTCCTGAAACCTTCTAAAACGAACCTACTGCGTTTTTGAAGATTATATGAAAAGGCGACATCCGCCCGATGACAGTTTATCTTAAGAGTGGAAACATAAGGAGTACCTAAAATATGCTAAGCGACTCGAGGTATAGTTCCAATCAAACTTTATGGCGGATCGGAATACAACGCTTTATGCGTGCTTGCACAGGTTCAGTCATATGCCCCTTACTCCACTGCGTCCCGCTACACCTAAAACTGGTTACTGCGACGCGACTTGTGCCTATGTTCACATGCGCCATAAGGTTTGATTGGAACTGTAAAAAGAACTAGTACGATGTGTGCATTTGAATGAGAAGTAAAAAAAGGGTGTGTGCTTTTGACAACAGGATAGAAGTGTAAACTTATATGGTTAAACTTATTAATAACACACAAGTATACAATAACATTTGCGTATGATATTAAACTACTCTCAAATAAAATATTAAATGCTTGTGTATGTATACACAATAAAAGTACGAATTAAATAATAGTCCTCTTCTGCGCTTACCGTATAACCACTTATACTCTAGCTACCTGGTGCAAGATGGCGAGTTTGAGTCCGCGAGTGGAAATATTTAAAAAATTATGTGACTTTTACTTTTGTGATAAGAGGTCAAAGAAAACAATATCATTATGTTTTATTTTTGGGTAAAAAATTTTTTTCGTACGCGTGACGGTTCCGTTTCGTTCTTGCTCAGTATGTCGCGCCCAAAGAAGTTTAAATTTCAAAATAAATGTGGTATATCTTCTTATATCGATGCAGAAGGAAGAAAGTATTTCGTCTTGGACCATGAGTTTTGCTGACGGCGCGGCGCGGCGACGCCCGTGAGCGCTGGGTTGTGGTTTTAATGAAGGCCTGTATTTAAGTAGTACACGAGCCGTGTTTATATTTTTGTATAGACTGAATGTACTGTGTGGTTTTTTTATACTGTAACGTTGTTTGTGATTTGTATGACGGGAGTCGTTTACATGTTACGATTTACGCTTCATAAAATTTTACTATTATTATGTTATGCTTATTTGACCGACTGATTGGCCGAGCGGTTCGAGACCCTAACTGCGGAGCCAAGGGTCGCGGGTTCGATTCTCGCCTTAGACAAATATTTGTGGGCATGAACATGTCTGAGTGTAAAATATTTACATATGTATATATTGTAAAAAATATTTAAGTGTGTGCCTATATCAGTTCTCTAGTACCCATAATACAAGCTCTGCTTGGTTTTGGGACTATATGGCGTTGTGTAGTATGTCGAATTTTACCTTTTTGAGACCTTTACCCCTTGCCTTCGTTAATGAACCATTTTCATATATTATACGTAATGTGTGTGTAATAATTATATTTGTTGATTTATATGAAATTAAACACGCATTAATGCATATTTTTATTGTTTGTCGTTTAAGTTAACTATTTTATTTGTTGCAGGTACGCATGATCCGGTAATGGTGTATAAGTTAATAACTTGCATCTGATTTCGAGGCATTGAGGTTTATAGATTTACTATGCGTCATAGATCTTGGTAATCGAAATGTATAGAACTTTCACAGCAGGATGGGCTATTTATTACCTACAGTTATAACATAAAATATTCTTAAATAGTACAACCTATCTACCTATTTATCTCTTTTGGAGCGTGTCTTGCCATTTTTGCATTTTATAGAAATATGTTATATTTATTACGAAAAACTAATCAGTGAACGAATTTTATTGATATCTACAAAAATGCCTATGTTACAAATTTTTAAAATAAATCGTGCTATGCCGTCACTCGGTTACATTACTATGGGCTCACGTGGATAATTTGTGCGTAGCGACACCGAGTGACGTCACGAGCGGAACGTAAAAACAGAAACTTTGATTTGTTATATCTCCGGTGAAAATCGGTATTTTCCTGAAATTCAAAAAGTATAGTTATCAGTTTGTTATACTCCAGTATGATACTTAATTTTGTGGAAGTTTTAACATAATTTTTTCCGAAACTATTGACTAGTCCATACCTTCCTTTTAAAGTAAATAAATTAAGTTTGTAGTCTACTTGGTAATTTTTTACATGCATGGAGCAACGTGTTGGTCGAGACGTGATTTTTGCATAGATATAGTTTATCAGTTGGAGAGTGACATAAGCTACTTTTCATCTCAGAAAAAGGCACGCTTCCTGTGGGATAATTATTATTTATGCTAAAATGGCTAAACGGATTGTAATGGAATTTGGTATAGAGATTTCTTTGGTAGTTAAGTTTCAGAATGTTCTAGAAACTCTCACGATATCTTTAGGGTCCGGTAATACTGTGTAGTCCACGCATGCGAAGTCGTGTGCAAAAAGTTATTTACAATATTTTCAGATTTCCTAGGTTGTGCAAATCGTGTTTTTTATTTAGGATTATTCAATTGAATTGGGATAGTTATATCTAATAAATAAATGAAATAAATCCTCGTCTACCAACCATGACCCGAATACGCGGGAAGCGGCCGTATTGCCTTCTGACAGTTCTGACGTCATCGTGTACGTTCAGATGGTTCAGATCGTGAGCTGCGATCCGTTAATTATACGCCACACCGAATAACGAAAAATGCAACAGGTAATTATAGTCAATCACTGACTGGCCAGGTTGGACGGAAAACAGCTGATTAAAAAAAAATAAATTATACAGTAATATCAGGTTTAGCCGAAACCCATGATGGTTATATATGTTTTTGTAAATAGGCGTTATTTTAGTAATATACTAATGAAAATAGCCGCAGCACGTACTACAAATAATCTTTTGATCACCAATCACACAAAATTGATGTTGGTAAGTAACTTAACACAACACAATATCACTGACACCGTGCTTCGGAGGGCACGTTAAGCAGTCGGTCCCGGACGCTGTGAATAGATGGCGGTCGTTACAGTTCCCAACCCGCAGTGGAGCAGCGTGGTGGACTTAAGCTCCAAGCCCCCCTCCTCACCCTGGGGGAGGCCTAAGCCCCTGCAGTGGGGTAAAAATGGGCTGATGATGATGACGAAGTAACTTAAAATAGCGTATGTTTCGTTGAAATTGTTTGTTAAGTGTTACTTCCTTGATTATTTTTTGATTTTTAAATCCCACAATTGAAAAATGCAAAAAGTCAACGACTTTAGGAGCTCATATCTCGTAAAATATTTACCTAAATAAAAAACTCTCTAAAGAACCTTCATTCTAATTTCAATAATCTGTGCAATGATACCTCACACGATGGGATGCGTGAAAGTGTTTTCATCTCTTAATCTAATGCATGGAGAGCCGCCCAGAAATAATATTGTAGAGATATTTGCTGGTGCTAAGAAATGATAACTCAGCTTTAGATGAATATTATAGTTTTTCTTTTACAACTTTTGTACATGCACTAAAGGAAGACATCTCTATCTGTTCACGGGTGATCGTCGACTGACTTCCTTTTACTCTTTTCTTCTATCCTTCTATGTTACAAATTTCGAGCTTGAATCTTCGTTCTTCCTTTGTGCGTGCATCCAGTAGTCCCTCTCCATTTCATTTATCAGCCATCATACTCCACTGCAGGGACTTAGGCCTCCACCCAGGGTGAGATGGATTGGAGCTTAATCCACCACGCTGCTCCAGTGCGGGTTGGTAGATGAAAATAGTCCCTCTACAATATTATAATTTTATCTGGATTTATGGAAAGATGGCGGAGATTTAAGCCAAAATATGACGAAATAATAAGAATTCCATTTTTGCCATTGGCTGCGGAACTCTAAAATTGCAAAATTACGTTTCTGTGTAAATCTGTTCTTCCAACGCTTGATTTTTTTTTCAAATTTAAGTCAAACATTGGTACAACTTTACTGTTATTTGTCCACTGACTTAAAAAAATGCGTCTACAAGAAATTATCAATGTTCCTAATTTCTTTATTTTTAAATTATCTATGTTGTCCCTATGTATTTATAAACCGAATCACTGTACATGGTTTAGTCTGTTGTGAAATTTATATAATTCAGACTTGTCATGTTCTTCATTACAAAAGAAAATCAGTCGCTTATTTGGTACTGCATATAGACAGACATGCGAGTCCGTTCATAAGGTAAATAGCTCACCGAACGGCGCCAACTTGTTTAGCGTAACTTTATGGTACAGGTTGCTGGGGCTCGATCTTCATGTTCAATAACACTGCCGATTTAAGAATAATCAACTTCAGAAATCTTAATTGAAATAAAAACTACATATTAGTATTTTAATGAATATCTTGTGGATTTATTAAAGTCGTATGAACACTCAAGGGACCACGCAGTAAATTAATTTGACAGCAACGTTTGGTTTCAATAGAGTCATAAATGTCACTTCACAGTATCGGAGTGACTTTACGCAATTTTGCGGGGTTGAAGACCGGCGCGCGGAGATTTCACGGGGGTGCAGACCGGCGCGCGGGGACCTTGCGCACTGAAGCTCGGAGTAAAACTCGACATCTTACACGAGCTAGCTACAGTATGAATGGTTAGACGGTAAACGCAGAAGAGGGCTTCTGGTCAATTCGTACTTTTGTGCAAGAGACGAACTACAAACAAGTTATCAGGGATTATGATCGAATTAAACTCGTACAGCAAGTATTTTCTATTAGCCAAACGAGTACATTTAATTTTTTTAAATTTTATTTTATTATGAAACAAAATCCCATACAAAAAATATTAAGTTTTGCATGGCACTGAACTGACCTGGAGTTTCCGTCATACAAATTATTAACATTAACGCTGCTAAAGGCTTTGACTGCAGAAAATAACTTTTCTTTCTAAATAATAAGTATTAAAAATCCACAATACCTATCTACAATTACAACAAATAAATATGAGAGCTGATAATATAATTGACATAAAAAAAAATAAAGAAATTTATCTCCTTACTTAATTAATATTTAATGTATATAAGAGATGAAAACGCTAATACTATCTAAAATAAAAATAGTTATCCGTTATTTTCCTTTTGTACTAGGAAAATGATAAGCCTTTTGGCTTATTATTATTTAAATCAATTTCTTTGAAAAGTTACACATCTGTATCATATGTCATTTAGTGTCTATTACTTAATATTCGTTTGTGATTAAATGCCGGTACTGATCCAGCACCGTAGAGATATGTTCAATATGTGTTGGTCTTTTATCTTTTTACACAACATTTAGTGTGAGAAGAAAGCTCTTGTTTCTATCTCCAATGCAAACTACGCACATCAAGTAAAAAACTTAAGTTAAAAAAGACACGATCTCATATTGTTATTCATGCACGAGTCACGTGTGTACAAAAAGTCAATCTAGTCTTGTTACGCCATGAAATATTGTTAAAAAATATATCCGTTGGACCCTGGTTAGACCCACAGTGTTTTGTATCGAAAACGTATAAACAAGAAGTTATGATTTGACCTTTGAATATGTTACCATTAAGTAAGAAATGAATGTATTTAGACAAACTAAAGTTACTTAAAAATATGATAACAATATAATGCCTGGGACATCCCACAAAGCGCCATCTAGTCCCAAAGTATTATGCTTCCATTATGGGGTACTTGACAACTGATATACATACTTAAAGATTCTTTATAATATATACATATACAGATACTTTTACACTCAGCCACGGAACAAGTAGAAATGTCCATGCACACGTATATTCGTCCCGCCACCCTTGGCTCCGTGGTTAGGGTCTAACCACTCGGCTATGTCTCTTATAAATTTCTTTGCAATTTCTGCATACCTTGTATAATTTATTTAAAAACCTACCTAAATATGAGATAAATTAGGTTGGCTATAGCAACACTCACATAAATCGCACAAAAAGTCACGGCGAATTTAATCTTTGTGACGATCTCTCAACGCAAAAGCTGCGAATATATTTTCTGTCTTTCATTTCAAATATATTACGATATGTTTCTATACCTCAGTATCTTTAGGTATTTGTCTACCGCTTGGTATCTTAAGATAAAATAACATGAAAATATACATTATCTTCGCCGTGCATGGATCCATTTGAAATTGATAGCTTGGTTTTGGTTTTGCGTTAGTGAAATACTGATCACTCTTCATTGTTTGTATCAAAAAATGACCGCTAGTCCAAACTTAAGCTGAAAAGTTCAAAAAAGTAGCTGTTGTCTGTTCAAATATTTTTTTAATGACCGAATCCAATACTATATAATTTCGACTTAAGAATGGGACCCCACACACCAATAGAAATCGATTGTGCTACTTTTTCAATTAACTGTATCGATGAATGAACAATTCAAGGTTAATGAAAATTAGGATGAGTACTATACAATGCTCATTGCTGTCGAAGAAATTTCGTAAAAATGCTTTGGCTCTGTAGAATATAACACCTATTTTATTTCCATACTCATTTACTTTAACCTGCAGGGCAAGTGCAAGTTTTTTACTATTAACTGTATCGTATCCGTTTTTTGATAATATGTATGGAAACTCGTAATTACATAATACGACCGTTACGACCCTGTACGCGTTTCAATACAAATTACGAAAAACCGGCAAGTGCGAATCGGACTCGCACACGAAGGGCTCCGTACCACCATACAATGTAAAAAAACGAGCACGACGTTAATCGAACTTAACCATTAATCTTTATTATTATGTAATTTAAGAATTATTGTATAAATATATTTCATTTTTATTTCGTTAGTTATTTAGAAAGCGCTCGTTCCTCTCTGGCTAATCTGAAAAGTAATAAAATGAGTGCACTGATAGCTAGACACAATTTTTATTACTTATTTTATTACAGTGAACCTTTGACTTTTAGTCGCGATTGTGAAGAGAATTAGCTCTGCAAGAGAAAGCGTAAATTTATAGTACCTAGTAATGTAATGTAGTTTTCATTATAAAATGTTTTTTTTTAAATTATCTTTTACAATAACATAACAAAGACTAAATGCATCTAATTTTCGCTTATTGGCTAAAGTCATTTTCTATGGAATTTTTACTTATAAAAGTACATTTTATAAGTTAATCTATTACTCGTTAAATAATACAGTCTAGTTAGCTGTGATAGTTTTCCTTTTAACTACTTTATATACACTCTCGTCATAAATTTTTCCACATATCAAAACAACGGTTTAGCCGTTGGGGGGGGGGGGGACATGACTAACAAAAACTAGGACGTAAAGAGTGCATATCTCAACAACTGTTGACTTAAATAATAAAAAAAATGTTTGAAACCTTGATATCATTTTATTAAGACCTGTCGTTTGGTACCTCTCGCATTAATATACGATGAATTTTTTTTTCATACATCAGTTACATGTATGACGACCTATCCCTAAAAAAATTTTTTTCTTAATTTCACTACGTCATTGTGTAGCGGTTCACAGATTACACCTACATTCGACATTTGTATAGTGCCAATGGCCTTTTAGTAAAAAGGCTGTGACGAACAGACAGACAGACGGACAAGATGAAATTATACGAGTTCTGTATTTTGCCACTAATAAAAGAATACTTACAATTATATATGGCAAACGAAGAATAAGTCAATCCCCTCCATTCCATTCCATCAGTCCTTTTTATCAGCACTGCAGGGGTTTAGGCCTCCCCTTAAGTCGAGGGAGCTTGGAGCTTAAATCCACAACGCTGCTCCAATGTGGGTTGACGGACAGACAGACAGACGGACGGACAGACGGACATGGCGAAACTATAAGGGTTCCTTTTTTGCTATTTGCCTCTGGAACCCTAAAAACGGATACGATATAGTTAATAGTAAAAAACTCGCACTTGCCACTCTAAGGTAAAATATTATCTTAAGGTGTCACACACGGTTAAGATACGATAATATAGGTATATAGGTGACAGTGATACATTCTCCCCTGAGTCTACCTATAGGTGGCTAACGTTGGTAGATTTTAACGACTGCCATCAGATCTGATGAAGACAACTGGGACCGACGACGGCTTAATGTGCTTTCCGAGGCATGAAGTCAGTAATAGTTATAAACTCATTGGTACATGACTGGTTTTTCTGGGATTTGTACCACGACGACAAGAGGCGGGCTCGCCATCGGTCTATGATGACGCCATATTGACTGTGCGGTTGGCCGAGTGCTTAGAGACCCTAACTGCAGAGCCGAGGGTCGCGGGTTCAATTCCCGCTCGGGACAATTATTTGTGTGCATGAATATGTCTATTTGTTGTTGTAAAGTATCTACATATGTGTATATTATATAAAAAAAAAATTTAAGTATGTATATCAGTTGTGTAGTACTTCATAACCGAAGCATAATTCTTGCTTACTTTGGGATTAGATGGCGCTGTGTGCGATGTCGCAGATATTATTATTATTATTATTAGGTCGGCTATAGCAACACTCACATAAATCGCACAAAAAGTCACGGCGAATTTAATCTTTGTGACGATCTCTCAACGCAAAAGCTGCGAATATATTTTCTGTCTTTCATTTCAAATATATTACGATATGTTTCTATACCTCAGTATCTTTAGGTATTTGTCTACCGCTTGGTATCTTAAGATAAAATAACATGAAAATATACATTATCTTCGCCGTGCATGGATCCATTTGAATAATAATAACAACGTATACATGAACAACAACGTCTAAGCCCCAAACTAAGCATTAGCTTGTGTTTTGGGTGCCGAGCGAAGACACCACATACATATAACAACCAAGACCCGGTACCAGTATCAATATTTATCATATAAATACTGACATGTATGTGCTTCGTAGGCAGGGTCGCTATCCACTAGACTAAGCGGTCGTCAAATGTCCAGTATCTTCATCGTCTGCTATGTGGTTTACCAACCGGTGTCTGGTATGACAAATCCAGGGTTGAATTTATTGAATAAAACGCCAAATGTCGCCAGTTTTAATAGATTAATCGTATTTTTACTATGTGAATTTAAACATCTTATTCAATATAATTTTGCACCTCGTCAGTTTCACCACACAAAAAGTCAACAGAATGGTCGTCATTTATTTTGAATCTTGACCATAGAAACCTCTTACCAGGATAAGAATTTGTCTGTGTTACTCTCTGTACCTTTAATGTGAAGTAGCGACGTGTATAAAAGACAGATAAACACTATTTCGCACGTTAACCAAAGCTCCCTACCGCATATTGTTTTCTCACTCTCTTCTCATCATCAGGGCCGGCGATAGGGGGGGTGTAAGGGTAGTAGTACCCCCTGGGCCCGGACTAAGAAACGGGGGCCCGGTTAATTGATTTTTTTTTTCGAAGTAAGGTGGGATGGGCCCCGCAACGTTTTACACCCGGGCCCGATCTGGCTCTCGCCGGGCCTGCTAATCATAAGTGTACCGATTAAAATCTATCATTTTTGTTTAATTTAAATATTAATTTCATGGATTACTTATTTGGTACAGCGCAGAGTTGCACATGATACTTGCAGCTGTAATTTGTGGCGCCGACGTATTTAGTAACCGAGCTGGCAACACAGGTGTTAATTTACTACTGCAGTGTTGCTACAACGTCAATGATTGCGACTGTTACTCGGTAATTAATAGTTTCTTAAAGTCAGAAGTTGTTTAGGATTATAATTTAAAGTCTGACCGATTGGCCGAGTGGTTAGAGACCCTAACTGCGGAGCCAAGGGTAGCGGGTTCGATTCCCGCCCGGGACGAATATTTGTGTGCATGAACGTGTCTATTCGTTTCGTGTATGGGTGTGAAATATCTATACTATATTATATTATTTATGTTTATATCATAAATAATATTTAAGTATTTATATCAGTCGTCTGATACCCATAATACAAGCTTTAGTTAGTTTGGGACTAGACGCCGCTGTGTGGGATTTCCCAGGTAATTGTTATTATTTTACTCACACGACACAGTATTTGGGAAGATAGCCCGCCATCATTTGTATTTGAACACTTTTAAATGAAATCGTCATACATAATAAATTACGCGAAAGCAATATTCGCCATTATTGACGGAAGTATTATGCAAAATAGCAAAATCAAAGAAATTTTTTTTCTTTAAATTCTTAGTCACTTTTAGATTACTTTTTGTAAGTTCTAATTACTTATCTGATTATAAATTTCATTTTGAGAAAATATTTTTACGATATTCAAAACATATATTTCTTATGCATCTTGTCTCTAGTAGAATCGGTACGAACTCCTGCTGTCCAATTCATAACCGGTCATTTAGAAATTTAGATCTAATTTAGTTAGAATATGTTTTGTTTCTGTCTTTCAAGCCTAAGTGTGACACTGAAAGAAGAAGAAAAAAACGTATAGTGTAACTAAAATAGATCTAGCCAACTTATTTAGTTTTAATTTATTTTAGAATAGCGAAATTCACACGAGCGTCGATTACCTAAAGAAAACATTTCGATTGTTTTGTCCAACCAAAATGTCAGTTATATTTTGAGTGAGTAACGCAAACGAAATGAAGTGACAGGTTTAGAAAAGTAATAACGAATTGCCAGTGTCAATTACGTGTAATTTTTATGTAGAGATTAGTGGTTTTTATTTAACTAGGCATCACAAAGCACTAGGGGTCGCAAAAATATGAACTCATTATCTATCACCTACAATTCGGTAACCGAGCTTTAATCAAATCAAATAACTTTATTTCGTAGTTATGTAACATAATCTTGGAATACGTCACAAGAGTGAATTTTATTATTTTGTGGAAGAACGTCACCACAAAGCAAAGGCGCATTCAAAAAGTGCTGATTCTTCTCAGAAGAATACGCAAGAAACTGAGCGATGCTCTTTTTAAAAAAATATGAACAATTGAATTAAAAAAATATAAACAATTGAATTAAAAAAATATAAACAATTGAATTACAAAATTATAAAATTTTGAATTAGTTCAATAGAGGAGTAATACTCGGAGGAGGAGGACTAGGCGTTTAGTTCGAGAACCAAACTTGTCACATTAGAGCCTTGAGATAGGAAGGGAGACGGGGATGCGCGTATGGCTCACGCGATTGGTTACCTGAATGTTGTGTCGTGTCTAGGTCTTTGTGTATTACCCGTCACAACTAGTTACATACTATTCAATGAAAAGCGGATCCCGATAAAACAAATTTTAAAGTAAATAAAGTTGACAAAATTTGTCGGCTTTGATGCGTCGACTTTATAGAGCAAGCGTGCGCCTTCTAGTTTGCTACATTTAAAGTTCGGTGTGTTTACGTTGCTGATTTGTAGGCCAGAGAGATGACGACGAATGAAAGATGTATCATTAGACGCTACAGCACATCTGAAAAACGGCCTCGGCTGACGGTCTACGTGACTCAATTATAGCTTCATTGATAATTACAGTCTCAGTAAATTATAGCCAAGATCAATTTCAAAACAAAAAAAACCAGCCAAGTGCGAGTCGGACTCGCGCACCGAGGGTTCCGTACAAACCTGTAGGTATATAAGTGAAAGTAAGTTTGATTTTGTTACAACTTAAAGATATTATAGACCTGAGTATTTGATATGAATTTCAATTTAATACCTCTACGCATTCAAAAGGGTAGTAATTTTAAAATTATTAAAACTATTTTTATTATATGATGTTACTAAAAATTTATGGTTTTCGCAATTTTTCCTTTCTCTGTGCTATAAGACGTTGCTTCGTACCAAATTTCAAAATTCTTAGTTTACGGGAAGTACCCTGTAGGTTTTGATTCCCTTACGAGTATAACAAATTAGCAGCATAAACGGCTGTATCCTTTGATTGCGTTGGCTTAGAAGTTTGATTTTTTCGCAGCTCCAAGGGACAGTAGACCTGAGTAGGTATTTGATATGAATTTCAGCTTGATACCTCCACGCGTTCCTCAGAAAAAGGGTCCTGACACTCAGACAGACAGGCGAACAACTAAGTGATCATATAAGAGTTCCTTTTTTTTCCTTTTGAGGTTCGGAACCCTAAAGAGACGCTCAAGAGTGTGTCAGACATACATCAACTTAGGGTTCCTTTATGTACAAATTACGTTTGTTGGCAACTGAAAATTGACCACTTGGCCGAGTAGATTAACTTACAATCGTAGCGTGTTCAAAATATTTTTTGTTAAAAGTGTTTAAATGCTACTTTGTTGATTATTTTTATCTTTTTTGATCACACGGTTGAGAAGTTAGAGGGAGAAGCTACCGACTTTAGGAGCTTATACCTCGCAAAATATTCACTATTCACACAATATATAAATAAAAAAGTCACTTAAAAACATTAATTGGATTTTCGAAGATCTGTCCAACGATACCCCTTACTATGGGGTCTGCAAATTCTTTTTTTTTTCATTTTTTATTTGACTTTAACCCATAAATGCTGTTTAGAAATTTCTTCACAATTAGTGGAAAGATGACAGAGATATGAACCTGTGGCATACGGACAAACAGACAGAAATAGCAAAATTATTAAATTTTTGGTTTTGCCATTCGGTTACAGAACCCTAAAAAATACTATTGAATATTCAACGTGAGCAGCTTCTGTTGATATTAAATAGCAGCTTTTTTTTTAAAACGAGCTTTCTTTTTCTTTTCCACTCTCGCTGTATGTACAGTCGTCATAACGACCCTTAAATAAGTCAACTTTTACTTTCTTTTATTTTTGAGTACCTAGCCATATGTATAGTAAATGATTACAGGTATTCAGGTATACCTCAAAATGGCCGAAATACCCTATTTTTCAATGTTCTAGTTCCTAAAATTTAAATTTTGATATTTTTAGGGATAGAAGATACTGAATGAGACAGTTTATTTGTGCCTTTCTCCTAATTACTAGATACCATACCAACAGCCCATTGATGCCCCACAGATGCCTACAGGGGCTTAGGCCTTCTCTTGGGATAAGGGTGCTTGGAGCTTAATCCATCACGCTACTCCAATGCGGGTAGTTAGATTTTAGCAGATACCATTTGTTGATGGTAACAGGGACCGATGGCTTAACGTGTTCTCCGAGGCAAAGAATCAGTGATAGTTACTTATGTACATAAGTTAAAAAAAAACTCATTCGTGCATGCCCTGGGATTCGAACCACGACCCCCTAAACAAGAAACGGGCTCGCTACCACTCGGCTATTATCACGACGTACTAGTTACTGAATAATACTTAAATATTCTTAAATAAAGTTCAGTTTGTGTTTTATATGTTGATGCAGTGACTGTATGGAACCCCATTTGCGCAATTCCATTCGTTTTACCGTCTTTAGAGTTCTTACAAAATCACTTCGATATCTGTCTGTCTGTCTGTCTGTGTGTTAAGATCCTTTTCTCAGGAACGTGTGGTGTGAAATTAATATCCAATACTTAGATCTACTGTTCCTTGGAGTTGCAAAAAACTCGAGCTTTTAAGTCAACGCAATCAAAAAATTCGATCATTTATGCCGCATATTTTTACACTCGCAGGTAAAATAAAACCTATAAGCTACTATATTTCCCGTCGACTTAGGATCATGAAAGTAAAGGAACAAATCTGTAGTTCTATTACATATAAGAATATTCTTTTCCCATTACAATTTTTTTTATATATATAACAATAAATAGACAGTGAGGTGATATTAAAATGTCGGTGTGCAAATCTGACTTAAACTTCGCCAGTTTTTTTTTTTAATTTTTATGGTTCTGTTATAACTTTGAAATACTATGTAAAAACCGCTTATTCAACATTTATTATTCCCTTTCAAAGCAATATCAAATCAATATATATACCAGTCGTCAACTCCGTGAACTCACTCCGTTTCCGACCTTCATACAGCGCAGTGACCAAATCGATCTTAGTGTGTTATCAACTTTTGTGAATTAAATAAATAAATGGTGTTTTAATATTAAAATTTGTTTTTTAAAAACAGTTTTAAAAGTGACGTCCTAACATATTGGTGGCAGCGAAAAAGGGATTTTCAGAGATCCCGGTAACGCCTAAAAATCAAAAGTGAAAAACCTAACGTCACATCTAGTGTACTAAAAATCAAAAGTGGAAATCTAATATCATATCTAGTGTTAAAAGCAAAAGTGAAAACCTAAAATCACATCCAGTGTTCAAAATACACTACACTAACTAGTGTATCCAACGATAAAGTGTCCCTGCACCAGCTGAAATATCCAACTATCGTCAGCACTGCCAACTGTCTGTACAGTAAGCGACCAGACAGTCAACGCCTACAACAGGTACTTCTCTGGAAACTGCCTGAGTCCAACACCAACAGCACAGCAACTGCGGAGTCAACCAGGCAGTCATCGTCATTCCAACATGAAGATAGTGTATATCCTGCTATTACTGTGAGTGCGCATAAACTCTATATTAATAACGAAAGAAAATTATATCTTATCTCATAATTTGTTATACTTAAAACTCTACAATTTACTAAATCTAATTTTAACTTGTAATAATTCAAACATCACTTATTATCACTGCAGTAATCCGAGCGAAGCTCCCATATTGTTTTGACTAACTCTAACGTTATCACTGTACCGAGAACTGACTCACGGTTAAGATAAACAATTTAAACATGACGACTAAAGACGATAAGTCCAGAAGGAATGTTGATACAGATTCGGACCTGATTCCGCTTAACGTAATAATAAAATTTATTAAACCATTCGACGGAAGTCGCGAAAAACTTAATGCTTTTATTAATAATTGCACAAACGCAATTAACTTATCATCCACCTCACAAAAAGACATTGTATTTAAATACATATTTAGCCAACTAGAAGGGAAGGCTGAAATAGCGTGTTCCATTAAAGAGTTTGAAGAGTGGAACTCGCTCAAAGAATTCTTAAAAACACAGTTTGGCGAAAGCAAACATTATGCTCACCTTCTCACTGACCTTCAAGAGTGTAGGCAATCTAACACAGAAACAGTAAATCAATTCTCGTTACGCGTTGAAACATGCTTATCGAAACTTCTCACTGAAATCACGATATCTAATAACAAAAAATCCGAACTACCAGGTCGTCTGGCTGCTATGGATGACCTGGCGCTACACACCTTTACTATGGGCCTGCACCCACGTATATCAAATATTATAAGATGCAAAAACCCGAAAAATCTGAATGAAGCAATCAACTACGCCTCGTCTGAAGAAAAAATCCAACAATACTTTTTCAAACAAAACAAAACCAATTTAAATAAACCAAAAAACGCTGAACCAGTGTATAAACCTTCCAACTTTAATAGACAACAAACATCGAATTTCTCACATTCGCAATCTACTCAGAATCCAACCAACATAACAACTTGCAACTATTGTAAAAAACCAGGACATACAATTAATGTTTGCCGTCGTCGTCAATATAATAATAACAAACCCCAAAATGGAATTAACACAAACAATTCATTCAATACTACTCCACGCATTCATTTTGTTGAAAACCAACAAAATGAAAATCTCGAAAGCAACTCAACTGATTTAAACGAATAACCGTCCCGAAAACGCGTCGTACGGGACGAGTGATTCTCAAAAACGACGCAAAACTACAAAGAACGACTCATGGACAAGGTAATCAGCCCCAAACTCACAGTCGTTCAAACTCCTCGAATACACGAACCCACGGACAGGGTAATCAGCCCCAAACTCTTGGTTCAAATTATTACAATCCATTGAATCAATTAATTTAGCCTACGGACAGGGTAACCAGCCCCAAACTCTTGGCACTAAATTATCAAAATCCATTGAATCGATTAATTTGGCCTACGGACAGGGTAACCAGCCCCAAACTCTTGGCACTAAACTCACAAAATCTACTGAATCGATTAATTTAACCTACGGACAGGGTAACCAGCCCCAAACTCTTGGCACTAAATTATCAAAATCCACTGAATCGATTAATTTGGCCTACGGACAGGGTAACCAGCCCCAAAATCTTGGCACTAAACTCATAAAATCTACTGAATCAATTGAACTAGCTCACGGACAGGGTACTCAGCCCCAAACTCAAAATTCCAATTCTTCAATATTCATTGAACCAATCAAATCAACTTTCAAACAAAGTAATGAAACCCAAACTCTTAACTATGAATCATTCAATTCAGAACAATACTGTTCAACACATGAATACAATAAATTCAAACCCGAAAAATCATATGAAGAAGACGTCTACGAAATCACTTCAAACACAAATAAAAAGTTTTTACCTCACATTGTAGTAAAAACTACCATTGCCGATAACCCTTTATCTCTACTTATCGACACTGGGTCATCTGTTTGTCTTTTAAAATATTCTTCCATCCAATACATGCCAACCCTGAATGAAAAACCTATCAAAATAAAAGGCATTAACGATAACAAAGAATCTGCGTCAACTATTGGTTCAATCAACTTAACTCTATTCTCCTTTTCATATCAATTTCATGTCATTGAACAAATTAACCTATGCTATGATGGCATAATAGGTAATGATCTTTTAAATGACCTTAACTGCACCATCGATTATCAAAAGAACACTCTAAACCTTGATGATTATGAAATAAATCTTTTATTTTCTAACCCTATCTACACAATTTTACCACGTACTGAAACAATGATTGAATGTACAGTGAAAAATCCCGAAACAAAAGAAGGTATTATTGTTGATCAACATATCTCAAAAAATTTATTAGTAGCAAACTGCCTAGTGAAAGTTAAAAAGAATAACAGAATAAACATATCCGTAGTAAATGTGTCCGATGACCCAATCAACGTAGATTCAAATTTACAACTGACTATAGAACAAATAAATCATATCACGAACAAAACGAATCACCAATCACAAACATCCACACAAGATCGAACTCAACAAGTCTTAGATTTGCTACGCACATCACATTTAAATTCTGAGGAATCAAACGAACTTTATGATATTTGCTCACGATACTCCGATATATTTCACTTACCTAACGATCTACTAACATGCACTGATGCATTAAAACATGAAATCAACACTACTAACCCACAACCTATCCATACTAAAACA
This sequence comes from Luffia ferchaultella, assembly GCA_949709985.1. Classification (NCBI taxonomy): domain Eukaryota; kingdom Metazoa; phylum Arthropoda; class Insecta; order Lepidoptera; family Psychidae; genus Luffia; species Luffia ferchaultella. The sequence continues at coordinate 3,133,701 of OX453267.1, forward strand.
TATCGCTTCCCTGAAATACACAAACAAGAAGTGAACTCACAAGTAAATAAAATGTTAGATCAAGGTATTATAAAACCTTCCATATCGCCATGGTCTTCACCCATTTGGGTTGTCCCAAAAAAACTTGATGCCTCCGGCCAACGCAAATGGCGAGTGGTAGTTGATTACCGTAAATTAAATGACGTCACAATCGGGGATACCTATCCAATACCGCAAATATCTGAAATTCTCGACCAACTAGGAAAGAGCAAATACTTCTCAACACTAGATCTCGCATCAGGGTTTCATCAAATTCAAATGTCTCCTGAAGATTCACCTAAAACAGCTTTCAGTGTACCCCAAGGTCACTACGAATTCAATAGAATGCCCTTTGGCCTGAAGAATGCCCCTTCAACCTTTCAACGCCTAATGAATACGGCTCTCTCGGGTCTTCAAGGAATCCAATGTTTTGTATATCTTGACGATATTGTTGTATACTCTTACGACCTTAAATCTCATATTGTAAAACTATCTACAGTCTTCGAAAGACTCAGATCTTATAATCTAAAACTACAACCAGATAAATGCGAATTCTTGCGTAAAGAAGCCGCATATCTAGGGCACATTATCACGGATCAAGGCGTCAAACCAAACCCCGATAAAATCAAAGCAGTGAACGACTTTCCAACCCCTAAGTCTCCTAAAGACATAAAATCCTTCCTAGGTCTTGTTTCCTATTATCGTAGATTCATTTTAGATTTCTCTAAAATTGCTAAACCACTGACCCTTCTTCTTAAAAAGGATACGGAATTCCTATGGAAAAATGAACAACAATTAGCCTTTGAAACTTTGAAAACCAAATTAACTTCAGCTCCACTTCTTGCTTACCCCGATTTTAATCATCCTTTCATATTAACATGCGACGCTTCGAACTACGCCATAGGTGCTATCCTTTCACAAGGTAAAGTTGGAAATGATCAATATCCTATGCATCTCGAACACTAAATAAAACAGAAATCAATTATAGTACCACGGAAAAAGAACTCCTCGCCATAGTTTTTGGTTGCAAAACTTTCCGACCATATTTATATGGCCGTAAATTCCAAATAATAACCGACCATCGCCCTTTGAAATGGCTTTTTAATCACACAGATCCAAGTAGTAAACTCCAGAGGTGGAGACTGAAACTAGAGGAGTATGAGTATGACATTATATACCGAAAAGGCACTCTCAATAATGCAGCTGATGCCTTATCAAGATATCCAGTAAATCCCATCTCTCTAGACCAACCGTCTACCAGCGCTCCAGACCTACTTGATGTCCTCGAGAATCCTGACGACACATATTCCGAATTCCTTAAGTTTAATTCAAATAAAAACATAGACTCTAACGCACAAACACGTGAACATAATGAATCCATTCTCAAAAGTAACTGCGAAATCATTGCCATTCCTACTTCTTTAGATCTCGATGAATCTAACCCACACATTTTCGAAATTCTGAATAATATAGATAACCCAGATGAACTCGTAAGCAGCGAAAGAACTTTGCAATCTTTTAAACTCGTTAAATTCAAGGAAAAATCTATCTATCTACTTTTCACCAAGATACATCATTTCGATGAATGTTCTTACAAAGACATCTTCGAGACCCTACAAAATTTTAGAAATCACATACTTATTAATACTGACAAAGACACTAATGAATTAGCCATTACTGATTTCAAAAACCCTTTCGACAAACACTCCTTTCACAAAATATATAGTATTATTCTCTATCTTTTTAATAACACCAACATTACAGTTCATATTTACTACAATAAAATTATTTACCCGACTCTTAGTGAAATTCGAACAATACTAAGAGAAAATCACGACATACCAGTTGCCGGACATATCGGCTCTAAACGAATGTTAAGTCGCATAACAGAAAAATATTATTGGAAGAACATGCGTAGTGACATAGAAGGCTACGTGAAAAACTGCACAAACTGTCAAATGAACAAATCCCTTCGTGCAACTAACCGTGCACCAATGCAAATTACTTCCACATCTACACGACCATTTGAACGTGTAAGCCTTGACCTAGTGGGTCCTTTACCAGAGAGTGGTCCTAACAAACATAAATTTATACTAACTATGCAAGATGATTTGACTAAATATTCTACTAGTTATCCAATTCCCAATGCGACTGCAGAAGAAACATGTATATGTCTTGTTCATTTCATATCTTTATTCGGAATACCAAAACTTATCTTGACCGATCAAGGTACAAATTTTACAGCCGATTTATTCAAACGCACTTGCGAATTTTTAAAAATCAAACAATTATGGTCCTCACCATACCACCCACAAACCCAGGGAGCTTTGGAGAGGAGCCACTGTACTTTGAAAGAGTATTTGAGGTCTTACATTGACGAAAATCAAAAAAATTGGCCACAGTACGTTTTTACAGCCATGCTGGCATATAACACCAACATTCATTGTACAACTAATTATTCTCCTTATGAACTCCTATTTGGACACAAACCTTTTATCCCTAATTCTGTTTATGAGTCCTCTTTGGACGCAACATATCCTTCCTACACTCGTATGCTACAACATCGTCTTAAATATTCTCGAGATAAAGCCATCGAAAACATCCTAAAGTCAAAGCACTACTCTAAAACTTATTATGATAAACGAACACGTCCTGTAAAATACAAAATAAATGATATGGTATACCTTAAAAATCATGTGCGACTTCGAAAAGCACTCTCACCCATTTGGAAAGGACCATACAAAGTTGTCAAGATTCATGGAAACAATACATTATCGCTTCTCATTGGCAGAAAATACGTAAAACATCACTTCGACGAAGTAAAACCAGCGACGTAATCAATTTCAATTTCAATTTTCAATTTCAGAGCATTCACCCGAAGTCACGAGGAAATAATAAAAATAATGACTAGCAGTCCAGGAATCTACTTTGACCCTACTGGATCTCTAAGATTAATTGATGACTATTTGCATATATTAATCCCAATAGATATTTCTCACATAAAACCACATATAACAAACATCAACTCTGTTATTGGAACAATCCGATTTCTTTGTCAACAAACCGAAATAGAAAACATTGAATGTCATAATATGATACAACCGTTGACTTCCCGTTACGACGATATCGTTAGAGATTACGATACTATCGCTCATTTAATACCATCACGCTCCAAACGATCCGCATGGTTCGCCGGTATTGGAACCGTATTTAAACATATCTTCGGCACGATGGATGAAAATGATGCTAATAAATACAACAATGCTATTCAAAAACTACAGAATAATGATAAAGATTTAGCTTCACTTGTAGAACAAAATATAATATTATCGGAATCCACTATCTCTACACTTGAAGAGTCAACAAAAATACTAAATATCAACGAAGCCCGTTTGAAAAGCATTGTCGATAACCTATCACTTAACTTTAATAACCTGTCTCTAGCAACAAATGAACTTTATTTCAAATCCAGGATCAATGAAGTTTTCAATGTTTTAGAATCTAGTTTACTCGCTTTATCTTTTAAGTTAGATGATGTAGTAAACTCTGTAGCTTTTGCGAAGAGTCATACACTGCATCCTTCTGTTCTTACTCCGAAACAATTATATAATGAATTAGTAAATAATATGAGACTATTACCTAAATCTAAGGAATTTCCTGTGACAGTCGATCTGGACAATATTCATATCCTAATAAACATTAGTCAACTAATATGTTATTTTGCAAATAACAATATTGTATTTGTACAAAAAATCCCATTGGTAACCCATGAACAATATAATTTGTACAAAACTATTCCAGTACCGATTCCCCATACTCCAGAGCATCCTACCTCATATGCCATGATCATCCCTTCAACAAATTTCATAGGTATTAACAAAGATAAATCAACTTATTGTAACTTAGATAATATTGATCATTGTATAGAAATTACTAATCAATTATTTATTTGCGATATGACGAATATCTATTCTACATTAAATAACCCTAGTTGTGAAACACAAATAATGTCGAAAGTATTAAAATCACTACCTGAACAATGCCACACTAAATTTCTGTATGGCAACATCGATATTTGGCAACAATTGCAAATGAACAAATGGATATTCGTTCAATCCGAAACCAATAAACTTTCCATCGAATGTAATTCTGAAACGCAAGAAATGAACATACTTGGTACAGGTATACTTAGCCTACCACTAGAATGTACTGGCTACTGCAAAAATATACGATTAATTACTAAATCTCAACCAAAAATAAATATTAATATAATTTCATCCGATTTTAATTTAATAAATGATAGTTGCTGTAACGAAAACCAATTCCAACCAGTAGTTTCAGACATTCCTTTCATTGAATTGTCAAATGTAAACTTAGATAAATTAAAAACGTTGAACGAAGATTCAAATAAATTACATTTTAAGTTAAACTCTATAAGAAATCAATCTGATGTATTATTAGAATATAAACCAATTTATCCAATTATAACTTTTATACTACTACTACTTGTAATGTGTATTATCATATATATAATTTGTAAAAAGTTCGGTTTGGTCACAAAACTATTCCATAAAGAAAACAAAACTTATAATCCCACGACAATAGACGACGATACAATAACTGACAATGACCCTTCTTTACCCCGGATTCGGATCGCTACCTAAACTTCGCGCTTTTACCGCGTAAGTTTCGTCTAGCGCGGGGGCTGTTATAACTTTGAAATACTATGTAAAAACCGCTTATTCAACATTTATTATTCCCTTTCAAAGCAATATCAAATCAATATATATACCAGTCGTCAACTCCGTGAACTCACTCCGTTTCCGACCTTCATACAGCGCAGTGACCAAATCGATCTTAGTGTGTTGTCAACTTTTGTGAATTAAATAAATAAATGGTGTTTTAATATTAAAATTTGTTTTTTAAAAACAGTTTTAAAAGTGACGTCCTAACAGTTCCGTACCCAAATGGTATCAATAAAAACCCTATTACTAAGGCACCGCTGTCCGTCCGTCCGTCTGTCTTAGGACTGTTGAACATTTGAAATTTTCATCATCATCATCATCATCATCATCATCATCATCATCAGCCCATTTCACCCCACTGCAGGGGCTTAGGCCTCCCCCAGGGTGAGAAGGGGGGTTTGGAGCTTAAATCCACCACGCTACTCCACTGCGGGTTGGGGATTGTAACGACTGCCATCTATTGACAGCGTCCGGGACCGACTGCTTAACGTGCTCTCCGAGGCACGGAGTCAGTGACAGTTAATGTACTTAAGTCAGAAAAACTCATTGGTACACGCCCGGATTCGAACCATGGCCCTATGGCCTTATAAATTTGAGACAGGTTCGTTGCGCTCTGGGCTATCACGACACGTGAAATTTTCACATATTATGTATTATAATGGCCGCCATAACAACAAATAAATATAAAATAAAGTTAAATATCGAAGGGGGTCTCTATACAAGACTCGTGTTTTTTTTCGACATTTTTCGTGATCGGTAGTTGTGAGAACTTTGCTTACACTTTAAATTTTCATACAGTATGTACTACTATGACCGCAATTACAACAATAATGAAATAAAATTAAAAAGGAAAGGGGATCCCATACAAGGAACGTGGTTTTTTATATTGTACGATGGTACAGAAACATCCGGTTTTTAAATACCTTTTAATAAACACAATTTAATTGTTATTCATGTAAGTACTACTAATGTCGTGATAGCCCAGAGCGCAACGAACCTGTCTAAATTTATAAGGCCATGGTTCGAATCCGGGCGTGTACCAATGAGTTTTTCTGACTTAAGTACATTAACTATCACTGACTCCGTGCCTCGGAGAGCACGTTAAGCAGTCGGTCCCGGACGCTGTCAATAGATGGCGGTCGTTACAGTTCCCAACCCGCAGTGGAGCAGCGTGGTGGACTTAAGCTCCAAGCCCCTCCTCATTACCCTGGGGGAGGCCTAAGCCCCTGCAGTGGGGTAAAAATGGGCTGATGATGATGATGAGGTACTACGCTTTGCAAATATTAACTGGTTTATCTATGTACACGTCCAAAATGGAAATGGGTATATAATGTCAAAGTTGGTCAACACCACGGAAGGTGTCATAAAGTTAGAACAATAATTTTGCTAGACCTTTCTATTTGAATGACAGCACTACCATTAAGTTATAGAATATTCATTTTACGACTTTGTTATTAACATGACAATAGCAGAGAGAAGCGATGTGGTGAAAAACGGGCTAACTTTAGTTCTGTACTATGGTAAGGCTCGCGTCAATTAGGCGAAATAAACGCTGCGTCAGGCGCTCATTTTCTTGTTTTTATGCTTTGTTACATAAACTTAACATAAGCCATTAAAATCTGTTACTAGCTTATAAGCATTTAGGATTGGAGATAGAAGAACGTATTGTTCAGGCGATTTTCCTCAAAAACATCGAATTAAGTATTTCTTTAAGTTTTAGTTGCTTAACTGAATCTTTTGTTTATTCAATAACTACTTTATTAATTTAAGTCTGGAAAAGGAAATCTGTAGTCTCTGCCTACCCCAATGGGAAGCAGGCGTGAGTATATATATGTATTATTGAATTAACTTTATCACATTGAATTATCTTGTCAGACGTTGTCTGTTGGAAAACAATTTAAAAAATATACTTATGAATAGGTCATGGAATAAGTTAAATACTTCGTCTGTCACATACAACCAGAAATGAAAAGATATTTTTAAATAAAATAAAAACTACCAATTTTTGACATCGAACGCCTACCCCTCACTCACACCGTATTTAAATTCGGTCAGAATATAAAAAAAATAATAATACAAATTCTATATATATGTATACACCATTAGTTATCCAATCACAAAAATTTCACATACACCAGAAATTTTAAGAAAGGTTCTAAAAGTCTTATTGCCTTATTTAACCCCGGAAGTTGTTAGAACCGTTGAAAATTGTGTTTGTTTTAAAGGTTCCATGTCGCAAAAATTAAATAAAAAAAAAAAATGACACGTGGTTAGTGCACATTATCTCGTAAACTACATATGTCAACACGACAGACGGATGCCGACGAAATATTTTACCGAAATAGTGCAGTAGGCCAACGCGTTTGATTATTTCGGGTAATGTACCCCGCTGCGATGCTAAATACGAGTAAGTTGTTCATTCAGTTTTCAGGGAATTCAGAATTCAACTTATTTGATAAGTTTTTTATTAGTACCTATTTATTAGCTTTTTTCTATGCCTTACAGCAGCACGTGGTTTAGTTGGAGTATGCATTCTTAACCTTTTGACTTGTCATTTCGCTTCACTTCATCAGCCCATTTTAGCCCACTGCAGGGGCTTAGGCCTCCCCCGGGGTGAGGGGGCTTGGAGCTTAAATCCACCACGCTGCTCCATCACGGGTTGGGAATTGTCGCGACAACCGCCATCTATTCTCAGCGTCCGGGACCGACTGCTTAACGTGTTCTCCGAGGCACGGAGTTAGTGGTAGTTATGTACTTAAGTCAGAAAAACTCATTGGTACACGCCCGGATTCAAACCATGGCCCTATGGCCTTATAAATTTGAGACAGGTTCGTTGCGCTTTGGGCTATCAGGACTTGTCATCGATCATTATCAATCAATTGCCTCTGTCAATTTAATGTCTTTAAATCTGCCTTTCAATCTCACCCGATTGGGTTAATGTGTAGTGCATAGATCAATTTAAATTAAGGATCCGATGTGGATTCAAGTTTCGGGTGTGAAGGGGTTGTGCGGTTATTACCGAATCTTCGAGCGGTTATCTTCAGTTGTTTAACCTATAAACCTACAATGCGACATCACTAAACTGGTGTACAGATGGTTGGATGGAACAATCGAAATGTTATCTCTATTATAGCATAATATTTACAATTCTTATTGTTTTGTCTGTTTATGAATATTTTCGTGATTTATTTGAACGCTTATAATTCGTAAAAACTAATAATGTAGAGTATAGAGTCCCACAAAAAAATTGATGAAATGTGCTAAAAATAGTTTATCTTAATACGTAAAAAATATACTGTATTTTTGTTTTTTAAAAACTATAACTAAAGATATTTTTTTAAATTCCTTCTTTCTGTACCTTTTTTTCTATTTAACAGCTTATACATGAGCTTTTAATTTTTTGTCACTCGCTTGGACATCACTATCGGCATAGAAATAAATACTGACAAAAATCTGCTAGACAAGGAGGGTGCATTGCACTGTTCCGAATCGCACTTGACGTACTAAGATTTTTTTGAGCATATAAAGTACGAGATATGGCACCTTGTAAATCTATGGAATTAATTAACCGACTGTTTGGTCCTAAATTACCGACTGCAGTTGTGTCTTAATAAAAAGCGATCACTTAATAAACGATGCGAGCGAGCGATGTCTTAATAAACAGTTTACTCGTGGCCTGTCGTCACACGGGTATACCAGATAAGATAATTTTAGTTACGAAGTTGAACACATGTCCCTACACAGATAAAATTTTGTTTGGCGTCAAACAAATAAACACAGTTTCACGGTTCAGTCATATAATGTCGCTTTTGTTCTGGAGATTTTTCGTAGTGAGTTCCTTGTGATCATTTTGTCGATGTCGATTCATTTTTTTTTTAATATTGGGTTTATTTATTTATAATAAATTCTTATTCTTTCACTTCTAGAAAGCTACATTATCAGTAATTAGCATGGGCTATATTTTATTTTGAAACTAGCTTTCCGCCCGCGGCTCCGCTCGCGTGAACTACACAATTGTATCGGGACCGCCATGATTTTTTGCGTAGATATAGTTTATAAGCCGAAGAGTGACTAGGCTACTATTCCCGGAAAAAGGCGTCCCGGTACGACTACGTAGACCACGCGAGCGGAACCGCGTGCGGAAAGCTAATAGAATATAATTTATATGTAGTTTTTTTGTATACTATTTCATTACTTAATAAATACCTGGGACATCCCACACAGCGCTTTCTAGTTTCAAAGTAAGCAAGTATTATGCTTGTGTTATAGGTACTAGACAACTGATATCATACTTAAATATTACTTATAATATGAACTTTTATAGATATTTTACCCCCAGGAACGGAACAAATAGACGTGTTCATGCATACAAATATTTGTCCCGGGCGGAAATCGAACCCGCGACCTTTGTTTTAAGGTCTCTAACCACTTGGCCAATCGGTCAGTCAAAATATTCGTCTCCTGAAAAATTGGTTACAAACGTGTACTTTGGTGGCACTTTGGCTTAAATCCTCATCCCGAACGGGCGAAGCTACTAAGCGAAAATTTAATCCTGATCTTACACGAGTAAATACGTGTATAACCGAATATAACTGACTATGGCTTTACCATGGCTTTACAGAAAGCGAACGTGTTAGTCGAGCATTCGGAACACGTGTGCAGGATATCAGCTCGCGTGTTTCGTTTTATTTTCATACAATGCCGTTTTAGTGAGTTGTCGTTTACCGTTTATCGACGTCGAATTTTTAATGTCGTCGTATGTACTTGTTATTTTTTTTTTTTGTAATGATGTTATATTTTTATAGATACGTTACATTCGTACTAAATCCCAATGAACTCGTAATTCAACATCCAACTTCATTTTAGTAGCGAAAAATTCTGAGAGCCGTTTTTCTGTGTAACGCTAGTATCTATCTACTATAAGTTTTTTGTCATATTTTATTTGTTTATAAACCGAGAATTCTTTTCACAAAATAGTGTAAGTAGGCATGTATGAGATTCAATTTAAATATATTGTATATTGTTGATATAAAAAAGTGGTTAATATTGTCAAATTACATTAAAGTTTGTGTTTTTAACTATTGTACCTTTACGTGCCTACGAATTAAAAAAAAAAAAACAATTCATTCACAGCGCAAGAAGACGACCAAAATAAGGAAAGAACATGTTGTTCATTGTATTGTTGACGTGAATGACGAAAAAATTTATTCCCCAAAAAATGAGCCAAATGCTTGTCCAGCCTGTCGGACTACGCACGGTTTAGTGATAGGGATTCGTGTCATTAGGGACGCCTATATACACATTAGTGGCATATAGCGTTATTTTTCATATTAGCAATTTTTTTTAGATAATTAAGAAACCAATGCTTTGCAATTACTAAAACTAATTTTGATTAAACATTCCAAGCGATATCTACATGCAAGGTTTGTTTCAGATTTTTAAGTCTTTAAATTTTGAAAGGTTAAAAATCAAAATCAAAGGAAAAGCTAATTTATAGCTGAATATTTCGGAATATATGTATTAAAATAAAAAATGGTCTATAGAATGTTTATTTAATTTAAGCAGAGCTTTCTAATAATACTCCATATGATGGAATAAGCAGAAAAAAATTATCGCCCATCGTTGTAGTTTAAATAAATTAAAATTATTTTTTTGTCGAATAATAATTAACTCGGCCTGTTCACTATACATGCAAAATTTCATTTACAATTGCTTATTATAATTAATTTTTTGTAACAATTATTTGCATATTTATATTTAAAAAAGAAAAAAAAACTGACAATCACAGTTTTCACATACTTACCACAGTGTAGTGCACCGTTATCGACCCGCTTCATTAATCGATAAATCCGTCCAAGTTAGAGTGGCGCATACAGCGTGCGATATGACGGGTCAACGACACTCTCTGTGTAAGCCTCCTGTATGTTGTAAGCGATGCTGCGGGCATAGTAAAATTTATGATAAATCTGAAATTTATATACATTTGATTTCGATTGTAAATGATAATTATTGATAATTGTACCTAGTTTGAGAATAGGCTTTGTTAAAAATTTTGCAACATGGTCCAATTTCTTTTTTGGCATATGGAATATGTGTCCTTATTCAATAGAATAAATATGAAATTTTTGGAAGATACATCACCATCATCATCATCAGATTTTACTTAAATACTCTATATTGTCTCTATTTTCATAAAAAGTATTCAAATGTTATGTCAAAATTTTTGGTCGATGGCCAATCTAATTTAGAAGATTAACATTTTACGAATTAATGATGAAATACAAATTTCTTGAATAAATGCACGTAGGTATATACATATCTCGGAGAACTAACGTAAAGACAACATATAAAACTAGATAGCGCATGCACTTTGGGACGGTCGTACCAATCGACGACTCTCGTGTGAGCCAAAACAAATCTTGTCGCATCAGTCCCGCACAAACTTCGTTGCAAGCGCTGTCGAGTCGCTCGCAGCTCTGTCCTTGTTTACTAACGTTAATTGAATTACATACTAATTCCATTGTTATGAATATGCATGCGAAAATTAGTTTTGATTAAATATCTCGGTGACTACCTATACAACTGCAGATTATATATACAACAAAAGCAAACAAAACTAAAACGATTAGGCTATTAACTGGTAAAAACTATGGACTAACAAATTTGTAGAGACAGGTTTAAGTATTATATACATATAATATGCAAAGTGGAGACGAAAATACGACAATAAATAAAAAATTGTCTAAACTTTGTTATAGGAGTATTTTCAAACAATGAAATAATTCCTAGAATTGATATTAAAAAAAAGAATTTTTTTTCAAACAAACAAACTAGCACAAAAATAGAGAGAAAATAGATAACCATTTATGAAATTGTTTCACTGACTTACAAGACCGGCAACAGCGCTATGTCAACTTATGACGTGAAGATTTAGCACCATTAATGCTTAATAAAAATGTCGAATAGCAGCAGTACCTAGCATAATCATTTAAGAAATCACTAAAATCACATTTACAAACTCATTCACTTACGTCACGATCAATACGATACGTTACTAACAGTGACGCGTGCGCTGACCTAATTCCTAGTTCCTACGTAAACAATCGTTTGTTCGCTCGCACCTATATTTGTCCCTTTCGCACATTTTTAAATGATACGCATTATGACTCTTACGGCTTAAGCATGAGGATTAATTTGCATTGCTTTGTATCAACAAATAATATCTAAGAATAAAATTGGCAACATTGTCTCTACCGATGCGGGGCTTTGACCTGTCAGTAATAGCTTAGTAACTAATACATCGTGTAGAAAATGTTCTAAAAGAAAAATTATGTCCTGTGACTAAACTATTGGATATTTTGGATAGATTCTTTACATGCAGACTAGGAGCGTTATTACACATTCGAAATTTAATTTGCTATTTGCTGTCGTATTGTCGTCTCCATATTGTATAAATACGTAACATATTATTATTTATTATATATTTTAAAAACATTAATCTATTGATGCACGCAGTTTGCTCGAAAACCGTTAAAATGTTGTCGTATTTTTATTCATTACTTATTTTTTGAAATACCCTATTCACTGTAGCGCTCGCTACATGCAACAATGTAAACAGAATATCAACTTCATCTTTCTGTGGGTGTTGAATGTATTGCTAAAGGTTTTGCGCAATCAGGTTAGATGAAGATTTCAATGCATCATTTTTATTGTAAGTTTGACAGCTAAAATATTATTCAAAGCTGCTTGGAGGTTATACATAAAACCAGTTTTTGTTTGCGACTTCCGTCGCTTGATTTCGGAGTTAAGCGAAATTGATTTTCCGAAAATATGTTTATAGGAGCTTATATCGTCAAACGTAACATTGCTGTTGTGTGTAACAAAACGTTTGATCGCCTCCGTCACTAACCCCCCTGGCGGTGAAATCAAACAGCTTGTCCTTAATTCAAATATTTTAAATTTTTTTATCGTCTACCATTAATGTCATTCTTTCCCTGTCCACTGCTGGACATAAACCTCCCTTGGGACTACCGAAGTCCTCCGACCTCGCCACCACCCGAAGTCTTCCACTTTCCATTGCCTAGCCACTTCCAGCCAAATTCTTTAGATTGTTATGATTGGAGGCTTTCTACGTACCTTTTTCCGAGCCATGGTTTCCAATCAAAGGGACATTTTTTATAATATTAGGTACATTTTGCCCGAGATTTAACATAGAGCGAGTGCGAAAATCACACGATAACAAGGTGTCAAGTTCGATCATCAAGATCGATAAAAGGTTGAAAACGTATTTTAGCTGATGGGATAGATTTGATATTCAAAATGTATTTTTTGAAACGTTATACAAATTATGAAAAAATAAACTTAATACGATTACAAAATCCAGATTTAAAATTAAAATAGAAACAAATCTTGTTTTTAGTAGATCGCCGCCGTTTTCACTTATTTTATGATTTATGAGATGTTAGAGATGACGGTCTCTTTCAAGGCATAGAATAATAATAACGTATACATGACAATAACGTCTAAACCCCAAACTAAGCATTAGCTTGTGTTTTGGGTACCAAGCGAAGACACCACATACATATTACAACCAAGACCCGGTACCAGTATCAATATTCATCATATAAATACTGATCCGACCTGAGATTCGAACCCGGGACCTCTAGCTTCGTAGGCAGGGTCGCTACCCAGTAGGTTAAGCGGTCGTCTGCTGTCGAATGCTGTTTCGTTCCAGGGTCGTAGTGGTGAAGCCATGTTTCATCCCTGGTTATGATTCGAGCCAAAAACCAGTCAGGGTCTGGGTGTAACAAATCCAAACAGCTTTGCGAAATCCTCCCTTAAGAATTCTGGGCGCCCAAAGCGCTATCACTTTTTTATACCCAGATGGCATTCCAGGTGGTCGTGCTAAAGATTATGAACACTCTCTATCATAATTTTCACTTTTTCAGCTATAAAAGGAACAGCAACACGACGAGTCGTCAAAACAATTTTCGCGCGACGCGACGACGACGTTTCGAATGTTTTGTGTGGTTACTATGCCTACGTAGAGCGCCCCGAGCGTGGGTCGTCGTTGGTGGAAGTTCTTCCTCTCTTGAACTCAACGCATCACCGAGCAAATGTCGAATAAAAAGTGCCTTAACCCCTAATGTGCAAGATTTGATTTACTTGCCCCGTAGTAAAATTTTTAAACGGACTTATTTAATTGCCGCGCGACTTTCAATTGTCTCCATTTTCAAAAACACGCTCACACACAAACAGAAAACAGATGACTAGGATGTTTAAAATACAAAATAAATTCAAAATCTTTTTAAAATATTATTATAATCTTATAACCAATGTAATGTGTAATGGGTTATGCTTGCCAGTATTAATTTTTTTCTTGCAAAGGAGTATCTATTTCATTCTCACTTTTTACTGAATTCCATTTGTACTCAAGTAATTATTAACACAAGCTGTGTCATAGTTTTTAAAAGTAACTATGATGAAAACTAAAAGAAAATAAGGGCGAGACACAACCAGGTACCTATTTTGTATGTTCCAAATAGGACGCATTGTGTCAAAAAATGTTGCTAATCCCATCTGCCTTTAGCGAGATTCTTTTATTAAGGAGATTCGGTCAAACGGAAAGTTCATAAACGCTATTTAGAAAATGCGTCTTCACACACTTCCTTCATAATAAAGACGTTTATGTATTGAAAACTGTGAATGAAACCCTGCCTCATTCACTTTACAGTCTCGACTTGGCTTCCTGTGAGTTTTTTTTTCCAATGGTCAAGGATAAAATAAAAAGACAGCTTTTTTCCAGTGCCGAAAAAGCGGTGGCTGCGTACGAATCAGCCATTTCTGACCTTTCGTAGTAAGACTGGAATAAATGGTATCAGAGCTGGTTTAGGGAGATAGAAATTTGTATAGTGAATTTAATAGATACGTTATTATTGTTACGTGTTAGGGTTCGAATATTCGGAGAGAAAGACCTGCTGACTCTTTTGAAGACTATATTCACTGACACTAGGTCCAACACAAGCACTAGGTCCAAACACTAAACACTAGGTCCAAACACTAAACACTCACGATGTATTAGGTCGTAGCCAAGTCGTAGGTTTCACTGGTATCACTAGTTTTCACTTCGAGGTCGCTTAATTGTAGCCCAAAATAGAACTGAGATCGCTCACGCTCCTGCGGCTATTTATATGAGTCGTAAGGAACTCGAGAACATTCCAGAAATCACTCCACTCGCACGAACGTATTCGATCAATTTGGATAATCCTAGAACATTCTTTTTTCTAACGCCATCTAGTATTGAGTAGGGATTTCGCGTTGTCCTTGTTGTAAAACCCTTCTACAAAGTGGTTTTACTGGTGGACGCTAGATGGCGGTCATTACTCTGTCCGTTCGTAACATTATTAAAAATAAATAATTATATATTTAAGTATGTCAGTCGTCTAGTACTCATAGTATACAGACTCGACTTACTTTGGGACTACACACTGAGATTCGGACTACGTGACCGTACGTGATATGTGTCAGTTCTTATTATTATATTTTATATCTTTTTAAAATTCATAGAAAACGAACCGTTTGGTTGTTTTGATATGAATATAAAACACATCGTAAATCCCGTACGTGACTTCAACCTTGGCAGTAACGCCATGAAAAAGTTGATAAACCGCTTAACATATTTTTTTATGTGTGTCAATAGCATCATCTACATAGTTGGTTATTTTCTGCATAAATATATGATTCATCCACAGCGTCATTAGATTGTTAAACCATGTTACACTTCATTAGTCGTTCGAGATGTCAACGAGTCGGGCGTGTTTGTGTTTATATTTTATTTAAAATTTGAACAGTGAAACTAATTTTTAAATAATAACAATAATAATATCTAAGTATTGTAATTTGGTATTCATTTTCTGGTATATCTATTAAGTGATGTGTAAGAGTGTATCGTTTCGTCTGGAATGTTAAATCGGATTTTCCTGCAGGATTCCGTGTAGTAAGTAGGAAATAATTTATTTTCTATTTAATATTATAATGTAATACAACAGCCGAAATCGGTTCAGTTTAATATCATTTCACACTGAAAAAATACTATGATAATTCACTATCAATGGAACATGGGACGATTGGTGACATCATAAAATACGAGTAAAATACCTACAAGGAAGAAAAAATACGCATCAACATAATTAAATTACAAAGCATTAAATTGTATTGTAGATATAGTGTATAAGATGATTTTGTCTGACCACCTATAAATTGACATGGGATAATGCAATAAAGAATTGAATTGAATTGAAATTATTTTTACGGTCTCAGGTAAAATGTAAAAACGTAGAATATGTACCCATCGTGTATATTATATTATTTTTTATTCAAATTAACTTATTATGTGTATTATAATCACTGACACCGTGCTTCGGAGGGCACGTTAAGCAGTCGGTCCCGGACGCTGTCAATAGATGGCGGTCGTTACAGTTCCCAACCCGCAGTAGAGCAGCGAGGTGGACTTAAGCTCCAAGCCCCACTCCTCACCCTGGGGGAGGCCTAAGCCCCTGCAGTGGGGTAAAAATGGGCTGATGATGATGATATTATAATATCTTTTGTTATTAAAGAAATGAAAATTATCGTCTCTGCTCAATGTTGCCGCACTACAAAGTATCAAAAGCGCTACTAAGTTACATACAACTGCTGTTTGTATTTTTCATCTGAAACTATAGGCATTGCTGAACCGAATTCGATGAAATTTTCATTATTTTGTTTTACAGGATAGATACAAGTTATATGTATATTGTTACGAGAACGGAACTCTGAATACAATTTATTTTCAAAATCGTAATAAATACAAATGCTGTCCATATCCATATCAGCCTATTATGCCCCACTGCAGAGGCTTAGGCCTCCCCTCGGTATGAGAGGGCTTGGAGCTTAATCCACTACGCTGCTCCAGTTTGCGGGTAACGACTGCCATTTGATGACGGCAACCGGGACCGACGGCTCAACGTGATCTCCGAGGCACAGTCAGTGATAGTTATGTACTTAAATGAGAAAAAAACTCATTGGTACATGCCGGTTTATGGGGATTCGAACCATGACCTTCTCAATAAGAAATGGGCTCGCCACCACTCAGCTATCATGACAGATATAGTAATTTACAATTAAAAATCCACAGATCTTGCAGTCCCCGCAACCATCGGTTTCATTGAAAATGAACCTACCCAAACCCGATTTTCACAGATTATTTTATTTTATTGCCACGAAAACGTGGCACTATTCTTTTCAACTCTTTAAACTCAGAAATAAATCAACGAAAAAATTCTCTGCTGCCCGTGCGAAGCCGGGGCGGGTCGCTGGTTCAACATATTCAAAACATTTAGGTTTTAAACTGCAGCCTCTGATATCCTAAAATAAAACGTTTGGATCTCGATAATTAAGCATTCGAACGAATACAGGCCGAAAGGCGATGACCGTAATGTTAACAAGTTCCCGAACGTCCATAAAATCTAACATATGATGTCAAATTTCTTGTTCGATTTCCAACCGATTTCCAAAATTTTGGTCTCAAACTGTAGCTACCGACGCCTTCTAACCTTTGGTATAACACTTTGAAGCGATCCGACGAATACCCTCTGAAATATAGTAACTTATATCCACAAACACAAGCGATCGACCAAAAAATCTCATCTTTCGGAAATAATTTCTCTTACAATTACCAACCGATTTCCAAAAACTTGGTCTCAAATCGTAGCTACGTTAATGGCCGAGATACTATTTTTTTTTTAATTTTCGATATCGGTCCCCGTTCTCGAAATAATTTGGATTTTTTTTTAATTTTCGATATCGGTTCCCGTTTTTGAAATATTTTGGATTTAGTAAAAAAAAATGCCGAAAAAATCCCGATTTTTTTACATTTTCCAATTTTTTTCAAAAACAACTTAACCGATTTCCAAAATTTTGATGTCATACAATGCACAACTAAATTCTTAATCTTTTAAAACCTTAAAATCTTGGCTAGACCCCATACCCTCGGAGTTATGGTCAAAAATGCGTCTCCCGTGAAATGGATATGATAGTCATTTTCAATGACAAAAGTAGTTTTGAAAATATCTAGTATTTTACGATTTCTAGGGGCGTTTGTAAAACCAAATTAATGCCTATCCATAGTTAAGTGGACGCAGTCGCGAATGAAATCTGGTTGCCAAACTTTCAAACAGTACAATCTAGTCTGATGTAGACGAGGCCGCAAGCGTCTTCTAGTATCGGAAATCTGCGATAGTTTCTCCGTCGCGGTTGCACAATAAGCGACAAGGAAGAAACTTGTTCCTTATTAAAACTGCTCGAGGTTACCCATTGTCTGTCTGATGCAAGAGACCGCTATCTCCTCAACTTCCTTTAGCTTTCCATCATTATATTATGACCTGATGTTTAGAAAGGGTGAACAACATTATGCATTAGTTTAATTTCCAGTTCATACAAGATTTCAGATATCTTGTCTATTTTAAGACACGCCTATACTATGTGTTCTACGGTGGTGCGATAAACTGTTATATCTGAAAATTCAACAATGTTTAGAACCTCGTAAAGAGGATATCGATTTTTTTAACTTCCCGCTATCCAAGGGAAGTTATTGATTTGGGCCCGATTTTCAAAAATCGAGTTTTCCTCAGATCTCTACGTATTTGGGTTCTGGGAAGCCATTCTGACCATTTTCTCGGCTGGACATCCGTATGTGTGTGGATGGGTGTGTTTGTGCGTGCGTTCGTGTGTATGTGCTGGTGTGTGTGCGAGTGTGTGTGTAACTTTTTTTGTTATACGATATCTTGAAAACGGATTGATCGATTAAGAGCCGCGGTATGGCGCTTGAAAAGGTTCATAGAGACTTAGATCTGATTAGATTTTGAAGTCAATCGGTAGAGCTGTTTCAAAAATATTCAAGAAAAAAATTTACCGTTTTTTTTAAAATAACTTTGAGATTTTCTAACCGATCTACTTAAAACCTAATATACGTTTATTGTACATAAAAAAATGCATCGAGTGCCGCCAAAAATATCAAAATCGAACGACGCGTTCAAAAGATATCGCAAATCACTAATATCCGGAAACGTGTTTTTTTAACATAACTTGAGATTTTAAGATCAATCGATTTTTGGTTTTACACAAAAATTTTGTGCTTCCTAAATTACATATAATGCCGTAAACTGTATTAAAATCAAACGAAGCGTTCAAAAAATATCGCAGTCTACAAATTTTCGAAAAAGTGTTTTTTTTAACACAATTTTGAGTGTTTACGACCAATAGATTTTTGACTTTACACAAAAGTTTTGTGCTTAAAAAATTGCATAGAATGCCATAAACTGCATTAATATCAAACGAAGAATTCAAAAGATATCGCAGTTCAAATATTTCTAAAATAACATTTTCTTTGATATGTCTCATGTTTCTGAGGTTGAAGAACTCTAAATGTATAGAAATTCTGTTTTTGGGCTTGCAGAGCTCGGAAAATGAATATTATGAGCTCGAGGAGCTCAAAAACCACTAAAATCGATATTTTGTGTTCGAAGAGCTAATTGTAGTAGCTTTCTAATTTTTGGTTAAATTATTGGTTATTAAAATTGAAAGGAATAAGGGTCTATAACAACCTCATAATATATAAATTTTTTTATGGATTTGCCAGATATTTAAGAAAATTCACCTGACTTTGAAATTGTATGTACGACGTCATCAGCGGTTATTACACACTGCTTTCCACATTAAATACACAAAGTATAAATTATTTAAATTATTCACTTTATCAAATGCAACTGTAATCCTTATGAAGCAATCAAAATATAATGATCCTATTTAGTTTTAGATAAACAAAAAACATCTATCTAGATGACGTCAGAGGGACACTTTATTATTTAAATTTTAATAAAAATATTTCAAAAAAATTTCAGAACTTAATTTTTTTATTTCGAGAGAAGGTATCATCAGATCGCACTATATTTTTGGAAAAAAATATGTACATAAATCATACATCAAAAATTTTGGTCCACGCCCGTTTGTATATGAACTCCCTAGAACGGGACACATTGCTCCACTTATCACGTTGTTGCTTTAAGCCGAAATTGCGCAATTGGACTCAAACAGCCCAAATTAGCGTAATTTGTAATAGCCTCTGACCCAGTTATTGTTATGAGGATATTTATTTGTATAATACAATTAATTTCAATTGTTTTTTTTTGTTGTTATATTCAGGGCGTCGCGTCGTAACGATTTGTATAACATTTAGCAACTTCATATACACCTATGGTTCCAGCTACTGTTCCACGTTACCACCGTAAAGTTATTTCTCTCCCCGAAATCTCAGATGATTCGTCATCGAATAACACCTTTTTAGATTCATTATATAAGATAGCATAATATAATGTAGTCCACAAGTTGACGAAATTCTTAGTTTCTGATGTTTGCGATTCAACTCTCTTTTTTTTGTATACCTAACGATGCTTTTACATCCGGCACGGCTCGTCCATATTTTACAGTGATTGTCCATGCGCCCTGAACAGTTGTTATATTTGCACCTTATTATACAAGTGAAACATACCAATCAATTACTTATTTTGCGTGCACCACAATTTGTACTGGATTTGTCGAGGTATTAAAATGTAGAGAAAAGTGTTGTCCTCGTTACGTATTACTATCATAACTTGTAGGGATATTATTATATTTTTTTTTACATTGATTTTAGTATAAACATTACCCCGAATGTCCGATGTTGGAGAATGATGAGTTGCACCTGTGTATGTTGACAATCGGGGTAATTAGATGCGGAAGGCGGAGGACGTGTGTGGTGGCGAGCCTTGAAGAAGCTTATATCCTGCAGTGGAGAGACATGGGCTGATGATGATGTTGACAACCACAATTTCGGTGATGGAAGTATTTTTAACCCCCGACGCAAAAAGAAGGGTGTTATAAGTTTGATGTGTGTTTGTTTGTGTATGTAGCATCGTAGCTTCCAAGCGGATGAACCGATTTGAACGCTGATTTTTTTATATGAAAGGTGCATTAGTCGGGAATGTTCGTAGCTATGTTTGATGAAAATTAGTCCAAGATGGCCGTCGCCACAAAATGGCGGATATCATTTTTTTCCTACTCTATCAATATGGGTATCAAATGAAAGGTTTTGACTTGTAGAATACTATACACTATAACAAATTTCAAATCCAAGATGGCCGCCACCACAAAATGGCGAATTACATTATTTTTTTTACTACTCCATCAATATCGGTCTCAGATGAAAGGAATTGACTGCTAGAATATTATGCACTATGACAAATTTCAAATCCAAGATGGCCGCCACTACAAAATTGCTAGTTACATTTTTTTCACAAATCCCTCAATATATTGAAAGGGAATGAGGAAACAAAACTAAAAACTTGAACATTATTTTTTTGTCTGATCATGTATGAAATAGGTTAACTAAATAATTATGTTTATAAATTTTTAAATAAAATTTAATTAAAAATTAAAGAAAAAAAACGCCCGACACAAAAAAAAACTAACCTTTAAAAAGTGTGAAATAATACATGTTTGTTCATTGTCTAATGATTTTTGATCCTTGAATGCGTCTGGGACTGCTAAATATTAATTTTAATTTT
This sequence comes from Luffia ferchaultella, assembly GCA_949709985.1. Lineage (NCBI taxonomy): Eukaryota > Metazoa > Arthropoda > Insecta > Lepidoptera > Psychidae > Luffia > Luffia ferchaultella. The sequence goes on from OX453267.1 coordinate 3,155,101, forward strand.
TTATTACGTATGTAACAATTCAGAAATTATGTGAATGTAATATTCGCCAGTATTTGTTCGGAAAACGTGATAATATGGCATATCGACTCGACGACCGCTTAGCCTAGTGGGTAGCGACCCTGCCTACGAAGCTTGAGGTCTCGGGTTCGAATCCCAGGTCCGGTCAGTATTTATATGATGAATACTGATACTGGGTTTTAGTTGTTATATGTATGTTCTGTCTTCGCTTGGTACCAAAAATACAAGCTATTGCTTAGTTTGGGGCTTAGAGGTTGTTGTGATGTAGACGTTATTTATATAATTTTTGAATTTGTTAAGTAAAACTAATTGATTGATTGAATGGTTTGTCGCTCCGTTCCGCTTTGTTCCTTACATTGACGTAAACGAACCTAATTCATTTAAAAAATAATGCAGGTTTTTCCTAATATTTACTAAGCCGTCGTAAGTGACTTATCAGTCATTCCCTGTTTTAATGCGAAAGATCATAAAAAGGAGAAGAAACGGACTTTCATTCAGCAGTGACATTATAATATTTATTTATGTCAGCGCTAAATGAAAGTCCGTTTCTTCTTCTTTTTTTTTAGCTTTCGGCATTTCTTTCGACAAGGTTTTTATTTTGAACTTTACCATTGGCCGTTTTGATCCATTTAACTAATACATTGGTGGGACTGAATACCTCTGTTGGCTACTTTACAATTCTTGCTATTTTGATAACTGTATGATTAGATGACTAATAAATTATCTTATTATATTACAGTAGGGTAACATACTTCGATAAGCTGTAGTTAGAAAATATGATTAAGCAGTTATCTATTAATCAGCGAATAACCTATTTGTTCAATTATAGATAATCTATACTGATATAAAGTATTAAAAAGAAACGATACATATTTGTTTTATTATTCTTTTTCTTCTTTTGAGCTTTAAAGTTTGAGCATATTTCAATGAATTTTTTACATTGAAAGTTATTGTAGTGGCAAAATGACATAGGTAAATGGATTTCCCGGTTGATGCTTCCCATGTGATACAAAACTAATAAGGACAAAGCATTGAATTTCAGAAGTTGGCGAAAACAGTGATTCAGCAGCTGAACTTGTTAGGAGAAATCACAGTTGTAAGGACGTGTCGACTAGCACCGTGAGCAAAATTTTATACTATTTAATATTGGACTTAAAATATGAAATCACAAGTTACTATCCAAAGAAATGAAACTGGAAATTAGTAAATTAAAGGTATTAATTTCATGAAATTGCCCATGTTTTTTACGCATTTCTGCCAACTAATAGGGAAATCACGGATGCCTATGCGATAGAACTATGGGGAAACAAATGTTATTAATGGCGGCTTCCACTACTGCTCAATCAATCAATCACTTCGTTCAATCTTCAACCAGACGCAATCTCTGAAAGGCACAAATCTCGACAAGTCTGAAAGGCACAAGGCACAAGGACGGAGTGTACATTATAGTCTGGATCGGGAGTGACGGGAATGAGAGCCAGCCGGTATTCGTGCAACCTTTAGCCAGAAAAGTGAGCCTGGAAAGCTGATAGATATTATATTGATAAATAACAGCAAGGATTATAAGATGTTTTGTCAGTTTCTTATTGTGAGCATTGTCGTTTCAGGACTTTAATCGTTTTCATAGACAAAGTTGTCCCAATTGCAAAAAGAATAGTAGTCGGCACGGAGAGCACGTAGGGTGACGGAGATTATTTAAGTTGTAACTGATGTTGTGTTTAAATGGTTTCTTCTGTAGTATGAGGTGTTGCGCTTTAGTGAAGCAGTTATGGTGGTGATGGGTTGATCACTTGGGGCTGTTTTTCTACCAGTTTCACCATCGTTGTCCGAAGTTCTTGGCTGTAAGGCTCAGCTGTTATTGATCCACAATTTTGGTTACGACTGTCACGATATTGCTGTTACGAGGTGGAAATATATTTAATAAAAGTTTTGCTTTTACGAAAGTTGTAGCTTGGCTCAATTTTCTCTCAGATGCGACACTGTCTTGTTTTCGATAATGAGTGTCTTTGAAATTACTTTTTGACTTTTAGCTTTACGTTGTAACGAAATGATACGCATACTAATATAAGTTCGAAAGTGCATTTGTTTGTTGTCGTTTCTTCACTATGTAACGGAGCGACGAATCAACGGGAGTGGAGCCATAGGCAAAACTATCTTAAAATAAAGCATATCACAGTTTTCCGCGCGTATCTATTAAAAAAGCGTCTTATTACTTAAATGGACTTATCGCGATGGCGTCTAATCTACAGGCAGGTCATGTCATTGCGTGAACAAACATTTGCAATTGTATTATGCAATCATGTTAAGGTACAACCTTTAATAACAATTAAGTCACGACAATCGTTTTCTCAAATGGCATTCGATTGTTGCGAAAATTGATGATTTTATCGATATGAACGATTGTTTTTTTTTTTGTAGTAGTAGTAGTAGTAGTTTGATAGTACTGTTCCTTCATCTCTAAAATAAAGGTGTGATTTTTCATTCCTATAAAATATAGCTAGTGGAAGTAGTCATGAATCTATACTAATATTATAAAGCTGAAGAGTTTGTTTGTTTGTTTGTTTGTTTGTTTGTTTGAACGCGCAAATCTCAGGAACTACTGGTTCGAATTCAAAAATTATTTTTTTGTTGGATAGTCCATTTATCGAGGAAGGCTATAGGCTATACTACATCACGCTACGACCAATAGGAGTGGAGCATCAATGAAAAATGTTGCAAAAACGGGAAAAATTATTCCTTTTGAGAGCTTCCGTCGCGCGCGCTGCGTAAACGGTTGATGTTAAGCAAAAATCATGTATTACGGAATTGTACTCCTTTAAAAGTTCTAACCAAAAGTCCGCGACAGCATACGTGTATCTTTTAAGGTTAACTTACTATAACTTTTTTTATGACAATCAAATTTGTTCAACATAATGTACTATTTGCGAAGATGTTTTTTAAACGTGACATTAATCCTTATCAAATTAAATACGTTAGTTGTCTTAAGCATTTCATGCATATTATAATTGCCCTTTACATCATACAATTTAAATTAATATCTTAACAGTTTTTATTGAAATTTAAAAACTATAGCGGGAGAAAATAAATTCGCTGTCTGCCTCTGTTCGTTAACTTTTTACTTCCAAACCAATAGACTTTGATACGGTTTTTAGTAATATCTTATTTTCTTATTATCTTATAATCTATTAATCTATATAATAGAAATACTTATTATAAAGCTGAAGAGTTTGTTTGTTTGTTTGATAGATAGATTGATTGATTGATTGTTTGTTTGATAGATTGATTGTTTGATTGATTGATCGATCGATCGATTGATTGTTTGTTTGTTTGTTGGTTGGTTGTTGGTTAGTTGGTTGGTTGGTTGGTTGGTTGGTTCGCTCGTTCGTTCGTTTGTTCGTTCGTTTGTTTGTTTAAACGCGCAAATCTCAGGAACTACTGGTTCAAATTGAAAAATTATTTTTGTGTTGGATAGTCCATTTATCGAGGAAGGCTACAGGCTATACTACATCACGCTACGACCAATAGGAGTGGAGCATCAATGAAAAATGTTGCAAAAACGGGAAAAAATATTCCTTTTGAGAGCTTCCGTCGCGCGCGCTGATTGATTTGATGATTGATTGATTGATGGATTGATTGTTTGATTGATTGATTGTTTGTTTGTTTGTTTGTTTGTTTGTTTGTTTGTTTGTTTGTTTGTTTGTTTGTTTGTTTGTTTGTTGGTTGGTTGGTTGGTTGGTTGGTTGGTTGGTTAATCTCTGAAACTACCAGTCGGATTTGAAAAATTCTTTTTGCCTTCGATAGCCTGATTCTAGCGGAGAGTTATAGGCTATATACATGAAAACGAACTGTCTGTCTATTCGAGAAAATCGGCTTCGGCCAAAACGGCTTAACCGATTTTGATGAAACTTTACACATATAACAGGATGTAATCTTTTGACTACACCCTTTCCATATGTGACATACAGAACTTTTTGTATGTCTGTCTGTACGTCCATATGTCTAAACCTATTTAAATGAAACATCAATGAATATTAAAAGAAGGTCGTTAAAACTAACAAATGTTACTTTTTGTCCGTCTGTCTCTCTGTCTGTACGTGTATCTGTCTATTTGAGCTAATCTCCAAAACGGCTAAACAGATTTTAAGGAAACTTTGCAGACGGGAAAGAAGGTTGTCAAGATATTTGACATTAGCTACTTTTTGTCCGTCTGTTTCTCTGTACGTCTATGTGTCTATTCAATTCAATTTTATCTATTCGAGCTAATTTCCAATACGGCTGAACAGATTTTAATGAAACTTTGCAGACGTGAAAGAAGGTTGTCAAGAGTGTCATAAGCTACTTTTTGTGTTTGTCTGTCTGTCTATCTGTCTATCGGTTGTCCTCACTGATCTAGCAACATACAGCCGAAAGTACTAAGTCTAGGAAGCTTAAATTTGGAACATATGTTTATTTTATAACGTGAGCATTATAAAGTTAAGAAAAGCTTTTTTAGAAATTTCAAACTTAAGGATGGGAATGGAGGGACTTAAATAATGACGTGTTTCAGGGTTTTTAGATTTTCACATTGTAAGAGTGGGAAACGGGAGATGAAAAATGGTATCGGTTTTTTAAAGGGTGGAAGGGGAATGAAGATTGAAAGTTTGAATGGGTGTGACCAAAATTGGTTCTAGCAAAAAGTACGTATAAACCATCTCGAACGTTAATAGTACCTATAACAGGAATTTGTAGTCTACGCAAGCGAAGCTGCGGGCGGTCGCTAGTTGTAAATAAAGTGTCCATGTTTTCTATATAAATGAGACAAAAGTTTCATATTCTCTAGACATACGCTACCATCGATTTTAATTCAGGAGATATTTTTAGGAGAAAAACATTTGCACTAAATTTTTTTACGAAACCGAAATGAAATACCTTTTTCAATCATTTGCTATTAATACGGTCTTTATGACATAGAAACTTGTACCTTAATGTTGTATTTTATACATACGCCAATCTCAAACGAGCATTCTATTTGTGACGCATGCGTAAAACGCGAAAACCAACCCGCTCGCGCCCTTAGCTACCGCCATTATAAAATTTGAAGTATCTATTTATTTATTTATCAAAGCAAACTTACAGCTACACAATCGAGACTTAAAGTATCTACCTAATTTTAATCGCAAATGTATTAAATAATGTCGTATGATGTTCGTACTCGATAAGCTGGTTATTATAGTCATCGGTTTATTACACCGCGACTATAATATGCAGCTTCCCGTACTTGCATCATAATGTATATGTGTTGCATGTTATATTAAGGTGAAGTTTTAATTTTCTTAATTTAACCGATTCTTGTACATTTTAATCGGCGTAGGTACATCACTATTAATTTCATCTAGTACATAAAGATGTGTTTTAGATAAGATATGTGTATTCCGCATTCTCTAATAGTGTTGTGACGTTTATGATTTATGATCCATGTGGGAAAAAAAACAAGGCAGTAAAATTTTACTTATGTTTTCTAATATCTAATATAAGTAGAAAGTAGTATGTTACTCTAACACGTTAAAAGTAGAAGAATCGAAGGTAGTTTTCTAATAGGGTTTTTAACCCAGTACACACTAACCCAATTGGGTCAGATTAAAAGTCACGAGCAATTTATTTGACAGATACAATTGATTGATTATGATTGATGACAAGTTAATAGGTTAAGGTAAAACGGTATATATATGTGTCTGTTACCTGCTGTTACAAAGAAAAAATAGATTTCACGGGCAATGGTTATAATAATTAAAAATCAATTAATTGTATTTATTCGATTGGATTAAATTATAGACAGTCATGTTTGTTACGGATAATGATTCATAGTCGAAGACAGAAACATTTCTTATTTTCTAGTAAAAATGCGAAATCAATCGCTTTCGAGATTGATAAATGTTTACAAGTTATCTACATCATCTAGTTGAAAATTTCTTATTCTTCAGGCCACTCGTGCGCTGTTTATATTACAGCTAAGTTCGTGTTTTTCGTCACACTATTAGAGTGCCGTTGCCAAATGGCAAAATTCAGTTAACTTGTAATTTCATGTCCGTCCGTATGTTTATTTATCGATTTTTTCTTAGGCATTATCAATTTTTCCTTAGAATTGTGTTATATGGACCGCCATATAATTCTGTAGAGAAATTTTCGATATTGTGCATATACAGACCCTCCACTACCCGTGTACGAAAAACTAACATGGATAAAGCGTGGGTTTCGTGACGGGTTCAGGGCTATCTTACCTGCGTATCGAGCTGCGGAAGTTTTAAGTTTGCGGCGTCCAAGGGCTGTAATGATCTTCCTCCCTTTTCCTATATTTGGTACCTATAATACAGGCTGTCCTAGTTTAGGTGCCACTATAGCCTTTCACTGTTGCATTAGGTTTATTGTATGTTACTTTGATTTTGTTTTTGAATATAACTGGTATTTTGGAAAATAAAGATTATTATTATTATATTCGTGTACTCGTATTCGTGACAAAGTCGTGATAGCCCAAAGCGCAACGAATCTGTCTCAAATTTATAAGGCCCCATAGGGCCATGGTTCGAATCCGGGCGTGTACCAATGAGTTTTTCTGACTTAAGTACATACTATCACTGACTCCGTGCCTCGGAAAGCACGTTAAGCAGTCGGCCCCTGACGCTGTCAATAGATGGCGGTCGTTACAATCCCCAACCCGCAGTGGAGCAGCGTGGTGGATTTAAGCTCCAAGCCCCTTCCTTATCCTGGGGGAGGCCTAAGCCCCTGCAGTGGGGTGAAAATGAGCTGATGAAGTGAAGAAGAAGTGAAGATTATTATATTATTAACCGCAATGTGACTGGTAGGTTCGCCTATAACGTAAGTTTAAGATGCACTTGATAATGTTGCAAAAACCTCCGTCTTGAATCATATATACTCTCATCTCCAACTATGCCCCATTTCAAGTAAACATGTAATTCCTATGCAAGTTTTATTTGTTCAAATAAAATAGAAATACTTATGTAATATATATATTTTACTTTCATCATTATTCTGTATTAGGTACTATTTAGGTTAGAACGTCATTACATGTATAATATTCATATGACTATATATTAATGTTTTTTTTTTATATCCGTTGTACATATACATGATTTCTTATAGCTTACCTTGTTTTATCAAAAAATGGTGTAGGTATATTATTACGTAATGTGTGTATTATAATAGCGCGGACGCACGGGTTAATGTGCTTGTGGTGTGCGCAGCGGACTCAGCGCAGGGGCTCACTGAAAATCAGTGTTGTGGGCGTGATCATATAAACCTGAAGCGTATGCTGGATCAGCTCAGCTCCTATCATGGTAGCGCAGACTTTCTTATTATGTTTTTTGTTTGTTTGTTATGTATTATGATTAGATATATTTCTTTCTTTCTTTCCAAATTGTTTTAAACTGGATATCCTTGCATGTTTTTAAATAAGTATCTGCAGTTTTCAATGACCAATAATTCATTAGCGGTACTTGGAATAAAATTATATTTATAGCCAGTTGGTAGCCAAGAAATGCTACGTATGACTAAATTGCTGCGTGTCTGACACGCGCTCGGTAGTTTTTTTCTAGGTATTATTATGGTATAGGAAATGAATTTCCGACCGTTAGAATCTTTGAGAATATACTTAAACAAACCAGTGTCAGTCAAGGCTCGTGTCGAATGCCACACAGAAGAAACTCGCGTGGAATGCATCTTGGCCATCAACATAATTAAATATTGCCAGGTTATATTAAAATGATCTCTAAACTTACATGTATAACATGACGATCAAGATTGATGTAATCGATATTCACTCTTGGAAGTGTAAAACTTGAAGCAGGCCAAGCCGACACACACGTACGTCCACGAAAGTGTCATTTCTGTTTTGTTGTTTTATTGATACGATATTGCATCACTTACATACATCTAACGGTTTATTATACACCAATTATAACTGTCTACGCATCGTGTAGGTGTTTGAGGCCGAATTATGAAATTCTCAATGCACTTAAAAAAGGTCATGGTTAAACAGCCGTTCAATTGAATCTTGTTTCTTAAAAGGAACTCTTTTCTTACAAGTGTTTGTATTTTGACAGAGACTTTATCTATATTGTGTTGAAATAGTTTCATAAATGATTGAATAGGTTTTTTTTTTATTTTGCTTTGATGAACTTCCAAGTCATAAAAACAATTGGTCCTAAATGTCAGCCTTGAGGAACTCCTGAACGAAATTAATGAATAAAACTCTTATCAATATCATTAATGTAAATTAAATGAACTTAATTGAGTGTCTAGATTTGGGTTTAACAGAATTTTTAATAGAATCATTTGCAATACCGAGCGCGTGTCTTCCAAATCAACACCGATTGCATAGTGGCAGCCTTGGAGATTAAAAACCAGTTCAAAGGATTGGCTGTGAGTATATAAGCAGGAAAAAGTTTTCAGTGCTAGCTCTTTCTTTCTCTTTGTTGACAGATTTGTGAAAAAAGAATGTATTTTCTTTTATAATATTTGCATTTAGAAATTTTGCTTTCAATAGTGTAAATTTTTCTTTTGATATAAGTATTATTGAGTCCAGTTAGTTGAAAGTATTTTTGCAAATTAGCAAAGTAAGCTAACTAATAAGTAACGGCGAACGGGCTTAAGGAATTCACGCAACCAGAATAACTCACCGATCTAGAAAGGGCTAGACAGAGTACGCCGCCGCGCCGTAGCGACGCGACGCCTGTTTTCTATAGGGCTGTCGATCGAAAGAAATTAGCAATAACTCTTGAAAAGTTTGGTTTAAAATTTCATCCCAATGATGGATAAATCAGGTATAAATGTTCTTGTCAGATTTCATTTTAAACGTATAGGTAACAACGACATTTTCGTGGTACTTAAAACTTAAAGGCAATAAGATCCACTGCTGTGATAGATCGTATTTAAAAAAAAGGTAGATTTATGTAATTTTTTATCTATTAAAACACTCAGTCGTTTCATACAAATTATCAATTTCATGACATTGATATAGTGAAAATTGGTAAATCTAATTAACTTAAATAAATAAAAATTATAATGTGTCTGTACGAAATGTATCATATATTTATTCGGTGCACGAAGCGAATGTCAACCCTATTTACATAGACAAGGCGCCGGCGCTGGCGCCGATAGCGGCGCCAGAAAGCGTTCTATCTAAAATCTGCACGATGTGATTATCAACGAGTACTAGTGTAGTGCGTTCATTTATAAACAACTAATTAGGGGTAATGTGCTTATGAGATCCGCGGATTATCTGTATATTATATTTTTTTATATGTTAGTGATTAAAAAAATTATTACCAGTAGTTGTCAGTCATATATTGGAGTATCTACCTGAGAAAAGCTCAAAATTTTTCTTCGGTAGATTCATATGATCTCCTCATTTTTAGACAGGCCTCCGACCATCATATCATGTGGTGATATCGCCAGAGTTTCTGTAAGCGATGATCCATCCGATCATAGCGTAGAGCTTATTTCTATTGTTTTGTTCTTATTTCGACTTGTGTTTTGACTGGACCAGTCACAATAAGCTTTTCTAGATTATGTGTTTCGCTGAAGTTTAAGCACTCTATTTAAAAAAGTAATTTCTTTAGAGAGTTCCTCATTGATGAATATTGTGTTTGTGACTTGGCCTGATTTCCTGGCATCTGGTCGGATTATCGGGTTTTTTTCTGTTGGCAACTTGCTATGTCATAATGAACTTTGCCGTTATATACGCTTCTCAAAGTTGTCAAGTGAAGTCCAAGCGTTTACGTATACATCACAACAACATCTAGGTCCCAAACTAAGCAGTGGCTTGTGTTTTTGGGTACCAAGCGCAGACAACACATACATATAACAACCAAGACCCAGTACCAGTATCAATACTCATCATATAAATACTGACCCGACTTGGGATTCGAACCCGGGACCCTCAGCTTCGTAGGCAGGTTTGCTACCCACTAGGCCAAGCAGTCATCATTTCGATTCGACGTGTGCTATGTGGTGATATTGTATATACTATAAACTAGCGACCGCCCGCAGCTTCGCTTGCGTAGACTACAAATTCCTGTTATAGGTACTATTAACGTTCGAGATGGTTTATACGTACTTTTTGCTAGAACCAATTTTGGTCACACCCATTCAAACTTTCAATCTTCATTCCCCTTCCACCCTTTAAAAAACCGATACCATTTTTCATCTCCCGTTTCCCACTCTTACAATGTGAAAATCTAAAAACCCTGAAACACGTCATTATTTAAGTCCCTCCATTCCCATCCTTAAGTTTGAAATTTCTAAAAAAGCTTTTCTTAACTTTATAATGCTCACGTTATAAAATAAACATATGTTCCAAATTTAAGCTTCCTAGACTTAGTACTTTCGGCTGTATGTTGCTAGATCAGTGAGGACAACCGATAGACAGATAGACAGACAGACAAACACAAAAAGTAGCTTATGACACTCTTGACAACCTTCTTTCACGTCTGCAAAGTTTCATTAAAATCTGTTCAGCCGTATTGGAAATTAGCTCGAATAGATAAAATTGAATTGAATAGACACATAGACGTACAGAGAAACAGACGGACAAAAAGTAGCTAATGTCAAATATCTTGACAACCTTCTTTCCCGTCTGCAAAGTTTCCTTAAAATCTGTTTAGCCGTTTTGGAGATTAGCTCAAATAGACAGATACACGTACAGACAGAGAGACAGACGGACAAAAAGTAACATTTGTTAGTTTTAACGACCTTCTTTTAATATTCATTGATGTTTCATTTAAATAGGTTTAGACATATGGACGTACAGACAGACATACAAAAAGTTCTGTATGTCACATATGGAAAGGGTGTAGTCAAAAGATTACATCCTGTTATATGTGTAAAGTTTCATCAAAATCGGTTAAGCCGTTTTGGCCGAAGCCGATTTTCTCGAATAGACAGACAGTTCGTTTTCATGTATATAGCCTATAACTCTCCGCTAGAATCAGGCTATCGAAGGCAAAAAGAATTTTTCAAATCCGACTGGTAGTTTCAGAGATTAACCAACCAACCAACCAACCAACCAACCAACCAACAAACAAACAAACAAACAAACAAACAAACAAACAAACAAACAAACAAACAAACAAACAAACAAACAAACAAACAATCAATCAATCAAACAATCAATCCATCAATCAATCAATCATCAAATCAATCAGCGCGCGCGACGGAAGCTCTCAAAAGGAATAATTTTTCCCGTTTTTGCAACATTTTTCATTGATGCTCCACTCCTATTGGTCGTAGCGTGATGTAGTATAGCCTGTAGCCTTCCTCGATAAATGGACTATCCAACACAAAAATAATTTTTCAATTTGAACCAGTAGTTCCTGAGATTTGCGCGTTTAAACAAACAAACGAACGAACAAACGAACGAACGAGCGAACCAACCAACCAACCAACCAACCAACTAACCAACAACCAACCAACAAACAAACAAACAATCAATCGATCGATCGATCAATCAATCAAACAATCAATCTATCAAACAAACAATCAATCAATCAATCTATCTATCAAACAAACAAACAAACTCTTCAGCTTTATAATAAGTATTTCTATTATATAGATTAATAGATTATAAGATAATAAGAAAATAAGATATTACTAAAAACCGTATCAAAGTCTATTGGTTTGGAAGTAAAAAGTTAACGAACAGAGGCAGACAGCGAATTTATTTTCTCCCGCTATAGTTTTTAAATTTCAATAAAAACTGTTAAGATATTAATTTAAATTGTATGATGTAAAGGGCAATTATAATATGCATGAAATGCTTAAGACAACTAACGTATTTAATTTGATAAGGATTAATGTCACGTTTAAAAAACATCTTCGCAAATAGTACATTATGTTGAACAAATTTGATTGTCATAAAAAAAGTTATAGTAAGTTAACCTTAAAAGATACACGTATGCTGTCGCGGACTTTTGGTTAGAACTTTTAAAGGAGTACAATTCCGTAATACATGATTTTTGCTTAACATCAACCGTTTACGCAGCGCGCGCGACGGAAGCTCTCAAAAGGAATAATTTTTCCCGTTTTTGCAACATTTTTCATTGATGCTCCACTCCTATTGGTCGTAGCGTGATGTAGTATAGCCTATAGCCTTCCTCGATAAATGGACTATCCAACAAAAAAATAATTTTTGAATTCGAACCAGTAGTTCCTGAGATTTGCGCGTTCAAACAAACAAACAAACAAACAAACTCTTCAGCTTTATAATATTAGTATAGATTGCACAGTGCTCGATGTTAACCAAAATTTTTAAACTATTCGTAAAGATTCGTTACACTAATATGTAACGAAGTCAAATAGTTTCCAATCGCGGTCATGGCTACTTACATCCCGCCAGTAATTTTGTTATATTTTTATTTTATAAATTTCTTAGTGAAAAATTGACCGAAAAATGACCCGACCTGGGATTCGAACCCGGGACCTCCAGCTTCGCAGGCTATAGCACGCTATACCGATTTCTGTACTCATTACAGACAAAGTGAAATTATAGAAAGAAACACGATTTATTTTAAATTTCCTTATTCACGATCGCTTCTTCATTCAACACGACATCAATCTTTTTAGTCTATTCACGGCTAGTATTTCAGTGTCCGCATCTAATGAGCTGAGAGACATATTTAAAATAACTTGGCAGAAATAACCGCTGCCGTTTTTGGAAATAGAATATATTCGATATATTAAAATAATTTATTCGTTTTTAGTGGCGTTATTTTAGTTTATTTTACCGTCGCTAGAAACCAATCATCATCCTCTTCACTCGCCCGACATCGCCCCGACCGACTACAATTTTTTCTGGGATTTGGACGATTTTTTACATGGAAAAAATTTTCTTTCCAGGTACAAAGTTCTTTCACACAGTTTGTAGAGTCCAAGTCCTTAGAGTTCTATCGCAAGGGTTTAAAATGACGACCGCTTAGCCTAGTGGGTCCCGGGTTCGAGTCAGTATTTATATGATGAATATTGATACTGGCACCGGGTCTTGGTTGTCATATGTATGTGGTGTCTTCGCTTGGTACCCAAAACACAAGCTAATCCTGAGTTTGGGGCCTAGACGTTGTTGTGATGTATACGTTAAAAAAAATCAATTAGATGGCAGAAATGTATAGACAACGAGCGTAAATATTTTGATTAAATGAATATATTTTATATATATATTTTTAATTTTACATTACAAATTGGCAATTTCATACTTCATAATATGATTGTATAAAAATACAGAGAATGTTTTGACATCGGAACAAGTGTAACTAAATATTTTTCCAACATATTCTCAACTATAATATAGGTCTGCCTTTTTCTCTATCTATCAGAAAAGAGAGTTTTACACAGCACGTATCAAAAAAGGATAATCTTTGAACTTACCATGTCTTAAGAATGAAATTAGTTTCGCATTAAAATATATTTTAATATGTCTGTAATCGTAGTACAGAAACTTGGCACGAATAAATAAACAGTAATGTAAATCTTCTATCCGGTAATTACATATTTCCACCATAAAGCTAAGGGCGTGCATAGTGATTTTTCACTCTGTGTTAGGGCTCGATTCTAAGAATTTCTCCATGAAATAATAGAGATGGAATGTGACCGATATTATTCTTAAAATACAACTAGAATTTTCCTTGATATTTTCGTTGACATGTCCTTACATCGTTGTATGACTAAATACATTTTAATGAATTAGATTTTCGAATCCGAGCGTGTACCAATGAGTTTTTCTGACTTAAGTACGCAATATCACTGACACCGTGCTTCGGAGGGCACGTTAAGCAGTCGGTCCCGGACGCTGTCAATAGATGGCGGTCGTTACAGTTCCCAACCCGCAGTGGAGCAGCGTGGTGGACTTAAGCTCCAAGCCCCCTCCTCACCCTGGTGGAGGCCTAAGCCCCTGCAGTGGGGTAAAAATGGGCTGATGATGATGATGATGAATTAGATTTCATTAAACTCTTCCATATTGTTGGCTATGATTTTCACTTCAGTGACCATTGAGAAATGTCTCACTTAAAAAGGCATCAAATAGATATTCTGTAGATTATAAAATACCACTACAAGAGTTAGTATTATATATGGCTATCCCTGCCTAGATTTTGTCTATCGACAAAACTCGACAAAATTTTAATGCACCTTCTGAGCCTTATGACATACCTATATATTATTTTGTTCTTGCTGCCAGTGCCAGTTCCTCTTCTAGTTTTTTTTCCTATTCACCCTACCGTATATGTTTTTCTTCCTGTTAATTAGATACATAATAATATAAATTACAAATGTTAGGGGTTACCCTCAGCCCATTAATGCCCCACTGCAGGGCCTTAGGCCTCCCCTAGAGATGAGGGTATTTGGAGCTTAATCCACTACACTGTCTCAGTCCGAGTTGGTGAATTTTAACGACTGCCATCTATTGATAGCAACCGATACCGACGGCTCAACGTGTTCTCCGAGGCACAGAGTCAGTGATAGTTATGTACATAATTTATAAAAACTTATTGGTACAAATTTAAAATTTGGCCCAGGGATTCGAACCACAGCTTTATAAACAAGAAGCGGGCTCGCTACCACTCGGCTATTACAACATATTAAGAGGTTAAAGTATAACCAGAGTATAACATTGTCGTTTTATATAGGAAACATGGAACTAGAAATTACTAAGAAAAAAACCATGGAAAAAAAGATTTATTTACTTATTCAAAATAATTACCCATATTCTTTATGCATTTCTGCAATCTAATAAGTAGATAATGAATGCCTTTGCGATCGAACTCTGGAGAGCAAGACTCAACTAAGTTTTTAAAGCGATTTTTACTGCTTCTCGGCCGCAAAATTTTTTCTATTAAAAAAGTTGTCCAAAATCGCGGAAAAAATTGTGGTTGGTAAGGCTCAAGTCTTAGATTCTACGAAAGCTGACGGAGTATTCCTAAGCGTAACTCCTGTAGCATTGCAACTGTTTCTTTTGCATTGTATAGAATTCTTGAGAATAACATATTTCACCCAAATCAATAGGTAAATATTGTTTTTTTTTAAACGGGTTCACTTCTACAAATTTAGCGTATTAACTTTGCTAAAGAATGAATGGCATTTTCTTATTTTATTTCTACCATAATGCATTGCATACTTTTTAATTTGTTGTTTTTAAGTTGTACAGTTACTTACATTGTGATAATATGTCGAACGCGACTTTACTGGAGTTCTAAAATACTGTAAAATGAATCACGCGCCCCATGGGACCTCGCATAGGACCGGTTGGGTGACACACCCATCGACTAGAGCACTAGATATCGCCCCAGGCTCTACTTGCTTAGACCTTAACTTTATAGAGGGAATTTAGTTATGGATTATGATGGGTATTTGAAAATATTTTACATGAGGTTAAAAGCGAATAGAGAATGGAATTAGATAGTAGTTTCTCTATAAAATGAACACGAATATAATAATAATATCTAGGACATCCCACACAGCGCCATCAAGACCCAAAGTAAGCAAGTATTATACTTGTATTATGGGGTACTAGACAACTGATATACATACTTAAATATTCTTTTTTTATAATAAATACATATATAGATACTTTAATTACTGCCCTGCCCGACCCTGCCTACGAAGCTGGAGGTCCCAGGTTCGAATCCTAGATCGGGTCAGTATATGATGAATATCGATACTGGTACCGGGTCTTTATTGTTATATGTATGTGGTGTCTTCGCTTGGTACCCAAAACACAAGCTAAGGCTTAGTTTGGGGCCTAGGCTTTTATGTCATGTGTACGTTATTATTATTATTACTTACACCCAAACACGGAACAAATAGACATGTTCATGCCCACAAATATTTGTCCCGGGCGGGAATCGATCCCACGACCCTCGGCTTCGCAGTTAGGGTCTCTAACAACGCGGCCAACAGGTCAGTCAAACGTATTATTTAAAATTAAAATTTATTTAAAATATATATCTGCCAAATAAAACAAAGCAGCCGCTTATTTAGTGTCTTTTTTGGTATTTGAATGAATAGCTTAAATACGTTTAAAATCGTTTAAAATGGTGTGGATGCGATCACAGAATGTTTGAAATTTTCTGTATTTTCGTCTACCAATATCTGATAGAAGCTATGGCTAGAAAAATAATATGTTTTACTTAAACTTGTGTTAAATATTTATTTTTATTTGTAGAGATAAGTGCTCTCACTATTCATTTCTTCATATTCTTCTTGTTTATTCGCCTCTTTATAACATTTCCAACTAAATGGGTCTGTAAAATAGGAAAATGCAATTACAGTGGATGATAGTGTTTGCTGGTATTGTTGAGAAAATTCTGGTTGATTTTTCAATTAAATGCAAATCGAACCGATTATACAACCAACTTTACGTATGAAACTACGGGATTCAACTCTGGGATTTGTGTATTACCCCTATAGGATAGTTTGCCAAACACTCTCGATTTTGTGAAAATTGTGATTTTATTTTAATTTTATTTTATTGTGTTTGGGAAGCTAACAGCCTAATTTACAAAATATTATTACATTCTAGGCCAATTGATTAAAAGACATGCCAATTATAAGCTACCACATATATGGACTTAATTTTACTGATCGATTGGCTGAGTGGTTAGAAACCGTAACTTCAGTACCAAAGGTAGTAGTAGGTTCGACTCTCATTCGGGAAAAATATTTGCGTACATGAACATATCTATTCCTTCAGGGTCTGGTTGTAAAAATATTGATATATGTATATATTATAAAGCATATTTAAGTATGTATGTTGTAAGTATATAAGTTGTCTTGTACCAATAACACAAGCATAATAATTGTTTACTTTGAGACTAGATGGCATTGTGTAGGATGCTCCAGGTATTAAAAAAAATAAGAATACAACAATATTTCAAACAACAAACAACAATTTGTGACATGACAGTGTCTTTTTGTCGTACCCGAACGCATATTTTACCCCTTTCTCTTAACCAAGATTGGCAATTGTCTTTTGAAACAAAACAAATTTTACTTTACCTCCAGTATATTATATAGGGCACGGCGCAAGAATTGTCATAGTTCAATGGCTGCAGCTACGATATACAGGTACGTACCTAGTAGATTAAAATGTCCTACAACATTATATCGTATTGTGTATCTAATGATTTATATCTATGACATTAAGTAATTCCGACATCATGTTACGGAAAAACCCGAATGTTTCCGATGTCCGAAGAAGATCAAACGCTTTTGTTTCACGGTGTCGATTCGAGGCGCTCGCGCAGCCACAAATAGAGGAGTTTCCTTTCACTCTAGACTTCCCGTCTGCATTTTACTCATTTGTGCTTTGAAACTTTGAAATTAAAAAAAAAAACCGACCAAGTGCGAGTCGGTTTCGCTCACCGAGTGTGACGCATTTACTAAAAAAAAATATTTAATTTACAATAGCAAAATATTTTTTTTGTCATATAATCACAAATTAACTAATTTCGGACTTTTTCTTTTACTTGTGCTGTGAGACCTTGCTACATGCCAAATTTCATGATTTTAGTTCAACGGAAAGTACCATATATAGCTATTGACTTACTTGCGAATGTCAAAATATGCGGCAAAAATTTACCGTAGTTTTTGATTGCGTTGACGCTTGATTTGTCTTCAGCGTAAGAAACCGTAAATTTAAGTATTTATTCTTAATTTCAACAAAAAAGTCTTAAATAAATTAATTATTAGATGACTATACGGTAGATATCTGTAAACCGATGCGTTTCCACTGTCAACTTACCGCTATTCAACTGTAGTTTAGTGTTGCTTGTACCATAAATACTACAATATAAATAATAATAATAATAATAACACACACAATCACAACAACGTCTAGGTCCCAAACTAAGCATTAGCTTGTATTTTGGGTACCAAGCGAAGACAACACATACATATAACAACCAAGACCCGGTGCCAGTATTAATATTCATCATATAAATACTGACCCGACCTGGGATTCGAACCCGGGACCTCCAGCTTCGCAGGCAGGGTCGCTGCCCACTAGGCTAAGCGGTCGTCGTATGGGTATATACATGGGTATGGGTATATACAGTATATACTTGGGTCTTTACGGTACCGATTTTTTAATATTACTACAATATCGCTAAGTATACCTACTTTGTACATTTTCGTTAAACTAGAATTTAGATCCGAAGATTACCTTTATTTTTATAAATCGCAATCCTGAGCGTTTATGATAGGTAAAAATCGAACGTGCACGTCTTATGCCAAAATAATTTTTTTACATTGACTTTTGGAATCTTGGTACGTACGGGATCGATGCCTAGGGACCCTAGAAGCGTACAAAGTAGGGTTACAGCTTTGTAGGGCGCTGCGCCAATACAATGAGCTAGTTAGTCATGAGTCATGAGTCATTAATGTGGTCAACGTGTTGCATTCTGCGGTTTTACTATATACGTGAGTGTGTTAACTTTTACTACCAAAACAATAAAACATTAAAAATAATATTATATCCATTGTCGTGTCGTGATAGCCCAAAGAGCAATGAACCTGTATCAAATTTGTAAGGCCCCATTGGGCCATGGTTCGAATCCGGGCGTGTACCAATGAGATTTTCTGACTTAAGTATACAATATCACTGACACCGTGCTTCGGAGGGCACGTTAAGCAGTCGGTCACGGACGCTGTCAATAGATGGCGGTCGTTACGATCCCCAACCCGCAGTGTAGCAGCGTGGTGGATATAAGCTCCCCCCTCCTCACCCTGGG
This sequence comes from Luffia ferchaultella, assembly GCA_949709985.1. NCBI lineage: Eukaryota > Metazoa > Arthropoda > Insecta > Lepidoptera > Psychidae > Luffia > Luffia ferchaultella. Next base: position 3,173,889 of record OX453267.1, read on the forward strand.
GAGGCCTAAGCCCCTGCAGTGAGATAAAAAATGGGCTAATGATGATGATAATGATTATTAAATATCTTTTTATTTAGTAAAAATCGAATATACACTGTTGTATCATAACAGAGTACGCATAAACGTTGTTTACTATAAAACCTGCGTTGATAATTTATTAGAGAATAATGATGACTCATTGCCCCATCTACTGGAAACTGTAGAGCGTATTGAACCGTAATATGTTAGCGATTATTATAATAGCAATACTCACTCTCTTTGGAACATATACGCCATAGAGTAAATGAATTTGACAGCAGCGTTTGGTTTTAATCATATAAATGTCACTACACAGTATCAAAAATGTCAAACGCGATTTGGCGGGGTGAAGACCGGCGTGCGAGGATTTCGCGGGGGTGAAGACTGGCGCGCGGGGGCCTCGCGGACTGAAACTCGCCATCTTGCACCAGCTAGCGAGAGTATGAGTGGTTAGGCGTTAAACGCAGTGGAGGGCTTCTGGTCAATTCACACTTTTATTATATACGCGCTGTTTAATTACATACGCATACTACTTGAGTTTGGTTTGATAGTTCTAGTTATAAGATATGAAGTCATAAATAGTAGTATTTTTTTCTTCTTCGTATTCTTCATATTTCAAGATATTGGTCGTCCATTGCTCTACTGATTAACACTTTTTTCAGTGTGATTTATTCATAACTTTTATAATATTTCCGGTCGGGGAATTTAGAAACTCGTTTTATAATCACGGCGCGTTCTTCCGAGGTCGCCCGAGGTTCCTAAAAACCTTCTGATTTAACGTTCTCGCCGATATTTGACCTAAACAGACAGAAGTGGACGCACCATTCGCTGTTCTGTTGAACAGTTGACGATTTTCTTTTATATAGTAACAGCGCCTGCGCGATGCAACACGCAATATGTGTCTACTTTCACTGCATTAACAAGTCACGAGTATTCTAACATGGACATCTAGAACTTTAATGGTTGCCATGAAGATGTTTAGGTTGAGGCTTAATACCAGTTTTAAATCAAAACGATTATTGCTGGATCTACACATATGAAATTTTATACAAAGGCTCCTTATAGTTTCTTACCGCCTGACCGGTTGACCGAGTGGTTAGAGACCTTAACTGCAGAGCCAAAGGTCGCGGGTTCGATTCCCGCCCGGGACGAATCTATATTATGTATATACGTATATTTTGAAGAATATTTAAGTATGTATATCAGTTGTCTAGTGCCCCATAATACAATCATAACATTTGCTTACTTTGGGTCTAGATGGCGCTGTGTGGAATGTCCCAGATATTATTATATTATTATTATACAGTAATACGTTTTGTAGTGTTATAACGTACTTAACAAATTATTTAAACACGTATTTTATCGATTACCGAAAACTTTGAAGCAAGCGTTTTCTCTTGTAGACCGTCGGCCGTGGTCGTCTTTCAAATGTATCGCGTCGCGTCTGATGACATATTACGACAGATTTGAAAAATATTCATTTAAACAATCAAATGTGACGATCCTTGTCTCCGATTAAGAGGATTTTTTAATTTACACCACATCAAAAATTGCTTCTGCGTAAGAAAATTACTTGAAAAACGATTATTTCGTAACTCTGACTCCTACTCCACTTTATTCATTTTCTTCTCTCAGTTTTCATGTAGTCATAGTTGTCCAATCTCGCTCATACTCGAAATTCTATATCGGATGTCCAGGGAAATTTAATCGTCTATACATATGTAAAATCGTGGTACATATCTATCTGTCTGTTCGGACTAATCTCCAAAACGACTAAACCTTTTTTATTGAAACTTCGCAGGCTTGAATAGGTGTTTGTTGGAAGTGACATAGGCTTATTTTTGTCTGGCTGTGTATTCTCATTATGGAAATATATGGGGTTCCTTTGTAAAGGGCAATGCCCCTTAAACTCCTGACATCAACAGAAAGTACGAATATTCCTAAAATCTAAATATAATTAAATATACATAATAAAATTATTATCTGGTTGGTAGAGTTCGGGTAAAAATATACAAATTATATTAGTATTTATTCTGTATTCAGACAGAATCTTTTCGCAATAAAATCTTTTAAACTAGTTTCTCGTACTTTTTAGACAATTATTATTTGTAATGAGTTACCCTCGATTAAAAGGTCTACGTGGCTTATAATTTATTTTTGTACATCTCAGGCATTTTTTGTTTGACCAATGGCCATCTTTTAGAAATCGCTGAGTACGTGAAAGCATTAAAATTAAGCGAACAAGACCACGGGCGGTCGCTAGTTGATGGTAAAATATTAAGACAATTTAAAAATTAATATTGTGACCGATATTGCAACGATATTGCGATAGTGCGACGGTCCATTAGCCTAGTGGAGCTGGAGGTCCCGGGTTCGAATTCCAGGTCGGATCAGTATTTATATGATGAATATTGATACTGGTACCGGGTCTTGGTTGTTATATGTATGTGTTGTCTTCGCTTGGTACCCAAAACACAAGCTAATGCTTAGTTTGGGGCATAGACGTTGTTGTGTTCTATACAAAACTTTTTTTTTTTTTTTTTAAATAGAACATTTTAAAATCTAAATTGATATTTCTAGCCGCGAAGATCTCATGTTCGCGATCTACTTATGTACCTAGAATTATTTATGAGCTTAACAACAATAGAACGATTGTTAGCTCCTGACAGGTACCTATTTGTCATCGATCCTCGAACGCTTTGACGATTCGACACACTACGCTGCGACATTGAAGAATTGTAATAGGCATTAGTTGCAGCAACAGTTCAAGGGTGATTTGAAAATGAAACTGTAAGGTGTGTCCCAAACTTCCGCACATTGTATTACAGCCTTGAACGAAGGAAAAAAATCATACCGTGTTAATTATTTACGACGCCCGCTTGGCTTAGTGGGTAGCGACATTGCCTACGAAGCTGGGGGTCCGGGTTCGAATCCCTGGTTGGGTCAGTATTTATATGATGAATATTGATACTGGTACCGGGTCTTGGTTGTTATATGTATGTAGTGTCTTCGCTTGGTATCCAAAACACAAGCTAATGCTTAGTTTGGGGCCTAGACGTTGTTGTAATTGTACGTTATTATTTATACTAATATTATAAAGCTGAAGAGTTTGTTTGTTTGAACGCGCAAATCTCAAGAACTACTGTTTCGAATCGAGAAATTATTTTTTTGTATACTAGTTCATTTATTGAGGAAGGCTATAAAGCTATTATTACATCAACTACAATCAATAGGAGCGGACCATCAATGAAAAATGTTGCAAAAACGGGAAAAAATATTCCTTTTGAGAGCTTCCGTTACGCACGCTGTGTAAACGGTTGATGTTAAGCAAAAATAATGTACTACGGAATTGCTTCCCTTTAAAAGTTCTAACCAAAACTCCGCGACAGCATATGTGTACCTTTTAAGATTTACTTACTATAACCTTTTTTATGGCAATCAAATTTGTTGCTAGACGCGCCAGAGAATTTCTTTGTTTGGATGATGACGATGATACCATAGTGTAATGATACTATATGGTAGGACTAGCAACCTACCCCGACTTCGCACAGGTGCATTGTACTAATGCGTGGAACGGGAAGAGTAACGTTTCCGTAGTCCACCCGGGCAAAGCCGGGTACGACCGCTAGTTATAATAATATTATTATTTGTGGTCGAAAATTAAGGAAACGACCCATTTGTGGAAGAAACTCGATTTTTGTGTCTGTCACTACTTTTCTACGTCTAATAATAATAATATTATAATAACCAGTAACAATAGTAATTTTGAAGATATAACGTTTGGCCGGTGCCAGCGTTATATATAAAGTTCTGTTTACTTTGAGCGTGAGCACATTACCATTGATCTCCTTGGGCGTGCTTTCTGTAGTCACTTTATACCACCCACAATCAACATTACCTCAACTGCTACTGTATAAATCAAGACTTATGAATAAACAAAGTGAAACCAATAAAAATGGAAAAATATGGCGCCACCTGATTTTTGTCTGATTACAGAACCCCGTGTATCAGGAAAGATTGGTAAAAATAAAATCGTTCACGGCCTTCGTTTAAATAGTCTATATTTTAAATAAAATTGAGTTGACAAAACTAGGTTTTTAGACATTTTTCAAAATTTTTTTTTTGTTTTTGCAAAATTTAGCACATACTATGATAGTTTCAATTAAATAAGATACGCTTCATTTTTAAGCTATCTAAGAGAATCTCTTATAAACTAAAAATCGGGAACCCTTCTGAGATATATAAAAAATTATAAATTATATGTATATAATATATATGCATAGTAAAACTCTTTGACACTGACTTCATATTCATAATTGTTCGTCGCATGGTCGTGCGTATTTCGTTGCACACAAAAATTTCATTTTCAACTTGAAAAATTGATATTAAAATAGCGCTCATACTGAAGTAAATAATGGTAAAAAACAAGTGCGTGTCGCAGCACGCGCAGATTAAGGTTCCGTGATCAGTGCGATTATGGACATAGTCGTAAGAGTCGTATAGGAATTTTTTTTTGGTTTTTCGCTTTTTCTCGATTGTCCCGAAACGAACGTATTGAAGTTACTGAAAATAATTTTTGATTAGACATCTTAATCAATATGTACCCACAAGATGTTTTTAAAGATTTTTAAAGGGTTTCGTTAAGTAATTACGCGGGGGTCACGGGTAAAGGTACTTTCGAGCCGAATATTTCAGAAATGGGGAGATAACGTAGAAAGCGGTCTTCTGTATATTATTTTTTATTTTATCTAACATTGCCTCATTTTATTTTTGATTACAATCAGCTTTGTTTAATTTTAAAAGACCTTTCTATTGATAATCCACGTGATCGAATAAGTAGAAAAAAATATACAGATTTTGCGCTATCGGTTACTATCGGAGCACATTGAAAATAATCATCAAAAATAAAAACTTTTAATACATTTTTGTCAAACAATTTTATTAAATTTTTCGAAAAATGGTTTGGACGTTTTTTTGGAAATTTGGCACAATACGATGCCCTGCGCATTTTTTGACACTAATACCTTTCGTCTACCTATATAACTTTCTGACATATAGCCGAATCTTACTCTCCGGGGTAACTGATGTGATAATCCTTCAATGAAAAGGGCACCTGCCCACCACAGTTTTCGACCGATTCCAAAATGACTTTTTCCAAACTGTAAACAATCTATCTGCCTTGGACCTTTTTTAATTTTTTTGATATTGCGAAATAATAAAAATCTGGAATATTCGTCCTTTTTTTCACAATTTTCGATTTTCTGAAAAACGGCTACAGTTACAGACAGATTTTAGAAAAATTTGTATCATACGATACCTTTGCGTCTTTCGCCACCACTGTCTTTCATCTACCATCATATATTTCTGAAATATAACCGAATTACATTCTCACACGAAAACGATCTGAAGTATCAACTATCTGTAATATCAACTCTATATATCTCTATACGTTCAATTTACATGCGAAACATTTAATTTTATCTATGACTATGCATGTAGAAACTACGAGAAGGGACAGACAGGACAGACGGACATAACGAATAAGGGTTCCGCTTTTTGCTTTTGTAAAAGTAACTTACTCTACGGTACGCTTGTCGCACGAAGGCCTACACGCACTTGACAGCTTTTTATAAAACTCGATTCATCATTTAGTGTTGTCCGTATATCGATTTGTCTTATCTATCGGCCGTAATGAAATTCCGTCAAGTTCATTTTAGTCTAACGAGGTCTGTCGCACTCAAAGAACATTATTATGAAGTGGTACAGATAAAAATTGTGACTCATACATTGTGTTATTTGTATAGAGTTGTTATTGCCTGCTGTTGGCGGTTAGCGACCCTGTCTACGAAGCTGGAGGTCCCTGGTTCGAGTCCCAGGTCGGGTCAGTATTAATATGATGAATATTGATACTGGTACCAGGTCTTAGTTGTTATAATATTTAAGTATGTATATCAGTTGTCTAGTAACCCATAACACAAGCACAATACTTGCTTACTTTGGGACTAGATGACGCTGTGTGAGAAGTCCCATGTATTACTATTATTATTATTATTATTGCATATCGTTTGGTTTTTTTTGTAAAAGTTTTAATTAACGGTAAAGAATAATATTTTTTTTAATACGTCTAGCACACAATCATCAAACAATAAACGTTTAAAATTAAACAATTAATATATTATGATTGATGGATTAGTCGAGTGGTTAGGGACCCCAACTGCAGAGCCAAGGGTCGCGGGTTCGATTCCTGTCCGGGTTAAATACTTGTGTGTCTGAACTATTTGTTCCGTGTCTGGGTGTTTAAAATATCTGTATATGTGTATATTATTTAAAAAAAGGACATTTAAGTATGTATATCAGTTGTCTGATACCCATAATACAAGCTTTGCTTAGTTTGGGACTAGATGGCGCTGTGTGGAATGTCCCAGATGTTATTATTACCCATTAGCAAAGTTTGGATATTTTACTACGTATATCTATTGTAGTTTAATCATCTATAGTTATCAATATTATTACTTTTATTCAATATACGTGTACAATGTTCTTTCATAGTAATAAAAAAAAATAATTATGTGGTTTAACTACAAATTAAAGATTATCAGATTTTTTCTTTACTGATGTTATGAGGACTTGGCTTCTTGCCTTTGATGATTTTATTTCGACGGGAAGTACCTATATCTTTTGAAGTCAATGTGCTCAGTTTTTAAAAACGAAAAAAAAAAACTAATTTTGCGTTGACTTCCGAATTTTTTGTGGTCGAGTGAAGTAAGAATTAAAACCAATGTAACCAAAACCAAATAGTGCTTTAAACCATTAAAGCCCCAATTTATGTATCTAATACAACATATAATTTTTTCTACTAAAAATATTCATTAATTGAAAGCCATCAAAACTAAATTGAAATCCATCAAAACTAAGCGAAACTCTGATTGCCTGGCTTCAATCGCGAAATTAACGAAATGTATTCGTGGTTTAGGATCTATCGTATAAGCAAACAAATGAGTCACAGTGGGTGACAGTATGTACTAGCAATACACACTACCTGTACACAGTAATACACTGTTACTTGTAAAAAATCATACACAGCAGTTGAACTAACTGTTTTAACAACTTTATATAGATCCAGTGTACTAGTGAACTTTACCCTTTGTAATGGGTAACTTCCGTAGATATCTTCGTCGACAAATTACTTACTTTGTTACTATCTACGTTTCAAGACACAATGAAGAATGTTTTAACTGATATATAAATGGATAAATATTATTTTTTTTTGTAATGGGGTCCTCAAACATATCTTACATTATTTGAGCGGTAACATTTATTTAGTCACTAAAAAATCGGTTGTCTGTAAAGTCGGTTTACTGACGATAGTTGGACGTGACAACGTCATAAGAAAATACTGATGGAACGGTTGCATTTTTCAAAAGAAAATTTTAATTTTATTTGATTGATAGATATTTTGTATGGATATAAAAAAGGATGTAAATGGAAATCACAATTGAATTGATTAAGTTACATTTATTTGTACGCATAAATAAAATTGTAAATTTTTTTTTTACAATGTACATAGTTTTTACAAGTATGAATGTGCGTTGAGCAATTGTTTTACATGGAACGCCTCAGAGCGAGGTAACGCCGCATGCGTTATGTTTTTTCGTGCGTGCAGCCGGCTTCATCGAATTATAAGACGTTGGCACGTCAAAAATTTTAATAAATATTAATATAAAAAATGTGATAACACGTACTAAAGTTAATTTTTAGAAGATTAAAAAATATCGGCAGTGTCGTTATCATACTGAACCCTACTGATTATTTCATTTATATCCTGATATCATAAAGCCAGTTTTTATAAGCTTTTATTTAACTTGTCTTGTATAACTGTCTGTTTCAAATCTTGCGACTGAATTTTAGACCAGTTCTCCCCCACTCGATTGAACTATTTGGAACGTACATGTAACTTCGATTATAATACACTAAAATGATAAACGTGACTTGATGCTGCAGACAGGAAACACACCAAGTTTGGCCTCATACGATTTGTCTTCACAAGCACTTCTCATAGAAGGCTCTAACTCATAGGAGGCTCTAATGATGGTGTTGGAAGGTGGTTTACAGAATTCTTCAGCATTATCTGGCTCTTCGTAAACCCAATGTGGTGCCTTCGGCCGGGCTAAGTAAGATAGGGGCATGGCGAGGGGAAAACCATGTCACGAGTAATCCAATATCTTGCACTTAATACCACAGGCTACGGAGCATTTGTGTACAATTTTATTAATATATCATTACTTTACGCTATAATGAATATCTACTACTGAAGTAGTTTAAAATACAAATTAACGCTATTTGCTGTTTTATAGCCGGTCATTTCGGATTTACTGCAGGAAACGTTGACTTAACAAATCCAGTGACTGTTTCCATTGACATACGGCATTTAGCTGAGTTGTAAAGCCATTTTGTTCTGTATCTACTTTGTAATTGAGTTAGTATAGTCGAGAACATTGTATATTTTAGCTACGTTATTATATGGTAATTATGATTTTCTAATATTAATCAAGAACTGATTATACTGCTGTAATAGTCAATCTTTTCTTCGATTGTTATAATCCAAACGTATTATTAATTATACATATTTTTACATACTATCCATTCTAGACATTCATAATTATTTCAAAATATGAAAGCACTTCAGCGCTTTAACAGCGTGGTTGCGCTGCCATTGCCACTACAATTAAATTCAAATTCACGTATGCACGCTTCCTATAACCATCAAAAGGTATCGAAAATGTCTGTCCTCGGTATAAAATAAAAATTCTTGCCGTTGTTCCTTTATATGTAAGGAATAGTTATTGTAACCGTGTCACTACTCATGCCATATTTTCTTGTAGAGATGAGATGTTTCTCCGCGGTAAAGTGTTCGAAATCTTACTCTGTCCATTCAAGTATGTCTACTCTATGTAAAAAAAAATATTTATTTATTTAAAAAAAATTTACAGCCAAAAATCACAAACAGTTTATGTTATTAAATATAACATGGGAAAGGCCATTAACAGAATTCACTTACAATTAATAATTGAATTTTTTAGCAAAAACAAGCTTATTTTCTATACCTATAATGATAAAAGTAATTTAGATTTAATTATAAAATACAAATTTCTATCTATATAAATATACACAAATACGTATACATATATACATAATAACAAAGATAATCATATATACATAATTTAATTAATATATATTAAATAATATATACATTCAATATATTTGTATGCAACCAGATGAACTGGTACACATTAAATACATAAATATAAATATATCCATAAACAGATAATACTTTTATTGGATCCCAAGAGCATAAACAGTACCACAAATCTTTTTTGTACGCCTGCCTCGAGATAATAGAATGTGATTCTCTTCCTTTATTGCAATATAAATAATTATGCCCGTGGCTTGAATCGTTTTAATAAAATTTTCCAATAAGATTGTTCCTGTGGAAATGAGAAATTTTCGTGCTAAAATTACATCGTTTTCTTGCTTCGTTACAAAAACCCGAAGGAAGTACAAACAAACACACTTTCGCATTCATGTTTATAGTTACGGTTTATGTAAGATCTCAATTTGATATTTGGATCTGAGTACGCGTGGTACCTATATTTTTTCGATACAAATTTTGAAACCCCTTCATGTACTTTCTGAAGTCTATTGTCTTTCATGGGAAATCGTATCCGTTTTTATAACAAAATTCCTAAAGAAATGTTGAACTTAAATTCAAATCAATTTATAAAGCGAGTTAAAGTACAGCTTATGAAAAAATCTTACTATTGTATTAGCGAGTATTTAAATGATAAGTGCGCATGGACATCATTGTAATAGTTGTAAGCATTTTAAATAAAAAAAAAAGATTAATTATGAGAAACATAGATTTAAATAAAATAAACAGGGAGGAGTTTCTTGCCGGTTCTTCTCCTTCTAGTTTTGGAACCGGTAGCTAATCAATTTATTTTGATTTTCAATAAGTGTGTGCAAACATCTTATATTGAATAAAAACGTTTTGAATTTCAATTTGTAACAGTTCTGTAACAACTGTAAAAAATAGTTTTTAACCTGTAAAGGTTTTTTTTAATGTAAACCAATGTTGAATTCGCATATTATTTTACTACATAGTAACTACTAAACAAATTTTTAAAATACTTTACGATTGTCCAGTCTGCGTGAAGCAACATCGTCGCTGATAAAATATAGGTTGTTACTGAAATTTTTTGAGATATATACCTTTAACCCTAGTCGATCATGTTCAAATTTTCAACCGTGTTTCTCTTTAATTATTATAACTTTTTGATTACATACTCAACAGATATATATATAACATAGCTTATGTTACAACCAGATAAATATGTGAACCAGTCCCATTACAATCGGTCAAGCGGTTCTCGAGTTCTGCGCTTTCGAACATACAAACGAACGACCGATTTTATAAATTAAGTAGAAGTAGCGACTCTAGCCACTTTCTGTTTTCCGATATCATCCGCTTCGTTTTCATCATACCCTTGAATACGTATAATATATAGAATAAATGCGTTATAATTAATTATTGAGCGCGCCAACGCTAACTTCAAAATGCTTTAACTCGACTGCTTGTTCATTAATCTTAAAAATCCAAGACATGTCCCGAGACTACACTATCATGTTGTTAATTAAAAATAAAATTAGTTTAAAATTAATATAAAATTTCGGTACATGTTGTACATATTAAACGTCTGTTTTCGACTCATTTTTACGTGTTTATTATTTTACTTAAAAAAAGTATTTTGAAAATATTTTTTTCGCAATTTTGTAGTTCTCGTAAAATTATATATTTTGATACCTCAAGCACTAGAGTAATGGCCATGTTATCATTACTCTATCCCACATATTTATACCCCAAATTAAGTATATTAAATATTCCACATATCAGCTCTCGTCGAAAAAACCATTTTCAGTCTTAAAAAATCAAAATTTGAGAACACCGAATAACGTTTGGGAATGGAGACAAATTTGCGGAGCCGTCGCGTGCAGTCGTTAGTAAACGCTACCGAAATAGCGATCGGAAATGTAATGCAATAAAGTTAAAACTCTTTTATTTCTACACACAAATCGTATAAACTATTTTCCAGATGATTTTCTAAATGACTGTACATTAGATAATTTCGTCTGATACCTGTACTTTAATGGATGATAGCATTTTTTTTTTTGACGTGTTATACAACTATCATACTGACCGTTTTACGTACTTACAGTTTGTAGAATAAAACTAGCTACGTATTGCAAATGGGTTCTACGAATATATACCAGTATAGTAATTTTGATCTATTAAAAATATTAAAATATTGTATGGGCAATTTTAAAGATAACATGTGTTTGCTCCCTGGAAATAATTCATTATACATATATTTTATACTTTGAGTAATATTTATGTTTCTGTTTGTTTACAGGTAGCACGACTGATCTCACACCAACGCTCATCGGTATATACGACTCGTTTTTGGATCCCGCAAAAAGTGCACGGCCAGAAACAAGTAGGTTTGACCTTTCACCTAAAAATGCGAGGAACGACCCTCCACGAGTACCTACACCGCCAGACGACAACAAACAAACACAACAGAATATGAACAAAAGTTTAAGCAACTTTGATAATATGATAGAAAAACCAGAAACACGAAGCCCACCGAAAGATCCATCGAAAATTGCTGGTAGTGTGAAATTGCCAGGACTAGCAACCATAAACAAAAGTTCTCTTTATACCATAAAAACAAATACAAACCTTAAAAGTGATAATGATGGTGCTGAAGACATAGTGAAGTGTAACCTTAGTTCCAGTGATTCTACAGTTTTAAGTACAAAATCATCCCAACTTAGAACGTTCAGAGACAAAGTGCCGGATGTTACGAACGCTTTCGACAATCTCTCGCCAAACGTGAAGCGTATGATATCCAGTGCAACTGAGACTACTAAATCAAGTACTCTAAAATATCAAAAGAAGAGCAGCACCTTTATAAGGTCTTCAATAAGAGGGCATAAATCTAATATTCCATTAGTAGGAGCTACATCAAAAATATCGCAATCGGGCGTCGAACTTTTGCCGTCCGTCGAAATATATGACCAGCCTTGTGGTTTTAAAACTACTAAACAAAAATCTATTGACGTTAATGATTCACCATTGAATAATTCAATTAAACTTAATTTCAAATTAGAGGAGGAAGTCACGTACGACGTACCAACTAATAACAAATTGGCGATTTATGATATTCCCAGCAATGATAAAACGACATTCGAATCTCTATCTCTTCCTTACATAGACCAGTCTATGGAACTCTCGTTATCGTCCAACGACAGAGAATTTGATACAAAATTATCTTCAAAAGACAATTCTCCAGAAAAAGTACCAAAAACACCCTCACCTGAAGGAACACCGTCTAAAATACCCAAGACAGTTCAGAACGATGGAACAAATAGTTTACACAGAAAAGATTTTTCGACTAAAAACGAAAGTCCTTTTAGAATTAATCCATATCCAGATTCAACTGCTTCTACTGGGAATCTGAAGTTGTGTGAGAAAGAGCGCCTACAGCCGCCAGTAGTAGAAGTTTCTAGGCCACTTTCGATGAGTTCTATAGCTTCTTCAAGTTCCACTTCTAGTAGTGGAGTCCAGAATAAAGGAGGAGTGAATTCTGCCTACCTTGCTTCGATTGAAAGCCTAGACGATCACAGCGATGCAGATATCACTTCAGCTGCGGGCAGTAATAATTTTGTCAACGACGCTGGTGTATTGAATAGCAGCGTTTCTGAAGAGAAACATCTTGAAATTCGTAAGTAATTTTGATATGATAGATTAATATAACTTGCGTTTCTAGCATGCCTACAAGAACATTTGCAAAGATCCATTATCCGTGGAGGTTTTTTGAATAGTACAGTTCGTGTGCTGCAGATGAAACTCGTTTTGGGTTGATAACTCTTAAACAAATCTATTCAAAAAATATATGAACATATACACGTCTGTATGGATATTTAAGTGTGTATACCAGTTGCTTATAGTAGCCATTGTGTAGACTTTGCATAGTTTGGGGTTAGAAGACTGTGTGTGAGTTGTCTCAGATATTATTATATAAAATGCTTTCGGAAAAAAATGTAATCAGTATCAATGGCGATACGCTTGGTAATCGATTCTTTTTTGACATGAAAAGTAAAACCATCAGCTTTTAGACTATAGATTATAGTCTATGATCATTAACTTACAATTGCCTACCGATTTATCGAGTGCTGCTTAAAATGAACCGCTTTTTTTACAGGAGATTACAACACCGATTTACCTGGACTGAGTCAGCTAGAACGAGTGTGCACTGAAATAGTGCAAACCGAAAACGTGTACGTCGAAGATTTACGACAAGTAGTCGAGGTGAGTAATGTTTGTTTTGTAGATAAGTATTTCTATTATTTGGCGCGAGTTTAAGTAGATAATAGGGCTCAATATATATTTAGACACACAATCAACTATTAAAATTATTTTTATTCAACATTATGTAATATTAATAAAATTGGATACCATGTTACAAGAATGACGGTATTGTATTTCGAGGGAAAACTGGAGGGGATGTCGTAAAACATAACGCACTTCATCGGGTGCGTTAGATTTTTTTAAAATTAGGGTTCCGAACTTCAAAAAGAAAAAATCGGAACCCTTATAGGATCACTTTGTTGTCCGTCTGTTTGTCTGTCGGTCAAGACCTTTTTCCTTAGGAACGCGTGGACGTATCAAGCTGAAATTCATATCAAATACTCAGGTCTACTGTCCCTTGGAGCTGTGAAAAAATCAAACTTCTAAGCCAACGCAATCAAAGAATATTTGCATACCTCAAAAAGGGAGGGCCATATCCGAATTAGCAAATATCGTGCGATTATTAAAATTTAAAATTTCCAAGTTTTGCAAAATATATTAAACTCGGATGTGACGTCAATCGGGACAACGATTTCAGATTAGTAATCTTTCTTATTACTTATCATGTATGCTTTAATTAATAACAACAAAAGTAGGTAATTCATTTATAAATTAAAACATAACGATGTCTGATTGCTCGGTGCTCTTTTATTATTTTCACTAAATAATTTCTAAATTCGATAAAACTCGAAATTAAAAGAACCTATATATTTTTATCCGACCAATGTTCATACAAAAAAGATACAAACAAGCACTAAGAAGTATAATTCATACACGAACTTGAAATCGTTACATCTAATCGCAATATTTCATAAAATAGTATTCGACTAAACCACTCCAAATTATTCACGTTTTTAAACTATCTCAATTTTATGCAGTTGTCTCTCGACAGTCTATTTTGAAATATCCGCGTCGGTCTGTATTCGAAATCCCACACTTTTCCATTCTAGCATTACTTATTACGAAACTGTGCGCCGCATGTCACTCTCGGATGTTACAATTTCACGCATGGTTTGCATTAGTGTCGTGTTGCTTTGATTAAAGGCGTTCGTATGTAACTTTGTCGGTTTTCATGATTGCATTATTAATGAAACGGAATGATTTAATTTAATAAATGGCTATCAAGAGTGCTGTTATGTAATCGTATTTGTGACAACATAAATTTTAAGACGTCGCTTATATGTTAAAGCTCTTTATTTTATTAAACGATTTTATTTACCTTCTTAGTTCGAAGTCGTGATAGCCCGAGCGCAGCGAACCTGTTTCAAAACTTTAAAGCCATGTGGCCGTGTTTCGAATCCGGGCGTGTACCAATGAGTTTTTTCTGACCTAAGTACATTAACTATAACTCACTCCGTGCCTCGGAGAGCAGGTTAAGCTTTCGGTCCCGGTTGCTGTCAATAGATGGCGGTCGTTTCAATCCGTCAACCCGCATTGGAGCAGCGTGGTGGATTTAAGCTCCAAGCCCACTCATCTTGAGGGGAGGCCTAAGCCCCTGCAGTGGGGTAAAAACAAGGCTTCAGAATGGGGTTTATTTGTTTGTTTCTTACTATCAGTGCATCAAATCTTGCGACAGCTTTTTCAACAACTTCTAGCAAACTAATTCTTATAAAATTTGCACTCACATTGAGTTCCCCTGACAATATAATATGATAATTTCAATTTAAAAACGAGGGTGTGATGATGGAGTCAGGAGGCACACATTGAAACTCATCCACGATTACTAGTAACTTCTTCGAGTTTGGGTTCATTTGGTTCGTTTCGACGAGTCCCATACATTATCTTTGGTCACGAGAGTCTGACAATGGAAGCAGGAGGTGGACAATGTAACTTCAATAAAAAATAAAAATAAACTAAAACTTAGAAGATCAAAATAACTTAAAAAAAACTTATAAGTTAAACGGTTTTCTTTGAAATCATCAGCTGTACCAAAAATTAGAAAATAATTAGGACACAAACTGGGACTTTCTTGAAATTCTGACATCTGGTAAGAAATCGTGCTATACTAGTGTCATGTTGGATGCCAAGGGGCACTGTGTCGTTGCCTCAGCAGCATAAGTCATAGCGTAAATAAATTTGACAGCAGCGTTTGATTTTAATAGAGTCAGAAATGTCACTTCACCAGCGCGCGGGGACTTTCCGCGAAGTCTCGCAACGGAGAAGGTACACCAGCTAACTAAAAGAAGAGTGGTTAGACGATAAGCGCAGAAGAGTGCTTATAGTTAATTCATACTTTTATGGAATAAGTAATAATCTGGGACTTTTAGACTTACTTACGACAGACTTAAATTATTGTGTTATGTAAATTTAGAAAGGAAACTGTTAAATTTTCACAATAATTTGTTCGTTTAATATTTTGCTCCCAAATAGACGTATGAGATAATTTCCACAACTGTCACATCTACGTGTAAAAACAGTTGTGACATTTAAAAATACACGTGTGGCATTGATTTCCCGCCGTTAAAATTACGCCTTTTTAGGAGTGAAATACCTAGCACTCAGTGCCAGTACGTATACTTACTTTGAATTAGGTTATCCAAAGTTTAACACTTGGTCTCTAGGCAACTAGTGCCAATGACCCACTGAACCGCCTTTGACCTACAAGCTTAGTAGTCTGTTTGACGTCATAACTTTATATAGCCGTGTTTTGAATGCTAATGAACATGTTTGGGCATGAATGAAAGGTTTTAAGGTGCGGTAAGGCACTTTCGCTTTACTGCATCAAAGACCAGCCAAGTAAGGGTCTGATCATGTTTACGATAATTTTTTTTTTTGTGTTTCAAACAATGTACAAATAACCCTGGTAGGACCTTGCTTTATTACAAATAGTTTTTTTTACATCCATCGCCTAAATTAATACTTTGAAAAGCAATTACTGGTTAACGATTTGTGTGTCGCGCTGCGTTTGTTGACACAGGATCCTTTGAGCAAGGAATACCTTGTTCAGAGGATCAGTGTCGCAATACAGCGTGGAAACGCGGCAAATATCCTTGGCACCCTGGACCCGTCGTCTCTTTAAAATTTCCTCGTTTATCATTATTTAGATAGTATTTTTAATTTATATGTATTTTTAGTTTTTTTAATTAGTTTTTAATTGAGAGTATATTATCTAAGCTTTATAAAATGTGATTTTTAAACATTTTAGTACTGTCTTTTGATAAAACTACAAGTTAGCAATTTTTGTATTAAATTATATTGCTATGGAAATCAAAGTGTTTTTCCTGAAAATCGTGTAGCCTAATCTACTTCGACGGATTTTATTGGATTTTGAAATGGTCTGAAATAAATTGTAATAAGGCGAACACTCCAAACGATTTTGTCGGCTCGTAGTGCACGATAGGGACTCTGCCGTCAAGTTAAAAACCTGGTCAAGTGCGAGTCGGACTCACACACGAAGAGTTCCGTGCCACTGTACAATATAAAAAAAAGGTTTTTGTTGTATGGGGACCCCTTTAACTTTATTTTAATTCTATTATTTGTTCTTATAGCGGTCATAGTACATATTTCATGAAAATTTCATGTGTAAGCAATGATCTCACAATGACCAAAAACGTCGTAAAAACACGTTTATTCTATGAGGACCCCCTTTAATTTTAATCTTTATTTTATTTTTATTATATTTTATATATTTTTTGTTCTATATATTTGTTGTTATAGCGGCTATAGTAATAAATACTCTATAAGAATTTCAAGTGTCTATCTATTATGGTTTAGACGATGCAACCCTGTGACAGACAGACGTACGGACGAACAGAGGACAGAGAAGCCTTGGTAATAGGGTTTCCATTTATACCATTTAGATACAGAACCCTAAAAATGAAATTTGAATGATCTATGAAACTATTGATGAAAGTAGAAATAATTCCCAACAAATTAAGTTAATTGTAATTTGTTTTTTACCAAACTTTCTGGATTAATATTAGTGATTGCGATGTGTCGATATTGGATGTCGAAGACTTGTACACCAGAATAATTAGGCTAAGCTAGTATTTTCTGGCATTGGTGGATGTGCCCTTATTTTGGTAGAAAGTTCAGGTGAATTTTGTTCATAATTATATATGTATATGTTACGGATAATGCTAGAAGATTGAGTAAATCTAGATTTACCCAGGTTTACTTAGAATTACCCAAGGATTTTGGGTAATGTCCGAATAATAATTGAACCCGGGTAAACCTAGGTTTACTCAAACTTCTAGCATTACGCGTAACATATATATATACGCGACCCCTCCTACGTATACTATGGTAACTCCAAAACCACAACTTTACAGGAGAGCGTATTGAAGACATTTTTGGTCACTACAAATTGCTAATTCATAGGATCTCTCTGCTCTTTTGCAAAATAGTTTTATATTGGAGTAAGAATATGCCAAGTTATTTAAAAGTAATAAATGAAACTCGGTTTTGATAAAAATGTTCGTACAATATTATACTTCGGGGGAGGTAAAAGTCATTATATTGTAAGTAACTTATACAATAGTTTACATGGGAAATTAAAATTGTCTTTTTATTGTATGTAATATTTACAATAATTTACGTTGAAGTTGAGACGAAATTTATTATTGTATAGTTATATTCCATGAAACAGAACATTCCAAAACTAACGTGACATAATAACAAAACTTTACTTGTAATGTTGGGCAGTAAGTATTCAAATGTAACTTTATTTTACGAAATTGATAGGTATGCTATAACTTTATTTTATTATATTAAGTACATAGCACGAATGAAATTTAGTCATAATCATCAGACCCGCTACTCTTATCTGATAGTTAGTGTCTAGCAAGTTATTATAGTAATGATGATAACAGTTAGGAATGATTCTATTTTGACACATATTTAAAAAGTCTTTTCTTACTTATATGTAAAGGACTGAGACAAAGAGGTTTTAATGTTAAAAAAACAGCTTTTTTACGGCTTCTAAGGTTAATTTTTTTTTTTTAAATCATGTGGTTAGCCCTCAAATCATATTTGTAGTATAGTCTGTAAGGCTCCTCTAGATAAATAAACACTTCTTTTATTTTGTTCTATTGTATTTAATTTCCATTTTGATTTTTAGTTTAGTTGAGGCCTGATAATAATGTTTTAAGAAAAAAAAATTCAGTATTTCATTTCTTCAACGTTATAAGGTTTTTCTTCTTGCTTTGTCCACCTTACCAAACTGTGCCACACAAAATTTGTGAAAATTTGTAAATCTTTTCAAAATTTTTCTAATAAAGTATGCACGCTGCCGCACTCGTTTTACGTGTGACCTTTCTCTATGGAAAGTCTGTTTAATCTTAATGTCATATTTTTGAGTCATACACAGATACAGCACATAAAGTCGGAGTATAATCGAAAATCGGTACTTCCTGTATAAAATTGTTTAGATATAACATAAAAAATTCAGCTTGAACTTCATTAGCACCTCGCTATAATGCCACATGAAGTAAGTTCCTTCTTTTTCAGCAAGGTTAAATAATGTGAAGTTGAAGATTGACAATTTAAGTTTGTAGTCAAACATGCTTAAATTACCACCAGAAACACTCAATACTTTTTGAAAATCAAAAGTTGCTGTAACAATTTTTCTTCTAGATCATTTAGCGTGGTCTTTGTCAGAAAGTTTTAATTGGCGAACATTTTTCGTATCGATATGTTTTGTAGAAATTTACGTTCTTCTAGTGTAATGTAATTGGACTGACATTACGACGTAACTACACATTGTTACGCCGTGATATAGTCTTAATATATAATAATTTTTTGTTCTGTTTCATACATACTAAGTTAGCTATGAACCCCGATTGTTTGTTACGATCGTCCTAATTCCAAAATAAGGTTAATTTTATTGTTTTTACTTATTTTAATAGACGCGAATTAGGACATTTTAAATCCTATCTTTTTTCAGATATTAAAGTTCTGTTTTTGTATTTCTGGCCCAATTTCATATTTTTCTTTTATTAACAATCCACTCACTAAAATGTCGTTTTCTTATGTTATCTTTACTTTTTCTTTTACTGCAGTTTCTGCGGCGTACTGACGATTGTGTGTTTGTGGAAATCGACGATAAAGGGATAGGCATTTGCCTGAGGAGTTGAAAAAAGTCACTTTCAGATACGAACTGTGACCATTGAATACTAGGAATGAGAAATATGTTCTTATTACCCATAATCAAGGAAAAAGATGATTATTATAGTTTTATTTATATTGATTCAAAGAACGATCCGGTGATGGATAAGGCGTACGATTATCGTCACCATATGAAGTACCTAAAAATACATACACATTGTCATAGAATAAAGTTTACTTTTAATGCACAGTTCGGGTCCTTATGGCCAAAGATACTTTTTATGAGAAACTAAAAACAAAATATCCGATGCAGAAAAGTTTTGTGTTTACATTGCTAGTTGTTTTCCTTATAAGTAAATCCAGTTCATTATAATCATTGTCCTCATAATCTACCAAATTGCTTCGAGGGCGTTCAATTCTTCTAAGTCGACATCAGTGGGCAAAGGAGACACGGAAATTAACCAAAATATACGTTACTTACATATATTTTTTTGACATTTCACATGTAAATTATTGTAAGTAAAAAAAAATAATTCTTCAATACCGTGTAATGTGTTGTAAAATCACTTACAATATAGTATACTTATTTGAATTTCAACGTAAAATATTGTAAGTAATACATAAGATAATAATTTTGTAACAGAAAACCACGTAAACTAAGCTATGTGTGGCTTACAATAATTTACGCTGTTACTGTTTTAGTAAAACAGTTCCTGATAAAAACAATGTACTATATGTCAAAGCATTTCTTGCATTTACGTTATTATATTTATTTTAAATACTTTTTCTTCAAACAAATATACTTTTCATCTTGCGTGTCGAAATAAAATTCATTTTTATTGTCAGTTTCTAACAGATACACCAAAATATCAAATTTTTTGGGTACGATTTGATCCAATCATGATAAAGCCTTATTAGCTGAGAATATAATGTATAATTTTACATTTTATTATTGAAGATTCGTAAGTTATTAATATATAAACACAATCTACGTTCACGCAGAATCGCTATCCCAAAGATCCCAAGTAAACTAATGTAACTGATAGTTACGTCATTCAATGAATGCGTACTTCCCGTTTCGGTTCCGAAGAAAACTATTGCAAATGCTCATACCGGAATATACGTCGGAAAAATATTATACTTTCATTTACATACAACATTATACTTATATAAAAATGCCTTAATTTTGAGAAAAAAATTTTTTTTTCGCTTGGATCCCAAGAGTCTGCAATTATAGAATGCAAAAATAACGAAAAGCCAAAATTGACGATTTGTGGGTTACAACAATATACGTAGGAGGGGTCGTACGGTCCTCAGCGTATACTTTTCCCTGTGTATTCCGTTACCTAAAACCAATTTCCCTATTCTGTACTAAATAAGGGTCAGTTTGAGAGTCACCTGTTGACACTAATTAGTCGCAGCGCTGTCAAACTGTCAACGAAATTTCCCTTTGAATTATTTATACACTGTATGTATTGAGTTGGGTTTTTGGGATCATCCATGTATTACGTCACGCAAGTGCGATAATTTGTGACATTTGAAATTTTTGGAACACAATTTAACACCGCCACAACGTCACAATTGTATTAAAAGTTGCTGGGGTACTATGAATGTCTGTAAGACTTGTGCAAAAAATTTCATACTCTACTTACTTTTGTAATTTTATCTACAATATATATATATATATATCATCTGCCTGTTCTTCTAAATTCCTTTCATCGCTTTCTACGTCTTCTCGGCATCCACTCCTATATTTATATATTCCATCAACGCGTACTGAAGCAGCGTGGTGGACTAAGCTCCAAGCGCCCTCATGAAGAGGGAGGCCTAAGCCCCTGCAGTGGGGAATAATGGGCTCATATGATTCACTAGGTAGAAGATACCATTTCGATTGTTAGGTTTAACTATCTATATATCAGTTTATTGGTGTTTACTGAAGGTGTGAAAAGCTTAAAGAAGCGATTATTAACAAAAGTGCATTTATATCGTGAAGGGCCCGTAGTACCACCGATTTGACGTACCGGTAGGACCACGGTAGACCACTATGTACCCGTGGTCTTACCATACTAGGGGCGATTAACCGTATCGATATTTTTCGTTATTTTTATTAACTAAATAATTAAAACTAACAAAATAATTTTATGCTCAGGTTTCGGCCCAGTAGGACCACGGGTACACATTGGTATTCCGTGGTCCTACCAGTAGGTCAAATCGGTGGTACAACGGGTCCTTCACGATTTATATGTATATGTGCGTAAGAAAAATCGGCTGTTTCCTTTACGCACATCACATGTAAATACGTGTGTGTTAGTACATCGCTTGTGCCAACTTTCCTTGGATTACTTATATTTCTTGATGTTATACGGTTCGAGTTCTGATCCCGATTCTTTGGTGTATGAGTTGCCGGTTTGTAGGTAAAACAGCAGGCGACGACTATTCGTCGATACCCACGCAACACCCTACACAGCTAGTACTTGAGCTCACAGTTCAGACTCATAATGCACAGTCTAAGTAAATCGTACGCTGCTGTTTAAGTTCTTTATTATGTAAACATATATGGCCGTGCGTTTTTTGTTCTTTCTTTCAAAGTGATTTCACTTTGAACGAAACCGTCTAAATTCAACTAAACTGTTTTGCTTTAAATTTTTGATTTAAGCAATAATCGGTCAAATAGATTGACAATACTTCGTAAATGTAAAACATTACTTACTAGTGGTCGTACCCGGCTCCGCCCGTCCGCCCCATTACAGAAACGCTCCCCTTCCCATTCCCTCCACCACCCCTCTTCCTTTCCACCCACTTACTCTCCCCTGAATTTTCACAATCAGTGTACAACTGTGTAGTCCACCCGAGCAGAGAGCTAGTATCTTTATAAATTGTAGCCTGTGTTATTCTGGTGTATAAGCTATATTATTGTAAAGTTTCATTACAATCCATTCAGAAGTTTCTGCGTGAATGAGCAACAAACATTCATACATACAAACTTTCGCGTTTATAATATTAGTAGGATTAAACGTCTGGTACAGTGTATATAGATCATTCACTCGGAATATCATTTATAAAACATCTATATATTTCAGAGCGTATTTCACGATTTCCTCTAAGGTCGTGTATGTTATTTTTAAGTATTAAAACAACACATTTTGTAACTACGTTTCGTACAAAAGGTAATCTAATTGAGCTTATATTCGGTGTTAATTTATTAACCCTTCTAATTGCTTTCTACAGTATATCAAAAGCCTGTTACAAATCTAATTTACTAGAAAATCTTCGGGGAACCAAGTCAGGATCAAGTTGCCAATCAGGGCGTGTGACAGCTAATTTGCTGGTTGTACTTTTATGGTGGAATCGACCCGACCGACTCCCGTGTTGTAACGGCACATCCTAATAAGGATGGATAGGTAGGGTGACCATCATTTAAAAAAGATGTAATCAACGACTAAGTATGCAGAATGACTGTCAATTAATGGCGGTTGTTTCCTACATCAAAGCGAATGAGTAGTTTCATGACCTAAAAAAGAGGAACTGGTTCACATCATACGATACAAACTTTGTCTTTGGGATTGTCAATGTGGATTGTGTGCTGTAGCCTAGTGGTAGCGAGCCCGCTTCTTATTTAGAAGACCGTAGTTGGAACCCCAGGGCATGTAACGATAAGTTTTTTCTAACTTATGTACATAATTATCACTGACTCTGTGCCTCGACGAGCACGTTAGACCGTCGGTCCCGGTTAAAATCCACCAACCCGCAATGGAGCAGCGTGATGGATTAACCTCTAAGCACCCTCATCTGAGGGGAGGCCTAAGTTCCTGCAGTGTGGCATTAATGGGCTGGTGGTATAATAATAATAATATCCGGGACATCCTATACACAGCGCCATCCAGTCGCCAAATAAGCAAGTATTATGCTTGTGTTATGGGGTACTCGACAACTGATATACATACTTAAATGTACTTTTTTTTTATAATAGATACATTACACCCAGACACGGAACAAATAGACATGTTTATGCATACAAATATTTGTCCCGGGCGGGAATCGAACTCGCGAACCTCGGCTCCGCAGTTAGGGTCTCTAACCACTCGGCCTACCGGTCAGTCAGTCATTGGTATAGTATAGAAGTAGAGTAGGTTCCATGAACATTTAACTCTTGCCAATTTCGACCACACAAATAGTATGTGAGAAATAGATGTTAATACGAAAACAATTTATCAGTGTTACAGTATTGTTTTTGTGATGATAAAAGAATTTATGTCAAGAATCTCATTTTGAATTTTTTTTTTCATATAATTTAAATATCCTTTTTTGAAATTTGTTTTTGGTGACGCTTAATAACAGTACCTAGTAAACATAATTACACACGAATAGAAAGATGTTTTGTTTGTATTTAAAGAAATGCTGTGGAAAATAGTGTATTCGAGGGTGGCGGGGGGTGATTCTCGGGCCGCTTGACTGAGTCTCATGACACAATTTCCATTTACAATGCAAAATGTGACCTGATAACGATTTTACTTATTCTCAGTGTCAAGTACTTGACAATAGGCATGATGACAGATTTTGAAAAACTGTTCCAAAGTGTTCGGAAACGTATATTACTTACAATGAATAACATATTTCTACTTATAATAAAGATTTAGGAGGAAAAAATCACATTTTAGTTTTTAGATTTAAAATTCGCGCCAAAACGCTTGTCAGTGTCATGGCGCCGCTAATGACGTCACGTTTGAGTAAACTTCGAGTAAACAAAACCAAACAAAACGTATTTGTAAACACTGACGTTCCTTATACGCTTATTGAATAATTTAGTTTATTAAATATGAATTCTAAAGTGTACAGGTGGTGTGTGGTCCCTCAGTGTGATAACATATCAATAAAAACGCCTGATAAGTTATTCCTGTTCGTTCCACAAAAGAAAACTATACGAGATGATACAAGTGGCTTAAACTGGCAAGGCGAGATCCAACAGCAATGTTACCTAGTACTCACCTTTATTTTTGTGAAGATCATTTCGACGTATTTCATTTACTTTGAAGATTCTAAAATAGTATATATTTTTTTTGAGGCCTAAAATTAAATTAAACATAATCTTTTTCGAGGTTAGGTTTAATCTTGCACCCTGAGCTTGCACCACTACTGTTGTCTTAATAGGTATTTTATTTAAAATTTAAATTATTCGGTATGTTTGTTAAATAATAACGTACATAAAGATTTTGACGTTTTTAAATTTTGCTGAACAAAAACCTTTATTTGAAGCTAAAAATTCTCCCAGCATTAACACATCAATTTTAGGCAAATTATCACTGTTTGCCTTAGTAAATCCTTGTTGATCGTTGACTCGCGTTATTTCACTTTCCTTTGGTTTAAATAATACGGACGGAATAAACAAAATTGAATATTAAATGAAAAAAAACACAGCGTTCGTTCGAGTTCGTTTACTTGTTTACTCAAAAGTGACGTCATTCGCTCTGATTGGTGTTCAACATATCATGGCGGACTTTCGTATTTCGTAGTTTTATTTTATCAAAATAATTATTAATCTTGCTATTAATAGAAAAATAAATGCGTGTTTCGTATTCCATGACTCAAGTTTCATTAAATAAATATATAATTTCAGTGATTTTCAATTACTGTCATCATGCCTATTGTCAAACGAATGTCGTGTGACATGCATCTCATGGTTCGCTGCTTAAGCGCCCTTTACATTATACAACCGTCGTACGTACGACGGTCGCACAAGTTGTTTGCGACCGTCGAATGCGCTTTTACATTTGTACGATACGTTGTACAAACAAATACGACGAAAGTGACTCATTCTATATATGGCCTCGGAATGGATCGCAGAAATCGTGCTGCAATTACGGCAGTTGGTTGTATGTACCTACTTATTGTGTAAAAAAAATAGAAAAAACATATGCCAATGGGTCAAGAATTGGCTAATGAACAGAAAAACATTTACTCACATTGGCTTATTGCGAGACTTAGAATATACAGCCCTGATGATTTTAAAAATTACCTCCGAATGATTAACGAGACTTTTTACCATTTATTGAATTTAGTGAAAGACACAATGGAAGGAAAAATACATTTTTACGTGACGCTTTCCCTGCTGAAGAGAGATTAGTCGTCACCTTACGATACTTGACTATTGGACGAACTTATGAAGATTTGAAATTTTTAGACATTTTTATTAATAATACAAATTTTTCGTAATTTATTTTATTTTCAAGTCTTTTTATAATTTTGTAGTAAGTAACAATCGTAATAAATCACATTATCGTACTCGCCAACTTTCTTTTCAATATTAGTATTATAATCATTCTTTCCTTTTTGAAACTTTTATTTTCGTTTAGCATTTTGTAGTACACAACCAACCTTGCCCAAATTTGAAGCTAAATGACAAGTCGTATGAATGTGCATTACATTGTACAACCGTCGCATGAATCGCACAAGTTGGAAGTAGCCTAGATCCGACCGTGCGATTTGTACGACCATCGATAGGTCGCATACGACAAGCCTTTACATTATACAACGGTTGTACCGATTCATACAACAGTTGTATAGATCGGTACGACAGTTGTATAATGTAAAGGGCGCTTTACACGACAATGGATCATTCCCAAATTTTTGATCAAAAGTCCGTTATTTTATTTTTCGGAAGAATAGGCCATTTTAAGAAATTAATATGATTTTTTTTGTTTTAGATCGGTATTTACGTAGTTATATCATTTTGAAAATTCTCATAGTGTAACGTCACAGGGTGGTATTGTAAGGTCAGCCATTGCCGTTGCATATTTATAAAAAGTAATTAAAAAAAAAAACCGACTTCAAAAACATAAACTAAAAAGTTAAAAATAAAATTTTCACTTTAAAGAAAGGAGCATTAACAGGCGGCATATAGTTAATGAAGTCGGTGGCAACTCAGACACTTTAAATGGGTACTTACCAGGTAATAACAATTACAACAATGATATATTTATAACTATAACAAAAATAGAAGACCATTCAAAGTGTCTGAGTTGGCACCGACTTCATTAACTATATGCCGCCTGTTAATGCTCCTTTCTTTAAAGTGAAAATTTTATTTTTAACTTTTTAGTTTATGTTTTTGAAGTCGGTTTTTATTTTTATTTTTTTAAATTATTTTATTTTTCAATTTTTAGTTGAACGCATCTGTAACTTATTTGTATTTAGTATAAATGGGGCTTCTAAACGCGCTACTCAAATGAGACGGCACCGCGATTACGCAACGTAAATTCAGTGTCAAATTGACACATCAGCATGCCTAGTAGGTAGTGGTATTCCTATGTAAAACTTCAATCTTAATTATTATTTTTGTGCAAAGTGAACATTTTGGCATATTGAACCGTATGAAGTAAGCCCAACAAAAGGTAACTGCTGTAAATCGTTGAGGAATTCCCTCGACTGTTTATGGTCTTCATCATCAGACGTGTAATGACACTTATAACCCATATGAGTGCAAAGTTCTCTTCAATAGAAATGAATTAAGTCCAAACACCAAGTAATTGCTGTAAATCGTTGAGGAATTCCCTCGACTGTTTATGGTCTTCATCATCAGACGTGTAATGACACTTATAACCCATATGAGTGCAAAGTTCTCATCAATAGAAATGAATTAAGTCCAAACACCAGGTAATTGCTGTAAATCGTTAAGGAGTTTCTTCGACTGTGTATGGTCTCCATCATCAGACCTGTAATGGTACTTATAACCCATATGGGTACAAAGTTCTCATTAATAGAAATGAATTAAGTCCAAACACCAGATGATTGCTGTAAATCGTTGAGGAGTTCCCTCGATTGTGTATGGTCTCCATCATCAGACCTGTAATGGCACTTATAATCCATATGGGTGCAAAGATCTCATCAATAGAAATTAATCAAGTCCAAACACCAGGTAATTGCTGTAAATCGTTGAAGAGTTCCCTCGACTGTCTTTCAGCTCCATTATCAGATCGACTCCCGACCTTCATTAAATAGTACTAGTAATAGTACTTTATCAAAATACTTAAAATACGATACTTTAAAATACGATTTTCGAAGGTTGCCCTCGATTTCTCTAGGATGCCATCATCAGATCCTGGTTTCCTTATCATGGTACTACTTCGGAGATATCTCCCTTCCACGAAAAAAAAATTCATCCAATTCGGTTCATAAACAACGAAGTTATCCCTGAACACACATAAAAAAAAAACATATATACGGTCGAATTGAGTAACCTCCTTCTTTTTTGAAGTCGCTTAAAAATATTGCCACTTTTAGGGTGTAGGTGCCAACTGCTGCCACTGAGGGCTGCCATGACAGTTCATGGAACTAATAATGACAGTTGATGACATGACAGCCAACACTCTGAGAGTGACATTATTTTTGTGAATATGCAACGGCAATGGCTGAGCTTATAATTCCACCCTGTGAGGTCATACTATAAGAATTTTCAAAATGGCATAACTACGTAAATACCGATTTAAAACAAAAAAAAATCAAATTAGTGTCTTAAAATTGCCTATTTTTTCGAAAAATAAAATAACGGACTTTTGTTCATAAATTTGGGAATAGTCAATTGTCACCTAATAAAGTTAGACAAATTGTTGTTTGACAATTGTCTTATGTTGAAATTGTCAAATGAAACAAGAATCGGGCTCCAGTTACATAAAATTCGAAATATATTTTTTTCAAATAAAATCTACATCGAAATATTTGAAGTCTTTCTATCGATATTACCTTAATAAACCTTTGGTTCGAGATAAAGCTTTTTTTTTAATTTATAGCTCTATTTTATGGACTACACTCCACACTGTCCATAAAATTGTCGTTTCGTTGCAGTGCGTAGGCATCGTATTTTTATTCAAATTTTATCATGTTCTGACCGAGTATTAAAAAGAAATGCATTATTTATCTTCACAGGGCCGCATTTCGTTGAGATTGGTACTTTAAGATACCGTTAAATTTAATTGGGAGAAAATCATCAAAGTTTGATATATATTTAACCTTTTCATTACCGATATCAGAGAATTCTTGTTCATACTTGCTTTATTTACACAAGAACAGTTTTCAGCACGCTGGTTCCGAACGGAAGTCAAGTCATTTATCGCCGATAAAATTAAATGTTTATTTTTTAATACATTTGCAATTATCCTACACAGCGCCATCTAGTCCCAAAGTAAGTAAGTATTATGCTTGTATTATGGGTGACTAGATAACTGATATACATATTTAAATATTCTTAATAATATGTACATATATAGATATTTTATAACCAGACACGGAACAGATTACATGTTCATGCACACAAATATTTGTCCTGGACGGGAATCGAACTTCGATCAATGGCTCCGCAGTTAGGGTTTCTAACCACTCGGTCAATAAATCGGTCAGAATAGAACCAAAACCCAATAGAGGACAATATTTATACCGCTTTACCATAAACGAGTGAATTTTATCTGTTTCCACCCACACTTCCCATTTCAACTATCTCGTATATCTCGAATAACACAAGTTACTGTCTGGTTTACTTATCGATTCGGTTTACTATAAATCGATATGGGGTGAAACTTGGAAAGTTTACTTGCTGTCGAATCGAAGTCAATAAGCGTATTTCGTTTAGCTTGCAAAGGGGTAAACTGGGGTGAATATTTAGTCTTGCTTATTAAAAGCTCGTGTGCTCGAAAAGTATATGTACGAATAAGTTAGTAAGATAAGTTTGACAGTTATATGTTTGCAGTTGATTTATTTCTTAAAAAGACCATAGATGTGAAACGTAAAGATATATTGCAAACACTCGTAAATCTACCCGAAGGAAATCGCCGACATTTGTTTTCATACAAATGTGTAAATATAACATTTAGCAGCATAAATTCCATAGAGTAAATTGATTTGATAGCAGCTGCGTTTGGTGTTAATAAAGTCGCAAATGTCAATTCACAGTATCGAAGTGACATTATAATTTTGCGGGGTTGAAGACTGGCGCGCGCGGATTTCGTGGGGGTGCAGACTGCGCGCAGCCTTGCGCACTGAAACTCGGACTAAAACTCGTCACCTTGCACCAGTTAACTAGAGTATGAGTGGATTGGACGGTAAACGCAGAAGAGGGCTTCTAGTCAATTCGTACTTTTATTGTAAATGCATTGCTATGAACGGTGTAGGGACTTCGTTCTATACACAAATCAGTGCAATACAGAAACTGAATTTTACGTAATACATGAATGATCTTTGAAAACTTATTGGTTTTTTCCGTACTGTACACCCGCAATCTCTAACTTATCATATGCGCCAATTCTAGACGAATTGCGAACTATTTCATACAGAATCCTGAATTTCGCCATAAACCATAACCTCCTAAATATCATAAACTAATATTGCAAATGTATTATGCCATTTCTTCATGTCATTAATGAGCAACGAATCGAAGTTATGTTTGTACGGATATTGTTGAAGAGACGGAGAGTGACATAGGATGGATGTAGTTTATTTTTTACTCCAGGAAAATATATACGGGGATATTCTTATTACAAAATAATCAAACGGTCGTAGCCGCGAGCAACATTTCGATTAAACTAGAGAATTAGTATATAATACGAATAGACAGGGAAATGCGTCGGCACCTTTTCACAGGTCGCAGGAAACTCCCTCAATCTAAAAGGAAAATAGAATAGGCTATAGGTGTGTGTTTCCATACATATAAAAGGACAAAAGCAAAACCCTGAAGTTGTTACAAAGGAATAGCTGAAAGAATAAATGAAAAAAGACATCGCCAGGTCTTACCGCGAGAAAATATCTTCTACCTTTGGTAAATGGTAACTACGGAAGGCCACGGAAGTATGTAGATATATATATACCTATTTAATTCTGTTTGTGGATCAGGATTACAGAACATCTTATTTACCAAGATACTCGTTTTCAGGTCACTACATAGGTCATCTCGTACCGTGGTTACCTCGAATGTAATTATAAGCGTGATATTAGCCAGAACTAATATGAAACGCGGTCGTTGGCCGTTGTATTGAGCCGAGTGCTTTCTGTCCGTATTTAAATGAGTTACTTGTTTAACACGTGGGCTTTAATGTATGGGCCACGTGGAATTTATAAATATAGAATAACACAAGTGTACGGAGAGGAAGGGCCGTTAAGGCGTACTAAGCCCTAGCCGACAGTGAGTCGTTCTTTATATGCCGACGTTACGCCAATATTACGCATATACGCGTATAGATAATATTGTTGTCGTTCACAATAGATAGCGCGTTGCTTTATTTCCATACAAAGACGCAGGCGGACCATGAGAGGCTCACTGTCGGTTAGGTCTGAATATGCCAGTATAAAAGTATGCCGCTTAACGTTGTTCTATCCTGCGACAGTTGTGGAAACGATTTGAAGTTTCGTAAGGGGTAAACGGGTGAGGTAGGTCAAGCCTGTTTTATATTTTTATTATTTTATGTTTCAGACTTTCACGCGTCGGATTTTTCGTTTTCTAATAGGGGTTTACTTACGAAATTGCCGTTTTAGTTACTGGCCACTTTGAATGAAAATATAAAGTGCTTGGTAAATTTTTAATTGAGGACTTTTTCAAATAAAAGCCCGTGTTTTCTAAATTCAGAATCAATAAAACAATTTGATGGTTGCTTTTCATTTGTTTTCACATTAGCGTCAGCGCTTTAGACATAGACATATCGAAAATTCGAGTAAATTTTTTAATACAAAAATAAGAATTGACTAGAAGTCACTTTCTGCGTTTACCGTCTAACCATTCATACTCTAGCTAGCTGGTGCAAGATAACCAGTTACAGTCCGCCAGGTCTCCGCTCGCCGGTCTTTACCCCCGCGCGCCGGTCTTCACCCCCGCCAAATAGCGTTTGATATTTTCGATACTGTGAAGTGGCCTTTCTCATTCTACTTACTAAAACCAAACGTTGCTGTCAAATATATGTACTCTATGGATACAACTCATCAAATCAAAGCTGTGTTTGGAGACAACATGACTAATAAATGCGTCGCGTGTTTTTGGTTTTACGGTTGATGACTGGCAAAATAAACCAAAAGGTAATAATAAAAAAATTATAAGCTAAGGTGGAAGCTGGTCCACATAAGAATCAGCAGCATGGTTTGAAGTTATCAAACCCGAATTGGTAAAATAAAAATTAGAAAAACTAGGAAACTGGGTATCACTGTATTGAATGACCTGCACAAAAGTGCACGCATCGAAGCATACCTTCCGTCGTCGAACCGATACAGAAATTAATGGATTTTCGTCCGAACTTCATAACGTGAGACCAAAAATGGATTTTTACAAGCGAAAAACCCAGGGGTTGAATCCAGGTCAAACACTGTGAGAGCACTGCCCTAAAAGAAACTTACCTATAAAAAGTTAATGGAGACTGTTCCTTGGTCCAGTCGTTGTGTTATGTACTACCTATAGTTTCCTTCGATCTGGTGCATCAATATTGACTTAGGTCTACCTACAGTCAAGAACTTCGAACAATTAAGTTGAAAGTGACAGAAAAACTATTCCGACTGGTCAACTGTATACCATTATTATAGGCTTGCACAAGAAACCGTTTCGATATTGCAGGAGTTAACCTTAAAACCATCTGTCACTTTTCATACTTGGCCGACTACAATTTTTTTCGGCAATTCGGACAACTTTCACCGTGGAAAAAGTTGTCGAGTAATTGCCGAGAAGCAATAGAAATCGCCTTTACGAACTTCGTTGAGTCTTGCTCCCTCACTTTTGCTCTCGCAAGGATATTTATGATTTTCCTATTAGATTGTAGAAATGCATATGACGCATTGACGACCGCTTAGCCTAGTGGGTAGCGACCCTGCCTACGGAGCTGGAGGTCCCGGGTACGAATCCCAGGTCTGGTCAGTTTATATGATGAATAGATGAATATTGATACTGGTACCGGGTCTTGATTGTTATATGTATGTGGTGTCTTCGCTTGGTACCCAAAACACAAGCTAATGCTTAGTTTGGGGCCTAGACGTTGTTGTGATGTATACGTTATTATTATTATAGAGAATATGGATAATTATTTTAATTAAATAATTTCTAGTAAAATTTTTCCTACATCAAATAGTATTTCATACATCTGTTCCTAATATTTACATAAATATATTAACGTGTATTTCTTACATCCATCTTTTTACTATTTTTTATTATTTTTTTATTTTTTTCCCTTGCGGTGCCGCCTGAAGTAGAATAAGGACGCGTGTCGTTAGCCCGAAAGCCCCAACGACTTCTTCGAAGCGGCCAGAAAGCTCTCTAGGGTGTCACCGGCGCGAAGATGTCGAGAAACCCCTAAGAGTTACTCGATGCGAAATAATTCCGTTGGCGCGGGACTCCGGTTAAGATTTACGTTATTAATTTAACGTGAAAAGTGTTTTACTGTTCACTCATTTGAGATGAGGTCAGTAATTCCCGCTCTACTTATATATAATTTTTCTTCTCAGTGTTTTTCTCCTAAAAATATCAACGCGCTGGTATACAGTGTCTCCCGTGGTTGCTTTGTACTATAGCATACGGTAAAACATTTATAGCTCTTGTACTATAATGGCTATTACACAGTTATTTTATTTAAAATCCAACTAAAATGAGCTTAATACTTGTGGATAGAATATTTTTTTATAAAATATATGTGAATAAAGGATGCTTCGTTTATTAACTTTACTAGATTTTTTGTATTTATTTATTTATTTAGGTACATCAACAACATGTTATGTTAAACGCTTATAAAAAAGTATGATTCAGACTTTTAATATGCATTAATTTATGATAGTATTATCTACTATACTAGTTAAGGAGTTACTTATTTTTTATATATTTATTTATTTATTCTACAATTTATACACTATTAATCGAAAATAACATGCAACTTTAATGCTATAATCGCAGCATATACTGTACATATATAGGTACCCTATATGTTGTATAATTTTTCAGTGTATTTAAATCTTTTTAAATACGATAGTTTAATCAAAATCAGTTTGATGATTCTTGATTTATAAACGTTAAATAAAAATAGAGACTGGCCAAAAAAATCTTTTGTTTCGGTTCAAGGGATGAATATAGCATGATATATTATAAAATAGTAAGCGATTATAATAAATTATCTGACAGGCTCTCTTAATATACAGCCCTCTATTGCAGTCTTATAGCTTCTTTGTATATATAGGAAGGCTAGGATTCACGAAAAATTACGATTTTCCGCCCCACATTCCATGATTCCATTTCTACGGGCAGTTCCTGTATCCCTATACTAAGAAGGGTCAAAAAGCGACAAATGCGTATTTATTAAAAAAAAGAAGAATTATTGTTATAATATATACTTATTGTAAACGTGTCTATAGCCTATTTTACTTTCATTTTCCAACTTGAAACTACATTTATAACACGCAGTGTCTGCTTACTCCATAATTGATTAACACACGGAATCGTGAGCGTCGCGTGGGCTTGGATTATAAAACAAAAAAAAATCTTCGATAACATCGGTAATAAATTGCATTCTCTCGATACAATTATTTAATTATCGTTTCTTTCAGCAGTTTAATTAAATGACCGGCTATCACGTACCAGTAGTGTATCGATATTAATGTCTGTAGAAAACACTATTTTAATTACTAGCATTTATTTCAATTTGATCTTTTAACGTCGACATAGAAGGGACAGTGTACTACACAAACCATCCCATCCTTAAACCAGCTCATGCAGTGGGAGAAACTTTTAGTTAATTGTCCTCCATCGAGAATAGTGATTTAGCCGCTTCTACAGACGTCTACTTTTATCTTACTAAGCTTACAATATCGTCTACATAGGAGTATACGTATCTCATGGTACGGCCGCTGGTATCGAAATGAGCGATATACGTTCTCATAGTATTTGGAAGCAAGAAGCATTTCTATATATTACCAATTTATTTATATATTCGTATTATATGCACAAACTGTAAATTGACCTAATTTGTTAACTAAATATATACTTATATAACACACGTGCACTCGCGACGGACGTAGAAAAAGTTCACGTGGGTGTAAGCGTGACCGACAAGACTCTGGTTTTATATTTATATCTATATATAAAAGGTACACTCGGTTAGGAAATGTCTCTATCCATACATATTACAAAACACGTCTCTCTGTCTGTCTGTTTGGGCGGTTACAACTCGAGAACCCTCAAAGCGATTTAAATGATTCTTTGTTTAGTATGGAAATACTTATCTGTTCAGTGTGTAGTATACATTCGGTATTCGGTAACGATAGAAAGCCCAGGGTGTTAGCAAGGACAATTTTAGTATGCCAGTGCGCAACGTAGCGGTGGCATTATATGATGGCAGCCGAGATGCAAGTCGGGTGCCCTCCATCCACTTGGCTCCCATGATCCTGCTGCCATGGGATCTTAGGATATTTTTTTCTCTTTTTAGCTCCCGTGGGATCCTAGAATATTTTGTTACGTGAGGGGGTAGAGTCGTTAAGCTGCTCGCTGCCCGTTTCACTACTTGCTTGACGGCACTCGGTCCACCTGTGGTTATAATCGAATATAGCTTTGGCACTAATATGGATCGGAATTAAAAGCAAATAAATCTGTATCTTTTATTCTGGAACGGAGTGATTGAGGAGTTTGTCCTGTTTATGATAAGTATTAATCCATATTGCAATTAGCATTATTTTTACTGCACTCACGACTGGCCCGCAGTTTATACAGGATGAGGTTTCAATGACCAGCCAAATTTTAATATAATGGATCTTTGATAAAAATTTGTTGGCCGTCTTGTTCCTTTTTAGTATCGTTCAATAGGAAAATATTCAGTTAAGACTACGTAAACCTTTCCCAAAACTACCAATATTACTAGTCACCATTCACGAGGGCGCCAGTGGACGTGCACGCGCCCCGCCCACATGCCCCATGCCCCGCCCTTTCGCATGTAAGTAGAACGTAGCCAAATTTTGTTACAAAATATTTAGCATATAATTATTGATTACGAATATTTGACCTATATTTTTATTTACGTAATGAAGTCTAATGAATAAATGAATGATACCTAACATTTAGAAAAATTTTGACTGGTTACTAAAATCTCATCCTGTATAACATCCTTGTAGACCATACTACGCTCGCTATGTTTTGTCTATTCCTTTAAAACACAAGAGTAAAGGCAAAACACATCTTAACTTAACAAGGTCTAAAAAAGGTTTGCTCGCTTAAGGGGACAGTAAAATTATAGCTTGTATTCACTTTGTAGATTAAGTGAAATCACTCAATCGCTTTACGACATTCGTCGAATTGGCAGCTCGCATCCATAGATTTATAACACCGAGCTTTGACTTTGAATTAGTTCAAATGAGAAGATCGTTTAGTTCGAGAACCAAAGTTCTCACATTTGAGCTATAGGATGAGGAAGGGTGACGGGCGGGATGGCCCACGCAATTGGTTACCTATAGATGTTTGTGTTGTGTCTCACACAAAATACGCGTAATACACAAAGGGCTAGCCCTTTGTGTATTACGCGTCACAACTAGTTACATACTATTGAATGAAAGGCGGATACCGATTGAACGTCCTTATTAATATTATAAACGCAATTGTTTGTATGTTTGTTGCTCTTTCACGCAATACTGAATGGATTTTAATAAAACATTACAATAATATAGCAGATATATCAGAATAATACATAGGCTATAATTTATAAAGATATTAGCTTTCCGCCCGCGGCTCCGCTCGCGTAGGCACAGTTGTACACAGATTTTAAAAGTTATTTCATATTAGATATAGAAAGCTACATTATCAGCGAGTAACATGAGCTGGGCTTCATTTCATTTTCAAACTAGTTTTCCGCCTACGGCTCCACTCGCGTGAACTACACAGTTGTACCGGGACCGCCATGATTTTTTGCATAGATATAATTTATAAGCTGAAAAATGACTAAGCTAGTTTTTTTAGGTAAAAGGGGTTCCGGTACAACTATGTAGTCCACGCGAGCGGCACCGCGGTCGGAAAGCTAGTTTTAAAATAAATCTAATTGACAAATTTTGTCTGAGCTCTGACCTTGAACTTCAAGTTTTTATTCGTGTGAGTATACTTGAATAACAATATACAAACACTCCATTGTTTACATGCAACTATTATTCATGGACTCGGTGTAAACGAGAAGTCGTGTATTGTTTGGTTGCGTGGGTGACGTGTGCCGCTCCATGTTACCAGCAGCGTTTGTGAATGACGCCTCGATCTTGTGCTGCGTTTTGTAGTGCAGTGTTAAGGTAAACAAGTATAATAAACTCAATTTCTGAACACGACTTGGAAAAATCAAGTTATATGCGATCGCGCTGGGTCTTCAACAGGTACATGAAGAAATGTTTAACGCGAAAACAGGAACTACTGCGTAAAAAATAATTAATTAACAAGAGAGAAAAAAAACTCTACAATCTATTGAATGGAAATAAAATACAGTATCACATAAGTACAACTTGAACGGTTATAAGGTGTTGCAGACGGGTACGCACAAATCACCAAAATATGTGGTATTTATGTAGGTAACAATCTAACAATCTATTTTAGTTTTTGCAACAAATATGTTTTGTAATTTTTGATTGTCCCCGTAATACATTACATAACATTCAAGTTAAATTTATATTTGACTGACCGGTTGGTCGAGTGGTTAGACACCCCTGTGGAGCCGAGGGTCACGGGTTCGATTCCCGCCCAGGACAAATATTAAGTGCATGAACATGTCTATTTGTTCCGTATCTTGGTTTAAAAATATCTATATATGTATATGTTATTAAAAAAATATTTAAGTATGTATACCAGTTGTTTAGTACTCCATAATACAAGCATAATACTTGCTTACTTTGGGACTAGATGGCGCTGTTCGGGATGTCCCAGACATTATTATAATTATATAATAATAATACCCATCTACAGCAAAGGTCAAGCTGACCATCTGCCGTGAATGAGGAAATGATACATGCTTGACTGACCGATTGGCCGAATGGGTAGAGACCCTAACTGTAGAGCTGAAAGTCGCGGATTCGATTCTCGCCTGAGACAGATATTTGTATGTATTAACATGTCTACATGTTCCGTATCGGGGTGTAGAATATCTATGTATGGATATATTATAAGGAATATTTATGTATGTATATACATAACACAAGCATAATGTTTGCTTACTTGGGTACTAGATGGTGCGGAATGGGCTTTTCCAGGAATTATTATTACATTAGGAAACCAGGTTCACCCTGGTGGCTGAGAGTAATCACGAATTTTCAAAGGACCTTCAAAAGACATCATTGTTAGACTTTGTATCGTTCGGGTTGCTGTTGTTTTCCGCGAAATGTTATTATATTAATTTATTTAACCGGAATTTCTACGGCCAGTAGATTTTTAACGTCTAATTGCAACTTCAGACAAGAAGTAGATATATTTCGTTAATCTCGTTCAGACTGACTGGTTGGCTGAGTGGTTAGAGACCCTAACTGCGGAGCCGAGGGTCGCTGATTCGATTCCCGCCCGGGACAAATATTTGTGTGTATGAACATGTCTACTTGTTTCGTGACTGGGTGTAAAAATATCTATATACGTATGTATTATAAAAGAATATTTAAGTATGTATATCAGTTGTCTAGTAACCCATAATACAAGCATAATACCTGCATACTTTGGGATTAGATGGCGCTGTGTGGGATGTCTCAGATATTATTAAATAAAAAAAAATTATGATAAGAAAAGACAATGGGACCCACTTAAAGAAGTCTGAACCGGTGGCGGTGGTTCGCCAGGATCGAATATAAAAAGTTATAAAGTATGAGTATTTTATGTATTTGAGTGTGATGGATTCCTAGCTATACAACCAACAACTGGATATGGTATATATGCAGATAAATTATACCCACAAAAAAAAAACTTTATAAAAGAAGGTTTTGTTATCTCTCAAAGTATTGCAGATTATAGGTACAGTTCCAATAAAACTTTATGGCGGATCTGAACACGGGCACAAGTTGCGTCGCAGTAACCAGTTTTAGGTGTAGCGGGACGCGGTGGAGCGAGGGGTATCTGACTATACTTGCGCAAGCACGCTTAAAGCGTTGTATTCAGATCTGCCATAAACTTTGAGGCGAACTATAACTTCGTCTGAAGATGGTTTATTTCGTTCAATGGAACAAGATCTTCGTGAACGATTTCTGAATGTTATTGAACTCGAAGCTGCGCGTTGAACATTCTTTGACTGGAAACAAGAAAATGGACTGTGATCAAATCCAAAAACACGCTGAAAGATGTCCAAAAACACTTTGAAGAGAAACACGCTAAAGAAAGCGTAAGATCATAGGATTCAATGTAGTTTACTTTCGTCAATGAGAGAATTCTTTTATTTATATTATCTTAATTGCCAATGGATGTACCTACGCAGTTTGAATCCGGGCGTGTACCAATGAGTTTTTTCTAACTTAAGTACATTAACTGTCACTGACTCCGTGCCTCGGAGAGCACGTTAAGCGGTCGGTCCAGGTTGCTGTCAATAGATGGCGGTCGTTACAATCCGCCAACCCGCATTTTAGCAGCGTGGTGTATTTAATCTCCAAGCCTTCTCATCTTGAGGGGAGGCCTAAGCCCCTGCAGTGGGGTATAAAAAGGGCTGATGGAATGTAATAGAACCGACACAGGACGCAAAAAATATAACTCGTCAAACTCTCGCGTATTATTGAATAGTTAATTTATAGTTTTATTTACTTACCCATTGGCATTGATCATTGGTTATATTTTTACGTTATCACAATATATTCATCCATTAACTTATGTTAAACAAACCTAGTGCGAAAAATGAAAGAATAATATAAAGATAAACCTAAATAATTTTATAGGAACTCTAAATTAAAATCTTATTAAAAAACTAAAAATATCTACAAAAAAAATCTAAATAAAGGGAAAGTGGGAAAAAGTTAAGCGGACGACGGTTCCAGAGTTTCAAGGATATACTTGCTACCTCGCCGAGTTGTATTGCGACACTGATCCTCTGAACAAGATATTCCTTGCTCAAAGGATGCGCTGTCAATAGACGCAAGCAGCGCGACAACACCCAAATCGGTAAGAAGTAATCGGCATCCTTGGACCAGGGACCCACTGTCTCGACGTCGAAAGGAATGAACTTGTAACGACGTTCTACGTGCTTAACTATAGGAGCCGCTGCCTCAGCAACTGCTCCAGTATTTTTTTTCTCCACTCTACTACTTTTGTAATATAATAATAATAATAATAATGACACATACATTACAACAACGTTTTGGTCCCAAACTAAGCATTAGCTTGTATTTTGGGTACCAAGCGAAGACACCACATACATATAACAACCAAGATCCGGTATCAGTATCAATATTCATCATATAAATACTGACCCGACCTGGGATTCGAACCCGCGACCTCCAGCTTCGTAGGCAGGGTCGGTGCCCACTAGGCTAAGCGGTCGTCATATATATACATACATTACAAAAGTTTCATTTTAATTGTGGTCAATACATTTGTATATCTATTTCACGACACATCTATCATATCGTGAACTTTCATATCTTGATTCTATAGCAGTGTAATGTATCTCCAAGAAAGATTTATTACTGATTGTTATCGTCTGTAGGGAGCGATTTCATTTGAACTATACTATTTATGTACATATATGCGAGTATGTTTGTAAATAGTTGTTTGTGAATGTTAAATAGGTCATCCATTCATCCATCCATATCAGACCGTTATGTCCCATGCAGGGGCTTAGGCCTAGGTATGAGGATACTCGGAGCTTAACCTACCACGCTGCTTCAATGCGGGGCGGTGAATTTTAACGACCACCATCTAATGATGGTAACCGGGACCGACGGCTTGACGTACTTCCGAGGCGCGGAGTCAATGACAGTTGCGTACTTAAGTCAGAAAAAACTCATCGGTACATGCCGGTTTCTGGAATTCGAATCACGGCCTTATAAACAAAAGGCGGGCTCGCCACTACTTTGCTATCACAACACACTAGACTAGGCCAACCATCCGCATATTAAAAGATTTTTAGCCAAATTGCAAAAACTATAGGTATGTCTGTAATTTCGTAATGGCCGTTCGTATGTCACAGGCTTAAGATATGAATCTTCATAATTTTTTCAATAATTGAATGATGGCGACCGCTTAGCCTAGTGGGTAGCGACCTTACCTACGAAGCTGGAGATTCCAGGTTCGAATCCCAGGTCGGGTCAGTATTTATATGATGAATATGGTACCGGGTCTTGGTTGTGATATGTATGTGGTGTTTTCTCTTGGTACCCAAAACACAAGCTAATGCTTAGTTCGGGGCCTAGACGTTGTTGTGATGTATACGTTATTAAAAATTAAATTAAAAAATGATCCTTCATTGTCCAAAAATGTCTTTCTTATATGAACTGCCATGCAATTCTGTTTAACTAGATGTTTTTTTCGCGTACCCCTTCGTGTGGTGTCTGGATAGATCTTTGAAAATAAAATGAAGAACGTTGAGTGACTTGTGAATAATTTTTGATATATGACTCATAAAGTTGTTAATAATGCATAAATGTGTTATTCGATTAGTTGATTGACAAATATATTTGAGCTTTTAACTTTCAGGACTTGTAGATATGTAGTGCTTTCGTAAATTATGGAATGAATTCGTTATAAATTCAAAGGAGAACTTTTGGGAAAAGCACTCGAACCTGGCAAATTTTACTTATTTTGTCCATGTTTTTAAATACTTACATACATATAATTAATACATACAGGCTTATTCGTGTAGCAGGTACGACCATCGAAATTTTTTTTAAAAACCCCATATTTTTGGTACGGCATTTGAAAGAGTATATTTTTTTGCACACGCAAAGATAAATTATTATTAGCATAAGTGGCAGGTAATAATTTGAATGTGAAATTTAATTAAAAAAAAAAACTTTTAACGCGATTCTATTTTGTTTGGTTGTCTTGCTTAATTTTGGTTGAGATAACCACACATATTCTTCCATCAACTTGGCGTTTAAGCCCGAAGCGTCTACCCAGCGACCTCTGCTAACCTCAAACTCGATGTTTTCTAGTTGTAGGAGTAGGTAGAGTGACACTAAACGTATTGTCATGTCGAGTCGTCAAGAAACCAAGATTGAATTTCCGCGTCCCACATCCATATGAACTGTACAATTGTCCGTCTGTTCTCAATATTGTAGTGGGGCAATTGTGTTATTTACATCTTTCCGGTTTGAAAATACTAAATTTAAACAAAGTAGGTCATGGAGATTAATTTCATGGAGATATGCATACAATAAAGGTGGCGTTGCAGGTCGTTACGGTTGTCGATATCGATTTTTTCCATTGCACCAGTCCATTATGTCCCACTGCAGGGGCTTAGGCCTCCCCCAGGTGAGAGGGCTTGGAGCCTAATCTGCCACTTTGCTCCAGTACGGATTGGTGGATTTTAACGACTGCCATCTGTTGATGGCACCCGGTACCGACGTCTTAAA
Organism: Luffia ferchaultella; assembly: GCA_949709985.1. Lineage (NCBI taxonomy): Eukaryota > Metazoa > Arthropoda > Insecta > Lepidoptera > Psychidae > Luffia > Luffia ferchaultella. Next base: position 3,215,914 of record OX453267.1, read on the forward strand.
GTGCTCTCCGAGGCACGAAATCAGTGATCGTTATGTATTTAAGTCAGAAAAATTCATTAGTACACGCCCGTATTCGAACCGCGGCCGCACGGCCTTCTAAACTTCGAACAGGTTCGCTGCGCTCGGGCTATCGCGACACAAAGTCGATTGATCGTATTAAAATCTACATTGTCTTTGGTAGTTGTTACAGCTGCTTGTCTCATTTTGTCAAAGATTTTTGTAAAGTTATTTATTTCCGCTTTATCTCATAAACAAAAAAAAAACTGCGAAACTTTTCACAACTAACAACGTAGACAACATTGACTACCGCGTTCGATCTCCAAATAGTGCGTCACTAGTTCGGTGGCATCTAGCAACGTCGTTTGGTACTTTTTTTCTTTGTTTTAAAGAAAATCTTCCATTACCTTCGGTAAGATACTATTTAGTTTACATCATAGAGCTCGACTAAATTCTCTTAGCTAGTGGGTAAGGAGGGGAATGGTACAGCGCTCTTTAAAAGGTACCTCGCCGGGAAGAAGTGCATCATTTGTTGGTAATCAGTCATGAATGGCAACAATAAAAGCTTATAAGCTAAAAACAGATTTCGTAGTCGTGTACAGTTCCAATCAAATTTTATGGCGGATGTGAACATAGGTACAAGTCGCGTCGCAGTAACCAGTTTTAAGTGTAGCGGAACGCAGTGGAGCGAGGGGCATATGACTGAACCTGCGCAAGCACACATAGAGCGTTGTATTCCGATCCGCCATAAAGTTTGAGGCGAACTATAACATAATATTGGAATAGCTCACGTATTTGAATTTATCAGTTTGTGGGCACTGATTTGTTGTTGAGACGATATTTAAAAAAAATGAACTGATTTCTGTTTCAGGGCTACTTGGAGGTATGGCGTCAAGAACAACAGTTTCCACAAGAAGAGTTGACCGACCTATTCAATAATGTCGAAGATATATACGCATTCAACAAGTATGTATTTGTTTATGCCATTTCTAACTGTTATTGTAAAAAAAAGTATTCACTGACCGCCGTCAGAAAATACTAGTTTATTTTACATGCTTCAAAAATACTTTCGGGAACGAAGCATGCACAAAGTAATTGTTAAAGATTGTTAATTGTTAGACTTCTTTCTGTTGTAGGTACGGTAAGATACCTTTGTAGTTTCTCTATATCCGTTTGTCTGTCCGTGTGTCACAGCCATTTTAATTGTAGACTATAATAGTATCATAAATCTGAGATTTGACACGGTTATGCATATATGTAAACGCTACAGAGGTGTGTATTGAAATATTGAAAAAAATATTTTAGAGTGCCTTCCATGCATGCATTGTGAAAGTGGAAAAATTACTTATTTAAAAATCAGAAAGAGGTTTTTTGCTGGTTCGAAATTAGGTTCTAGTAACGAAATGTATTATTATTTCTTTCATCTAACTCGAATTTTGAGCCACTATTTAGAAAAATCTGAAAATCTGAGAAAAACTTATACTATCAGCTCATTAATGCCCTACTACAGGGGCTTAGATCTCCCTTCGGGACGAAGGTGCTTGGTGCTAAAACACTGAGGGTTGGTGGATTTTAACGATTGCCATCTATTGGTGGCAACCGGGACCGACGGCTTAACGTGCTCTCCGAGGCACAGAGTCAGTGATAGTTATTGTGCATAAGTTAGAGAAAACTCATTAGTACATGCCCTGGGATTCGAACCACGACCTTCTGATCAAGAATCGAGCTCGCTACCACTCGCTATCACGACAAACTTATAACAGAAGAAAACCTCATAACAGCAGTTTATAGTACGAACTAACTACGAAAATTATAATAAACTACCTAGGGCTAAGTATGATAGTTCACTTAAGTTTATGTGTAGTTCAAACTATGAACAAACTCGTGGTTTTGTTTTCTACTATTTAGGTACTTTTGACGATTTTCCGTGAAATAGCAAATCATTTACAGATGTATCAGAAAAGTAATAAGAATCGGTTAACATCGGACGCGTAGGTTTGCCCGAAGCTATCCAATGAAATAATTTTAATAAGAAAAAGTCATAAATTATAACGTAAATACTGTAAAAACAACTTTATTGGTAAGGTCATTTGGTTCAAATTGTCTTGCAAATTGCAGGTAAGTCCAGTCACATTACTATTCTGATAGATCTGTACATGTATTCCTTCAGTAAATTAATTATTTGAACCTGTACCTGTTTGATCAAATTTAAGTGATTCGCGTCAGAAAAAATACCCCAAATAATCTAATATTTTAATATTCCTACCCCATAAGTTCTCGACAAATAATCCAGGGAAAATCGAATAAATCTCAATAGAAACTATCGCTGTACGGAAACGCCATATGGCGTTGTGAAAATGCGCCACAAACATACTCCCTCTCTGTACAATAATCACAGAGACGGACTCGAGGTATTTTTGTAGTATTTTTCGCTAATTTTTTTGATACAAATAGTAAGTACCTACATGGCATACAATTTTTTTTATGAAAGTGTGAAAAATCTTGCAGAACTTCAGTCAATTAGAAAGATGGAGCTATTGACATCTTACATGGATCACCATAAATTGCTTGTGATTGACTTATTTTTGGAGTGAGTCTCGTTCTGTGTTTTTGTTTGGATGAAATTTTGCCCATACCTAGCATAGGGACAACCGATCTGTATATAGGTACGTGCCATGCCATCAGCCAATTATAGCCTAGCGCAGGGGCTTAGGCCTCCCCCTAGGGTGAGGGGGCTTGGAGCTTAAATCCAACACGCTGCTCTAATGCGGGTTGGCGGATTGTAACGACCGCCATCTATGGACAGCAACCGGGACCGGCAGCTTAACGCGCCTCGGCACGGAGTCAGTGATAGTTATGTACTTAAGTCAGAAAAAACTCATTTGTACACGCCCGGATTCGAACCACGGTCATAGGGCCCTGTAAATTTGAAGCAAGTTCGCTGCGCTCGGGCTATTACGACGGTAGATACGTAGTGATGTATATCTATGCGTCCAATTTGTATAAACGAATGAAAAATAACTCATAAATAACATATTATTATCTGAACTAATATTATAAAGAGAAAAGATTAGATTTTTTGTTTGTTTGTTTTGTTATTTATTTGTATGGGATAAATTCAAAATCTAATTAATTACAATTTAAAAAAAAATCACTTATAAGAAGCTACATGAACATAGTAACATGGGCTGTATTTTATTTTCAAAAAAATATTAGAGATCTCTACGAAAATTACAATAATGTAACCGTTCGGTATTTATCAAAAATTTACCTATAAAAGTTATCATTTGGTGTGCGCTGCCAAAACTTTTGATGATATATAAAATAATGTACTAACTACATCTTTATACTCGTAGTACTTACTCATTATTATCTACAATAAAATCCACGAGGCTATATGTATGTCTAACTAATGTAGCTAAGTCATAATAACCCATTAAAATACGAATTGACTAGAAGCTCTCTTCTGCGTTTACCGTCTAACCACTCATATTCTAGCTAGCTGACGCAAGATTGCGAGTTTGAATCCGAGTTTAGACCGCGAGGTCCCCGCGCGCCGGCCTTCACCCCCGCGATATTGTGTTTAATATTTTCAATACTGTGAAGTGACATTTCTGACTCTATTGAAAACGAAATGCTGCTGTCAAATTAATTTAATCTATGCAATAACCGTTCATTCTTCAAATTAGTCAATCTAAACACGGGTAGGATCGAAAGATGATGAGATTCGTGTTATGATAATCCTTATCCAACTAAACAGTTTCATAATCAAGGTTGATTGTGTAAGTGTTAATTCCTCTTTAAATTTATTCTATAACGGACCTTTCGTTAAGAAGTTAGGACGAGTATAAAAATTTTACAAATAAATTAGGACGTGGATAGAAGTAGGTACAGATCCAATCAAACTTTATGGCGAATGTGAAAATAGGCACAATTCGCGTCGCAGTAACCAGTTTTAGGTGTAACGGGACGCAGTGGAGCGACGGGTATACGACTGTACCGCTGTACCTGCGCAAGCACGCATAGTGCGTTGTATTCCGATCCGCCATAAAGTTTGAGGCGAACTATGCCGGGTTAGAGTTTAGGCAAAGTAGGTTAAGATTGTTTAGGGTTAATGTTTCAGAAATAACTGTAATAACTAGTTCGCCTTAAACTATATGGCGGGTCTGAATACAACGCTAAATGCGGGCTTGCGCAGGGTATCGGGTTGGATAGGCCGCCGCGGGGTTTGCGGAAGGAACGCACTACCCTATCGCTCCACTGCGTCCCGCTAACACCTTTGAATGGTCACTGCGACGCGACTTGGGCCTACTTTCGGATCCGCTATAAAGTTTGAGGCGATTTGTACCATAGCTGAAAGTTGTAAGTAGATAACAATGATCAATACAAGAAAACAAAATGTTATAAACAATTATCGCCAAGTTCGTTCCTGTATCGTATGCAAAGGGTGTTGAAATAATAGCGCTCCTAAGGGCTCGGAAGCTGGGGTTGATTTTTTGTGCCGCCCACACGCAAGCAATCGATGTCGAAAGTTAGTTCGTGCGGTGAAACGACGTTACGGGGTAATGGATAGAGCAAACTTCGAAATATTTAGTTTAGGCACAAATTCGTTGCAAAGTTATAAGAACCAGTCGTGTTAGTCAATGAATTTAGAATAGGTCCTGTTAACACACTTGTGTGTTTTGTATTTCAAATCATAAATGATGATGAATTCTACAAGCTTCTACAGGATCAGAGTGCCTATTTCATAAAAGTACGAATTGATTAGAAGCCCTCTTCTGCGTTCAACCACTCATACTCTAGCTAGCTGGTGTAATATGGCGAATTTCAGTCCGCGATTTCAGCGCCGGTCGTCACCCTCTCGAAATTGTGTTTTATGTTTTTGATACTGTGAAATGATATTTATGACTCTATTAAATTCGAACGCTGCTGTCAAATTTATTTACTCTATAGCCTATTTGAACATAAACGCTTGTTCAACAGTTGTGTCTGAGAAACTAGTTTATATTAATAACATATACATGACAACAACGTCTAGGCCCCAAACTAAGCATTAGCTTCTATTTTGAGTACCAAGCGAAGACACCACATACATATAACGACCAAGACCCGGTACCACTGCCAATATTCATCATATAAATACTGACCCGACCTGAGATTCGAACCCGGGATCTATTGTAACAAAAGATTATAATATAAAGCAATACCTATTCGTAGTTACCTACACGCGTAACCGCAAGATAGCTTGCAAACATTTGCTAATCAATTCTCTAGATCAGAAGATTTGCACTTCTGAATTCATTAGTTGAACTATTATCTATAAAGGGAACCAACCGTACAGAATTAATCAAATTAATTAGTCTGTGCGTAACAATAGAAATAAGTCATAAAATAAAGTAAAGGTTATTTGAATTTAGTACAAAAATAAAGGATATTTGAATTTAGTACTTAAGTACAAACATATCCCCGCAGAGGCGAATTCAAAAAAGCGTTGGTTCCTCTCAGAAGATTGCGCATGAAACCGACGGACGCTCTTTTTTTTTAAATAAATAAATACCTGAATTAACAAAATTGCTGATCCAAGGTGTTGTTTTTATTTCTGCCAAATTAATACATAGAAAAGTTCAATAGGAAAACACACGTTTGACAGCATTTTTCATTAATTCGGATGAAAAACAACTTTATTATTGATTTTATTAAATGTTAAAATTTACGATTTATTAACATGCAACGGCGTCATATCGACGCTACGCAATAACTTAACGTTCACACAAGGTTACTAAATGCGAAATATATTCGGTAACACTTTCAATAACGGAGAAAATGCGTAAATTTTACGAAAAGTTAGTTTAGATTTGTAAAACAAAATTTAATTTCGGCTTAGAAGCTGACACTTATCTTAATTAGTTGTGGTGGGCTTGCTCTACACTGCGATTTATTTAAATATAATTGTGTCCCCATCCTTTGATCCTAGTAATAGTCATTTTCAAATACACTTTGCATGTAGTTTAGGATTTAGGATAGTATATCCCCAGATGTGATTCCCCTAGTGCATCACATTCACAGAGGATGTGTAACATTGTCTCCGCCGCACTCGGTCGGCGATAGGAGGGGTGTAAGGGTAGTAGTACCACCAGAACCCGGACTAAGAAACGGGGCCCGGTTAATTGATTTTTTTTTTCAAAGTAAGGTGAGGTGGGCCCCGCAACGTTTTACTCCCGGGGCCAGATCTGGCTCTCGCCGGGCCTTCCGCAACAGCGCATGTCGTACACAGTGATGTCTCTGTGAGTTGCATGTGTTGCAAGAGCCTATTGGTGGTGTAGTAACCATGCATTGACCATACCCTGACAGTGCTTTTATGACTAACCTTAGTCGTTTCCTTTCTTGTTCTAGAAGTTGCCTAGCCATAGCAGATTTGTGTTCATTCACGCTGACACTTAGTAACCCATATCGAGCTGGCAGAAGATTTAAAACACGCTTGAGATATTTAATGTTATTGATAGTATAAAGTTTTAAAAATAACTACAACAAAATCATGAATTATAAAATTACTATACCTACACTTATGTGGTCTGACTCTTTAGCAGTATACACTGAAGTTTTAGAACATAACTTTGGAACATAACCACAGTTCTGTTTTAATCTTTATGGTTTTAATACGGATTTACATCTCTACACTACTCAAGAGAATGCCATAACTATGATAGTAAAATATAAACTGTGCCTGTTCCAAGTATCGATATCAGAAAATAATAGATTCACACTTGCTTTATTCAAGCAGTAAGAAACATAGCAGTTTTCCAATAGGTTGGAGGAGGAAATTTTGATGTGGATATTCATATTGTCGCTAAGCAATTTATATTCGTCATTAGAGTATACCAGATTCAAGATTTATCCTTTAATAAGTTTCAAACTACAAATAAACGAAAGCTTTACGCAAAAGCTTATTAGTTAAAGTATCGGACTATTTAGATGATAAAAATGGGTGTAGGTAGACCGCTATCAGTTTGTTTCAATAATAGTAATATATAAGCACCTTTGTTTAAACAATTGTTTATATGTTTTTTTTTTAAACAAAAGAACGTCCCCTTTTTTGTGTATTCTTATGAGAAGAACCAGCACTTATTTGAATGACTTTATGGGGGCGTTTCCCCATAAAGTAATAAATTCATTTTTGTTAGGTGTTTCCAGATTATGTTATATAACTATGAAACAAAGATATTTGATTTAATTCAACTACTATTGGAGTACTTTTTCAGCATTAAGTTAAAGAGTTTCTATCAGAAGTCCAGCACCATCCAGCTCGCTGGCCCTCCCTATTTATTAATTTTTTACAAATTAAAAACTCATTGGCCTATACGACTATGACGGGAAGCGAATCCAATACTTTGTCTAAAAGGCGAGATGCTAAACTACTTGGCCACCTGTGCGATATTCGGATTGAGATGGTACACGAAATAGAACGAACAGGGATATAGAACGGCATTTACTTGGTTCGGCTGTTTATTACGGCGAGCTCGTATCCTCGGAAGTGAAGTAAAGTAGAGTAGATTTCGCGCATGCTTGGCATTGAATCAGTGAGTAATACGTACGTGCCTGAATCACCTGAATAATTTCTCTACGACTATGTCCTTCTGTTCACCAGAATTTGAGACCACTTGTTCCATGAGAACCTCCATTTCTTCCCTCACCACCGTGTTAGCATATAGTAATTTGATCTTAAAAAAAATCCTACTTTTAACAAATTAATGAATTTTTACATACGGCATCAGGTGACCAAGATCTCGTTGAATCCTGCCTCCCACTCACTTTTAGATTAACAATTTATCTTGCACCTTTTTACGAAGGCTCCACTGCTTTTGTCATCTTATCCACCTCGGGTTGCCAGTCCCCACTTCCTTGTTGACAATTCGTTTTCTTTTATTATTTACAATTCACTTTCGGTGACAACGAGCTGGATTAGGAAAGCAGCAGAGCAGCCCTGCGTCGAAATCTAGAAGTGTGGTGTCCAAATACCTATAAAGTTGGAAAACGGCCTAAAGGAAAAAGTTAAAAAAGGATTGTAGGGAGACAAGAATTACCATGCACCTAGAAACCGAGAAAGAGCGCGTATTCATAATCCCGTCATCGGTTGGCAAAGCACATCTATATATTCTAAAGTCGATGGTTCCAAGTATTCAAAATATTTTATGTAATGACCCACATCTCGTAAGGTTTCATTAAAAGCAGTGCAATAAAAGTTAACGTTAAAAAAACTGTAAACGGGATAATAACGTAGTTAACGATCGTCTTCAATGAAAGCCCTATTGTTCTTGAGGTTTTATATCTCATAATCGTCGAAAAAACTCTCGCCCTGTGTGTAAATTGTTTACACATTTAAGAGCTTCTGTTTAAATATACGAGAATGAATTTATTGTGTTGTTTGATATACAATTTTTCTTTGAATAATTTACTATCTATCTATATTTATACTAATGAGATATATAAAACAGAAGAGTTTGTTTGTTTGATTGAACGCGCTAATCTCTGGAACTACCAAAGATTTGAAAAATTCTTTTTATGTTTGATAGCCCAATTTTTGATATAAATCGTCCGTGTATGAATTATTGTTGGCCTCTCTGTTTGAGCTATTTTCCAAAACGGCTAAACCTATTTTAATGCAACTTTGTATAGGTACATAGAAATTATATTTTCAGGAGTGGCTATCTGTCTGTTCGAGCTAATCTCCAAAACGGCTCAACAGATTTTAATGAAACTTCAAAGATATCAAAAGATGGTCAAAAGTGTCATACGCTACCTTTTCTCTGTCTGTATGTCGTTTTGTAACTTAAGAACGGCCTGATCGATTTTGATGAAACTCAGTATATAGTAAGAAGAGTAATGTGATTGTGCAAATGATAGACGATATATGACTTTAAAGGGGGTAATAAGGGGGACTTAGTTTGAAAGTCTTTGTTCTTTGAAGTTATAAACATGAAAATTTACATTACAGCTACTGAGCATAAATAAATAATGACGTGTTTCATGGATTTTGGATTTCCACATTTTAACGGAGGGAAACGGGGGTAGAAATTTGAATGAGAGTACCTGTCGGTTTTTTTAAAGGTAAAAACTTGAAAATTGGAATTGTAGCTATTGAATTTTTTGAAGTTTTTGAATTTTCACATTTGAAGGGTGGGAAACGAGAGGTAAATTTTGTATGAGAGTGTCAGTTTTTTTAAAGGTAGGAATTTGAAAATTGGGAATGTAGCTACTTATCATAAAGAAGTAATGACTTGTTTCAGGGTTTTCGGTTTTTCAAATTTTATGGGGGGTCGAAGTTTGTATGAAAGGAACGAAAATTGGTTTTAGCAAAAAGTCCGCAGAAACCATTGCAAATGTTAATTAGTGGCATTAACAGGAATGTGCAGTCTACGCAGCAGGCGAAGCTGTGGGCGGCCACTGTCTGGTGCCGGCGTATTTAGAAATCACCAAAAATTTTATACATGTATTTTGTTTTCTATAATTTTCGATGAGTATATACAAAGAAAGGGTTCAAAATTATCATATTGCGGTACTCTGATGGATCCATGCATATTTTCATGGTCAATATTGTACATTATTAGATAATTTTAATAAGCCTCCAGCACAGAATCTATGCATTTCTTGATCCTTAATTCTATATAGATATTTTGTTCTGTGATTTTAAAATAATCCAACATCTAAATGGGATCAGCTATTTACACGATATCTAAGAAATATAAATTTTCTAGAATTTTTGACTGTCCGTCTGTCTGTATGAATGTTTTTCCGTAATAGGCTCTGAAACGGCATTATTTCCTTCGTAACGCTTCATTCATGTTTTCCATGTGCGCAAATCGCATTTTTGCTCATACTTAATTTATTTTTTTCAGGTCTCTATGCGCAGAGTTGAACACTTGTCGTCTCGATGCCGCCTGCATAGCCCGATGTTTTGTATTACACACTGATGGTTTTGGAGTGTACACTTCTTACTGTACTGGATATCCTCGCACCATGGCAAGGTTGGCAGAACTAGCTGCAGGGACTCATACCGCAAGGTTGCTTAGAGACAGGCAGACTGCGTTGGAACACAGGCTTCCTCTTGCATCGTATTTGCTGAAGCCAGTGCAAAGGATATTGAAATATCATCTTTTATTACAGGTGCGTTTATTTAAGGATATAGAATAATAATAATATCTGATCCAATATGACGACCGCTTAGCCTAGTGGGCAGCGACCCTGCCTGCGAAGCTGGAGGTCCCGGGTTCGAATCCCAGGTCGGGTCAGTATTTATATGATGAATATTAATACTGGCACCGGGTCTTCGTTGTTATATGTATGTGGTGTCTTCGCTTGGTACCCAAAATACAAGTTAATGCTTAGTTTAGGACCTAGACGTTGTTGTGATTGTGTGTGTTATTACATTCCCCACAGCGCCATCTAGTCCCAAAGCAAACAAGTATTTCGCTTGTATTATGAGTACTAGACAACTGATATACACATTTAAGAATTCTTCGTAATAAGATATTTTATACTCGAACCCCGAACGAATAGACATGTTCATGCACACCAATATTTGTCCCAGGCGGGAATCGAACGCTCTAACTTTGGTTCTAAAGTCAGGGTCTGTAATGACTCGGTCGATTGCTTACTCATGTATGTATGTATGTATGTATGTATGTATGTAGAAGAAAGGAGACCGGAAGGAGATCGGAACCAGTTATCGAGTCCGATTCGAGTATAAAAACTAACATTCGCGTAGAAATGCATAACTATGTAGTCAGAGCGTAATTTACACAATATTAGTAAACATGGACTTAGTATATGCTGTAACTAAGTCCATAACCCGTTCAAGATTGATTTTCAAATGTCTAGCGCTTTCGTTATTCGTACGAATATTATGTTTCAGAAAGTGGTGAAGCTCAAATCGTGCCGCGACACGGAAGCCGCGTTACGTCAGATGACGGCCATAGCCCATCACATCGACGACATGAAGCGGCGACACGAACATGCCGTGCGAGTACAGGTAATAGCATAACAGTAATTCCTATATACAGTGACGTGCGGTGGGTCCAATGCTTGGTAATACCAACATGATATATGAAGTTTCAAACAATTTGGTGGAATCTTTGAAGCGCTGCCGTTCATTATTCTAAAGTAATGATGTTAGGGAGCTCCGTAACCTTAACCGAAAGTATCGGATATCCGAAATAAAAATATATCCGTAACCGTAACCGAATATGATATAAAAGTTTCGAATAATTTCGGATAGGGGCGCAGAGTCTAAATGAGACGTGTTATGACATGTTTTTGTTTTTGCCTGACAGTTGCCTTGACACACTAGCTGCGTGCGTCTGTTGCGTTGTTAGTTATAACGTCTTAGTTACATCCGTATCCGAATTTATCCGAAACTAACAGATAATCCGAAATAATTTTATGTCCGTAACCGTATCCTAAACCGGTATAATATGACATTCTATCCATATCCGTATCCAGATCTGAAATTACATATCCGTAACATCCCTGTTCTAAAGCTCACTACAACCATATATTTCTTTTCAGTTTTAATGCACGATATCACAAAATCATACCTGTAGCGGATTCGAAAAAAGTCGTGTGAATCGTGAAAAACAATAAACAACAGTAGGTTTTTCGCTATTGCAATGTAAAAATTTAATAAAACAAAAATTAAGCTCATTTATGACGTTTCAAATAGTAATGTATTGTATTGTATCCATTGGTAGGGCAAGGTTCGTACAAAACTGAACATGATTCTGTAATTCCATAAGAATGCCTGAATTATACGTACTTAAACAATTTGATTTATCGCATAACATGTTGGTTAGTTTGTTTAATAAAAAAACTGATTGGCAGTTATAGGAACTGCCGATAGAAGTGAAAATTTAGAACTTATAGTATTGAAATTTGAATTTTCATAATGTTATTAAAATTATCAACATCAATCTGGTTTTCACGGTTTTCACATCTATTGACACTCCGAGCAATGCGCAGTTGCCAGCGACACGAAACTGAGTAACGCTCTGGCCTTACTCCCCACACTCAGCAGTTAGTAGTGGGGATATAGGGAACAACCGGCTTCTCGTATGAAAGCCGATTGTTCCTCATATCTCCCCCACTTATTTAGCGTGACGCATTTTCGTCTCGTTTTAGACTCACCCCGTGTCATAAGAAGTTTCACTTCAATATCACGAAATTGTTAAAGAGTTATAAGTTATCCCGGCTCTAAATTTGTCACCTGGTCACTGAACATATTAACATCTGTTGTACACAAGTTTTTAGTACATATTTTTTTTCACGATGTTACAGGAAATCCAGTCCCTACTATACGGTTGGAATGGGCCTGATTTGACTACCTACGGAGAACTGTGTGCTGAAGGAACATTTAGGTATATATTTTCTTAAAATATGGAGAACAGGGCTGTCAGAAATTGAATATTCTAGAATAACTTGTATCACGCTACTGCTACATTTTACCTTTTTTTTTGAGCAATCCTAATAAGCAGCCAGTGGCAATTTTGGTATCTATGTGGATTAAAAAAAATTAAAGACAACCTTAGCTAATCCTGATTTCTTGCGATGATGTTTTTATAAATTACAAACAAAATTTAAATTAGTAATTTAATGAATTTCGGTATTGACTCACATTATTGATTATTTTTGTTGATATATAAAAAGGCTGTCCCTTAAGAATGCGTTGAACGTGTGAACGCCCATACACATGCTCTACTTAAAAAAAATTACAACCTAAATATTAATCTTTTATCTTTATATGAAAATTTAGTCTTGGTTTCTTTTGAATTGTAGTTTAATTAGGGGTTCATTTGTGGTCTGAATTGTATTGTTAATAAATATTAGATACGATAATGTAATTTGCACAATTTTTTTTCGTTGTTTCAAAATTCATTATCACAACAAATCGAGGCTATTTAAGCCCACCTTTAATTTTCTATAACCCACATAGATGTAAATTACATAACATATTAGTATCAACGGTGATGGCATAACTGTTCATGTCATTGACTGTCCGATTGGCCGAGTGGTTAGAGATCTTAACTGCGGAGCCAAGGGTAGTGGGTTCGAGTCCCATCTGGGACAAATATTTGGCTGCATGAACATGTCTATTTGTTTCGTGTCTGGGTGTAGAAAAATATCTGTATATGTGTATATTATAAAGAATATTTATATATGTACATCAGTTGTCTGGTACTCGTAATACAAGCTTTGCTTAGTTTGGGACTAGATGGCGCTGTGTGGGATGTCCCAGGTATTTTTATTATTATTATTATGTACCAAAATTGCCATCAGCTCCCTAACAATAATCATGATAGTCATGAATTTTAACTAATAATAATTATAGGTACACATTTTGTTGAATCATTTGATCCCTGTGTGTTAGGAGTGTGGTTACATACTTGTAATATACTAGATGACTGGTTGGCCGAGTGGTTAGAGACCCTAACTGCAGAGCCAAGGGTCGCGGGTTCGATTCCCGCTTGGGACAAATATTTGTGTGCATATTATAAAAAATATTTAAGTATTTATATCAGTTGTCTGGTATCCATAGTACAAGCTTTGGTTAGTTTGGAACTTGATGGCTCTGTGTGGAATGTCCAAAATATTATTATTATTGTACTAAAGCTTAGAATAGGGCCTTCGCTAGTCAATTTTAAAAATTTCGTATTATATTTTTAAAGTTAAATATTCTGTCAAAAAATTCGTTTCAAATCATTTAATGATTTTTGGATTGACTCCCTTGCGTTGGCGAATTTAGTGAAGGCCGATTTTTAACTATACTTAAATGTTCAAATTAAAATTTCAATGGATAGTAGGTACACGAGGTAAAAGAGAACCATAAATATTTTTTGTAAATGACACTAGGTGCTAAAAATCAACTTTGCGTTGAGGTTTAAGATAAAAGTGAGGCGTGATTAAAAAGTTACTACAAGAATATATCCTCCATTTGAAATATAAACCATCGTACAGACCTTGCATCTATTACAATGATAATAATTTCCATGCAGAGTATTCGGCGCCAAGGCGATGCGGCACGCCTTCCTCTTCGATAAAATGTTGCTTATCACCAAGAACAGGGAAGACGGTATACTCGCGTATAAGTCGCATATAATGGTAAGTTATTTGTACACTACTTATTGCTATACAGCGAGGTATTGCTACCAGCCTTTTGGGCACTTTACCGCACGGCACTGATTTAGATGATATAGATGATGACGACCGCATTGCCTAGTGGGTAGCGGCCCTGCCTACGAAGCTGGATGTCCCGGGTTCGAATCCCAGGTCGGGTCAGTATTTATATGATGAATATTGATACTGGTACCGGGTCTTCGTTGTTATATGTATGTGGTGTCTTCACTTGGTACCCAAAATACAATGTAATGCTTAGTTTGGGGCCTAGACGTTGTTGTGATGTATACGTTATTGTTTTTATTTTTATTGGTAGGTATTTTTAGTTTTTAAGTAGTTTTTCATTTGGTATAAGCTGTTATTTTTAATTAGGTATTAACACATAACTAAAACTACAATAAATACATTTAGTTTCATGTTTAACATGTGAAAAACTACTTACTTAATTTGTAAGCTTAGTCCATATCGATCATCGTCAATCTCTAAACGTACCTAAGGATTAAATATGTCGATGATGCAGTAGTCAAATAATATTTGATTTTCACTATTATTTGTGTTTTGTTTCATTGCATTACTGGTTTATTGTTCTTATTTATTGTCATAGTATTACAGTTTAACCGTAACCGCTGTACCGCCCCTTAGGTATGTGCGCAGTGCGGAGGGAGGCAGATCTGCTCTGTCAGTCCGTCGTCAACGCTTAGAATTTGCATTCCCTCCTCGCCGCCCACATACCTAAGGCGCGGTACAGCGGTTTCGGTCAAACTATATCACGCATTATTACTCTAATCAAGACCCTATTTTCAGTTACACTCTGTTTGAATAAATTTAATAGTTATCATTACTGTTATTTTACTATTGAAATAATAAATAAATTATAAATAATTCCAGTGCAATAACATGATGTTAGTCGAGTGTATACTTGGCGCTCCTCTCAGTTTCCACGTTATTCCGTGGGACGCGCCTCGGTCGCAACTCACGCTGCAAGCGCGATCGCAGCGACATAAGCGAGAATGGACGTTACTACTTAAACGGGTAAGACATGCGTGATAGCAAAAACTTTCTTTCACCAGAAATTCAGTTCAGTTTTATTTATTATTGAATTTCATTATTATTTTGATGTTTTATTTGTTCGTAGGTAATTTTGGAAAACTATAACGCTGTAATCCCGTCACACGCACGGCAACTTGTCATGGAACTCGGACAGAACAAAACTGATGGTTAGTTGGATTGAAATCATTGATACTTTATATTTACATCACATTAATTAAATAAAACTTTATGTTGAGGGTAAGATGAGCATGACACGAGCGCGTTTTATGTGTGGTCTTACAAACGTTACTTTTCAAATTGTATGTTGTAAAACTACATAGAGAAGAGTAACTAATTACTGATAATTAAAGAGAGAAAAAAAGGGAGAAAGAGATTGTGATAGAAACGGATTGCGGATTGAATACCGTAAAAGAGGGCTAAAAGATAAAGAAAGGAGCACAAGACGTAACTGGAAAGAATGACATTTTGAGAGGGGGATGTCAGAGAGGACGAGAGAGAGTGAAATTGTGAGAGGGATAGTATACAAAAAAAAATTTAAAATAATTTTTAATAAATTCCTTATTCCTGTACACTCTTATGGTTATTACATATTTACAGATGACATACTGGCCGAGAAGTCTCACAATCTAATAACACAAGCTTCAATGAGAAAACAACTATCTGCACCAGAATACCTCGAAAAAAGAAAACTCGAAAGGGATCGTCGAAAATCATTCGACAGCGGTATCAGAGAGAGAATCAAGAAAGTCAATCGCAAACATACCATAGCAACTTCTACACCTGATAGTTACAGATGTGACTGCGCGCAATATTCTGCAGAAAAAGGAACAGATTTCACTTGCGAGAACTGCTACATCGATCTCTGTTCTGACTGCGAAACAGAACTTTCACGAAAAGAGAAAAATCAAAACTGTAGCTGCAGAAACGAAACTCAGAAATGTGCAGAGTGTGACAGATCGTTGCATTTTATTGATTCAGGCAGTGCTGAGCATTTAGAAAGAAAATCATCTTGTAAATGTTCAGACTTCAAATCTTCTCAAGAAAGCATAGCAAGAGAGAGTAAAGAATTTACTGGGAACCTTAATAAAACGAGGGGTTACCATTCTTCTGACAATATTATTGGTTACACAGAGAACAAAGACAAAGATGAATTAATTGAAACGAACAATTCTTATACAAATGTAAGAAATATCCACAAGACATGTCTCAAATGCGACAAAATTAAGGAAAATATTGCTGTAACAGATCCAATCAACTCTCGAAAATCAAGATGCACCGAAGTTGAAAAATTCAAAGTGGATAATACAAGGTCTAAGTCAAAAGACGATGCACAACGATCTAAGT
Organism: Luffia ferchaultella; assembly: GCA_949709985.1. Classification (NCBI taxonomy): domain Eukaryota; kingdom Metazoa; phylum Arthropoda; class Insecta; order Lepidoptera; family Psychidae; genus Luffia; species Luffia ferchaultella. Next base: position 3,232,468 of record OX453267.1, read on the forward strand.
TGTCCAAAATTGGAACTTGGCGTAGAAAATCTGAACCAGGCCTACAACACAACTCTTACATACCCAAAAGATTTCAAGATAACGAACAAGAAAGAAGCATAGACAAGGGAAACGAAAAAATTGAATTCGAATGTCGTAGTTGCGGATCAAATAAAATTACGAAGAAAATTAAAATCATGGAAGGAGCGAATATTTCTGAACCTGAACTAGATACTAGATCAAGGGGATCTAATTTAAAACAAAACTTTGAAGTAAAAATGTATAACAGCAAACACGTACCAAAGAAAATTTCTAAGTTAAAGAAAAATCGGGCCAAGGGATTACGGATGGGATCTGATACTACAGCAAAGTTCTATGCAGATTTATCTACAGACGTATCAACAGAAAACATTTTACACATATCAGAATCTAATGATAGCATTAATGTTATAGAAAGAAGAAAAGAAGAAAATACTTTCCCAAAGGGCCGAGATGTCGAAATGATTAGCAAGGATGATGATATTGATGAGGAGATGTACAAGAAATTAATTGAAAAAACTGATTCCTTCAAGAAAAATGAATTAGAAAAAGTCAAATTTCTCAATCAACAGAAAGTTATAAATGAAGGTACTGAAGTTGAAACAGAAAGGCGAGAAGTCGAATTAAGACATTCAGTAGAGGAACATGCTAACAAAAGTTGTGATGAAGTTGAACAACCTTTGGAACAAATCATATCACAGATTTTAATGCAAAATAGGGAATTTCAAAAGTTGTTAAAGAAACAGCAATTAAGAAATACTGCACAGAGAAGACATCAGAGGTTATTAAAATCTTACTCGAACCCAGATCAAGGAACGCCCACACGTACTCAACTAATTACGAGCAAACCCAAATTCGGACGTCAAACATCCGAAAATGTAGAAATGAACAAAGAAAATGAAGAATTTACAAATTTCAGTCCACAAGTCGAAGTCGATGACTCTCGTGATGACGACCACATTTATGAAACTTTAAGAGTTGATTCTTCATCACAAAATTTTAAACATCAATACAATGAAAGCGGCTCCATAAAAAGAAATAGTACTGAAAATTTAATGAATAGAAAATATACAACTCCTTCAAAGTCCATTAACGGTTTCGAAATAAATGACAGAGTAAAGAACACGGAATCGGATTATGTATATTTATCTTTCGATAAACTAAACAAGTGTCAAGAGACGGAAATAGACGTTATTTATGATGTTCCTCTCAAATCAACCGAAAAAATTACAAGTATTCCAAAAACTCAGACTGATTATTATATAACCGTCGATAAAGAGTTGACACAAAAAAACGAAGAGCCAACAGAAAATCTTTACGACAATGTGGTTGAAGTCCGCAAAAGACAAAAACAGTCGCAGATTCCTTTACCAGGTGAATATTTAGCTATGAATCCCGACCAAAGCCCTAACACTCCAGAAATATGGCTGAGTAGACAAAAAGAACATTTTAACGTGTCAAGGGATAGAAAATCTGGCTCGTTACCTAGAAGCTTTCAAGTCGTTACTACACCTCAAGAAGAAAACAGTCTAAGCAGTTTCAAATGCAAGCCTTACAGTAATAGTAAAACTTATTTAAACAGAGATGGAAAAGTTGTAAGTATGGACAGACCTTTCACCATTGCTTCGGACAAAAGTGAATTAAGTTATGATGACGTGAAAAATTATATTGGCGACGGAGATCTTTTGAAATTTAACAAAAGTACTAGTCTCAATGATTCCCAAGGAAATGATTATATTCAGAATATAAGTCAGTCTACTTTGGAGTTAGAAGAAGAAATTGATAGATGCTACAAATCGAACTTTGAAAATATCTCGCTAGATCCGAATAAAAATGACAGCTTAGCGTCGTCACAACCGAACTTAAACACATCTATAACTTCATCCTGTGAAATGTTGACACCCGACATGATTAACGAAACCAGCAAAGATTCTAATATCGTACACCCAGAACATAAAATTTATAAACCGACGAGTAACATGCTTTCTCTTAAAAATGTATTGAGTAGGTTCAAGAACAAGAATTCTAACAAAAATGCAGCCGAAGATAATGTAGAGATAAATTCTAACGAAAAATTAAGCGTAGATGTTAAAACCGATTTAAAAAGTCCCACGTCTAATGAAAAACGATCCATGCTGAATCCGCGAAATTATTCCAAAAATTTACTCCAAAAGTTCAGAAGCATTATGAGTGATGACCAACAAGACGATAACCAGAATAATTCAGATCAAAGTCACGTTCCAAAGACTGAAATACAAGTCATTATCACTTCGACTGATATCAGTCCAGCCATTTCTACTATCATATGTGATTCAAATGGTGATGCTTTAAGCAAAAGTGTATGCGAAAATGCTACATTTACAGAGAGTCAGAACGAAAAGAATAACCTCGAATCTTTTTCAAACAGTTGTCATAACATAAATCAGAAACCTGAATCAACTTTTAGACCATGTTTCGAAAAAGGTGTCAGTATGATTACTAATGGTAGTACAACATCTTCCCCTTCCAAATCTAGTAACAGTTCTTATCAAAACATAAATAAACTACCAATATACATGCAAGGTAGTAAGCATTTAGGAGCTAGAATAGCCCAATCCGACTATATAGATCCGACGACTCTTTTGACTGACACGAAATCTACATTGAGCAATGTGAATATACTCATAAACAAAAACGCTATAAGACCTGATAGTTTGTTTTCTAACTCTTCATTCGTAACATCTTCTAGTGAAGGAACCTATTGTAACGAGAATCAAAGCAAGAATATGACCAGTCCCATTTATGAACAAGTCAGTGAAAGTAAAGAAAGACTTTCAGAATCATCGTTTATAAATTCAGACGAAAGCTATTATGAAAAATCTTTCGAGAAAATTGAACAGGTTACAGACGAAGATGTTTTTAGAGATTCCGCTGTTTATTCTGACCCAGAAGAATCGAACGAAATAAGAATAGAACAAGAGGACAAAGTGCACCAAATCGATAAAATCGATAGTGGCCAATCGTCATTTAAATCCGAGAGTGTTACTGTCTCGAATAGAAAAACAGAATGTTCTACAAAAACGTGTATAAAAGTGACTATGAATAGTAGAACACAGGTAGAAAAAGTTAATGAAAAAAGTATCTCTAGGTCAAAAATTGCGCCTCCTGTACCGGTAAAACCGAAAATCGTAACTCATATTCCTACTGTATCTAATAACAAATCGTTAATGTATAATAGAAGTGTTTCTTGTATAAAAAACGGGGTCAATGAAACAATTGATTGTAGAGCAATTAAAGGAACCTATAGTTTAAAACAGTTCGTTAGTAATATTCAGGTAAATAATGTTTCCAGTATTGATACACAACTATCAAATGTAGCTCAGATTGAAAGAACACAAGAAAAAAGTATAAAAAGCATTGAAGATAAAAAATTAGACGGCACAGACAGAACTAAACCTAAAGAAGAACCGATAATTAAATCAAAACCATCTAGTAATATACAATTAAAGCGGATGAGTTTCGAAAGAACCAGTCTAGACTCTGCTACGAGAAAAACTAAACTGCACCTCGATTCAAGAAGGACGACAGAAATACCGAAATTGGTCACAAAGTCAGTACTAGAAAGAAGACTTGAAATAGAATCTATTTCCAAAAACCATCCAACGAAATCAAATTTGACAAAACCTAAAGTGATCTCAAGAATCGATAGGAGCCATAGTAATGAAGACACTAAACATTCGACGACTATTGAAAAATGTAATGTAACCGCAGACAACATAGTTAACCAAAATAACGGAATAAATGATCAGAAAGGTTCTTGGGTAAAACAAGTCGTGAATAAATTCCAATGAGTTTAATAAATTAATTACTTAATTTTCGTTTAACGCAATAGCTACAATTATAAACCAATTTTAGACTCGATTGTTTAGCTTAAAGTGTCCACAGATTTACTCGATGTTATAAATCGATTTTATTACTACATAAGCTACGTCAAAACAACTCGACAAAACCCGTCACTTGTCTACAGATTTGCTCTATTATTATCATCGTTAGACAAGCGAGACATGAGCTACATCAAAGGGAATCGACAAGATCAGTTGGCTACAAATTATGCTCGTACTATACTACTTATTCATCGATTTTGTCGCTAGACTGGCTGCTTCAAAGCAAAGTGACAGGGCTTGTTCGTTTTCGTCGATTTCCATGTTGACGACTGATACGAAGAAAGTCTCGTGCGACAAAAATTGTAAATATTTTCGCTCAATAATCTGGATCGATTTCTTCGGTTGACAAAAATCGAGCGAACATGTAGGCATGTGTGTATTTTCAGTTACTATTGTCGCGCCACATTGGCGTCTCGTGTGTTTAATATAATTTTTAATTCCAAAAATATTATAAAATGGGTTATATCTTTGGAAATCAGAAAAGCATATAGCTAGATCTTAAATCCATCTATTGACAGCGCCCGAGACCGACTACTTAACGTGCTCTCTGAGGCACGCAGTCAGTGATAATTATGTACTAAAGTTAGAAAAACTCATTGGTGCACGCCCGGATTCGAACCATGGCCTATGGCCTTATAAATTTGAGACAGGTTTGTTGCGCTTTGGGCTATCACGACACTGATACGAAGACCTAGCATCATAAAATTTGGCAAGAAGCAAAGTATCTTAACACAAGTAAAGGAATAAATCCGAAAATCGTTATATTGTAGCCATATCACAAAAAATATAATTGTACACTAAAACATTTATTTACATAACATTCTGGCGTTGAGTAACGACAAACACTTCAATATACATTTATGAATGTTTTGAAAAGCCTCAGGTCCTGAATCCGATTCGCACTGGATCGGTTTTTTATTACTCATGTAATTTGGTTACATGGTTACAGTTTTCAACTAACTCAAGACTTGGTAGTACAACGGGCAAGTGAATAATGTCCAGTAGTATAACCAATTGTATTAGTAGGTCCACGGGCAAAAAAATTCTCCTTGGACCAACTGCTAGTACAACCCTGGTAGTACGAGTACCACGGGCAATTTATAAAAGTACTCGTAATAGTAAATTCAGATTCGAGACCTAAATAGGTATATTTCTTTGTGCCCAAAAAATTTCATTAAAACCCTGATACAGTTGCAATCAACCTTTATGGCGGATGTGAACATAGGCACAAGTCTCGTCGCAGTAACCATTTTTCGATGTAGCGGGACGCGGTGGAGCGAGGGGCATATGACTGAACCTGCGCAAGCACACATAAAGCGTTGTACTCTGATCCGCCATAAAGTTTGATTGGAACTATACTTGCTTCCAAACTGAAATCGACATAGAAATGTCATTTCTTGGTAACGAAATTACTGCTATCGCATTAAATTATGTTATAATCTCTAAGTGATATAAAACGCATTTAAGAATGAAACTCATCCGTCTCGTATACAACTTTTATACTCGAATTTTTAATGAAAATCTCTAATCTAGTATATATAATCACTGGGCATTGTAAGTTGGCGAGGAATGGGAGCTGGTAGATATTCGAGTGAAATACCTACTAAAATATTCATATTTGGTTTACGATGACTAACACAACAAATGATAAGCAACTATTACGGTATACAAACAGAAAACTTAACCTTCATCTGTATACATCGACGCGTTTTTGAGCGGCTCCCGTACTATGTCTGGGAGTGATATTTGTTGTTCCAAAAGTTCGCCATTTTATCATTTTTAATTTCATGGCGCTATATTGAACACGTTTAGAGACTAATGCGTCATAGACTATGCCCTTCGTCCAATGTGATCACTGTAATTAGAAAGCGTAGTCCACATTTCAACCGATACACATTTATAGTCCCAATTTCTTTTTTCAAAATCTTGGCTTATTGTAATGGCAATGATTACAAAAATGCTAATGATTACCTATTTAAAAAAATTGTTATAATATTAGCATTTATTGAGTAAATTCTTTAACTTAAAATAATTTAAAAAAATAGTGACCTATCCTACTTAATACATACATACATATACTCACGCCTGCCTCCCATTGGGGTAGGCAGAGACTACAGATTTCCACTTAGTGCGATCCTGGCATACTTCTTTCGCTTCATCGACACTCATCACTCTTCTCATACACGCTCTCCGGATACTCCGGGTACTCTGGACTTGACCCTTTTCTAGTACGTCCCCAATCTGGTTCCTGTATGTTCGTATAGGGCGACCCATTCCGACCCTACCATTCACCTCCGCACAGTAAATTTCTTTCGTCAGTCTTCTTTCACCCATCCTCTCCATATGACCAAACCACCGCAGCATTCCTTTTTCAATTTTTCAATCTATCCTACTCAACTGTGTAGTAACCGTTTTTTATCATTGGTAATATGCTCCCACCTTATAATGTCCGAGTATAAAAATAAAATTCTGTAAATATTGTCTATGGGCCATCAGAATTCGATGTGTTGTGCCATAATAAAACGATTTTTTATAATCTCGCACAATATACAGTAATACGCACGGATCTTTGCCGCCGTGAAGTTATGCACAGAAAGCGTCGCAATAGCATAAACTAAGATGAAGGAGAAGCCGGATAGTTTGCGCTACTCCCTCGCTACCCCACTACTACCCCACGCTGCTCGCGCGGTTGTACCTGCGCATTGAATCATTCGCAAGCAACTCAGAGCGGCATAGATCCGTGCGTATTACTGTACAGTTCTACGATTTGAATAAGGCAGCGCGAGAATATTTGGAAATTGAAGAAGACTTGCGTTATAATTTGAAATATCAATTCTAGTTACATACCATACCATATTTACGAGTCTCTACAATTTAAAGTAATGACCAAGTCTATTTCGATCCGTTTTCCGTGCTTTCCCGTGTTGCCGTGTTAAAATCACAGTAGGTACTGTAATTATATGAAAAGCACAATTATATGTACAATATAAAATTAAAATGGTGTATAATAAAATGTATTATTTTGCTAAATATTTATTCTGGGAGTGCCATGCATCGCCACGAAAACATTTTAGGTTTTAGTGAAATAACCAGATTAAAAAAAATAATTATTTCTTAATTGTGAAGATTTATTTATTTCATAGTTTTTATTACTAACCACCAAAAAGTAGAAAAAAATATTTTTAAGTTTAAATGGATAATTTACTAACACGTAGGCAAGTCACCCATTGTGTAGTTTTTTATTTAAATATCAATTTTACCTACTTATCTATGTTTTTTTTTTTTTTTTAATAAATAGTAAAAAAACATAAATATTTGAATCGGATAATCGGCGTTCTTTTGAGTGTTTACGCATTGCTGTATGGTATAATATAAATGAAATGAAATTAGACATAATTGTATCGGAAAACACTTACTTAATATGCGGAGACTGTTAGTGCAATAAGCAATAAGATAAATATGTTTTATTTGTGACTGGTATTTTTAGTGAAATTCAATTTGATGTTTAATTATTTTTATTTTATTACAATAATAATAATTTTCTTAATTTACTTTTGCGGAATATGTTTTATTGAAACGAATGTATTATGAAAAATCCTAAACGCAATACATACTTTCAGTGTTATTCGGATGCTTCGGATGTTTTACATAATATTGTTTTTTTTTTTTAATTTTTCCTCACTTTTCAGAATTGTAATTCACAATTGTCTATGCTACGATCACTGCAGTATATTTTGTTAATTTATGTGATTTACGAATTGAATATGTTTTGTGTTGTAAGTATTACTAATGTTAATTTTATGATATTTTATTTTGTGAAGATATCCTTTGATTAGACTTTGGTAACAATAAAAGTGATTTTTCTTATACAGTGCTCATTTCATTCGGTTTTTCTCCAAAATGATCAATGAAGACAGACAAATATATTCATCTGAACATTTTGCACTTCAGCATTATTGCGATGAAACTGTGAACGAATGTTGTTATTTATTTTATTTATTATTTCATATCAAGTACTTAACAAAGACTCATTTGTTAGTAAAACACCTACATTACAACCTAAATGTTAGTATTATAACATTAGATGACAGTCAAAATTAAAACAAACTACAAATCACAAATCAACATCAAATTGTAAAAAATAACTAAGTCATACAAAAGATGTCAATACTGTATCCTACCCATAGACATTTATATACTAGCGTAGGAGACCAACTGACATCTAAACATCGCATGACCGAAACGGAAATGAGTATGTGTGCAAAATTCACATGTGGTTGAGCCAGTTTTAGTGATGTGCATGGGTGTTTTTTATATTATCGATAACACGTAGTACTTTTATGATAATGTGTCGTTGAAATTACCGCGTTATCATAAGTCGAAATCGCAATCCTATTTATTATTTTGAATCTGCTATACTACAAAATTTTTGTTTTGAGTTAGTTTTCCTAACTTTTAGTTTTTTAAAATGACAAATCATCAATCAATCAATTCAAATGCCATTTCCTTTACTCCAATAAGTTTTTTTTTTGTTAACAGTTGATAATAAAAAAATTGCAGAAAGAAGTAAAGAAAGCGTTAATATCATTATGGAATTTTTTATATTTAGTTGAATACAAGTCAAGTAATAAATAAAACCATATAAATAAACCATTTTTATTTTTAATGACCATACGTCATGTTGCAACGCATAACAACAAACTTTTTAACACTCTTTGTAAACAAAAAAATAAGAATGTACAAAACAAAAACATTTACAATTTAGAAGTTTCATGATGAATATCATATTTAACTTGATAGAATTGAAAGATAAACCAAAACTAATAAAACAGTGAAAGTTTTTTTTTAATTCGTCAACAAATGACTAAGAAATAAATTATTGATATTTATGTATTTTCGTGCGGTTTGACTGGTGGCTTCTTACTGCCCGTGACGTCACATCGCTTACTCGATTGAGTGTCGCGTCGTCTCACTGCACCACAAATTATGTCTTCGATGAAATTCCTATATTTCATCCAAGTCTATAATATCTTTTGTTTCTTTATGTAATGGATATTTAAGTTTTATTTGATTATAAAGGAAGAAGTTTTTGTAAAAGACAAAGTGATAATTTACTTTAAATTGATATTTTCACTGTGATGGATTTTTTTCTTCAAATCCGTTTTATATTAGTGCTGAAATTAAGGTTTAGGCTCTAAAGTTGAAGGTTCTGGTGATATATCCCGATAAACGTACGCTGACACCGATCGCTTGGTCTTCAGATTGACCTGTACAGAAATTACAGTTGGCATAAATGCTCTGACTTTAGATATTAAGTATATACTAAGTAAGCACATATGAAAAAGAAAGAAACCCCTAACGGCACAAATTCAGTAGGTATAGATCCTTTCTCCAAAAGTCGTCGGTGATTTACTTAGACAAAACAGTTTTCCGTAAAATGTCTACTGCAAACCAAAGAATGTTTTCGAGGCGTCCCACCTGTTCTATTTAGATTTTTTTTTCCATTGTTCTCTGCTAACCGCGTTTACAGGTAACCTGGATATTATGAAATAGTCATCATTATCAGGAAGCATTTTTTAACACCGCAGTTTCTTGGAGGAAAATGAGGTTAAACTATTGTATACAGTAACTTCGTCATTCAAAGTTAAATTATTTACAACGTTCTTAATCAGAGAGTAGATAGAACGCAGACTTTAAATCATAAATAAATAACGATTAAAATTATTTGTGTATATATCTTATATTTTCATATGAGCACTTCTTGTATTTATATATATCCTATGTGTAATATATAGGTATAGATGTCATACTTTCTCTTACAATGTGCTGCCAGGCTAAATAAACCTCCAATATGTTTAAAAACAGTTAACGACATATTTCCAGTGAAACAGGTGCAATTAGGTAATATTAAATATACAAAATATTTATATTTTAAAATATCGACATATCGATAGATTTTGTGCAATCCCTATGCTAAATTGTTTGATTGTAATTTTACACAATATTTTTGTATCTTACACATAATTGTTTAAAATAACAAATTATTTACAAAATAGAGTATTTACCGTATACTATTGACGTATAAACAAGTAAATTTAGGATTGCGTTTTATAAAAATAAGCATTAAGATAACAGTATATTTTGGGCAGTACTTACATGTGAAATCTCTCTTTATTTGGATTATTATCATATGTTACAGTGCAATCTAAAACAGAACACGACATCTTTGTAATTCACAAGATTTAATTTATGTAGTTCAGAATGATTAAAGCACAAAATAGAAAACAAAGCTGGACCTTATTTTGACAAGTGTCTAATGAAGACTAAATGTGTTGAAAGAGGTTTTGTGTCAGTTTTTCTTGCATTTCTTTCTCGCATGTAAGATTTCCGCAAAGAGCTGGATGTCATTCGCACACTGTGTTCCTCTATTACGCTAGTATATATACCTTTATGATCCTACCCTATATGAAATGGCTATCCGAGAAAGAACACAAGTAACAACAAGTCACAATTTCACAGTTCTGCGTATTTATTTTGTGATTTTTTCACCATCCAAAACTGGAAAACGAATTCCATGACCATTTTAGCTTTGATTTTACCCATAGAATCACTAGAAGAAATAAATTTGACAGCTGGTTTTAATATTTTAATAGAATCAGAAATGTCACTTCACAGTATCGAAACTGTCAAACGCGATTCCGCGGGGGTGAAAGCCGGCACGCGGGGACCTCAAGGAACTCTAAACTCTCCATCTCGCCAAAAGAGTACACCAGCTAGCTAGAGTAAGTGGTTAGACGATAAGCCCAAAAGAGGGCTTGTTAATTCTTATTTTTATGATTTTAAGCATATTCGTCAATTTTGATGTGGAAATGTCATTTTCATAATCTGCAACCTTCGCAACAACCTAGGCAATGGCGTATTCAGGGTGGAGTGGGACGTGGGGCCGGCTACCCCCAAAAACAATGACATTTGAAAATTATACATTTCTATTTTAATACTAGGTAAAATAGTAAATTATTTACATCACCAAAGTACCTACCTAATATAATTAAACAGGTATAGTGTTAATTGAGTACTGACCATATTTTACGTAACTATATAAATCTATTCAAACATGGCGTTGTTAGGGTTGCGAATCTTAAAAGGAACCGGTTAAGTGCGAGTCGGACTCGCACGGAGAGGGTCTCTTCACCTAGTGTGTTTTATTAAGCTAAATCAAATTCAGGTTTAAAGTTGAATCCGACTCCTTCGTGTAAATAACCTACCATAGTAACCACTAGGCGAATCGAACTTATTAGTTTCCAGTAAAATTAATCAACAGAGACATCTTTTCTTAATAACTCTGCAGGTTTTGGTTCCCATTCATATACATTTCAGGGGTGGAAACAGTTACGGCCCGCAAGCTGTTTTGACTGGTACTTTATATGTATTATTTTGAATTTGTTCTTGTCATCTCTTTCACTCAGGAATAGAAAAGGGAATAGGGATTGAAACGAAGATAGCGATGCCAATTCGAAACCGCGGATTGAAATACTATCCCCTTGACCACCGTCATTTGAATTAGTTCAATACAGAAGTAATGCTGGCCGTTTAGCTTGAGAACACAGACAAGTCAACTTTATAGACCACGCTTTAACAGGGAGTAGCATTCGCCAAGGCTATGTAGTGACACTACATAACTACGTCACTAGTGAGCCGTCAGTTGGAAGCAAGCCATTAAATTGTCAATTTTGAACGAGCCAATGAAAACTAGCCGGCCTCTCCCCGCACCCCGCCACTTTTTGGCGATTTCGTTTTCGTACTGACGTTTATTAAAGCGTGGTCTATAGGTTGACTGGTCTGTGTTTGAGAACCAAAGTTATCACATTTGAGCCATAGGATGAGGAAGGGTGACGGGTGGGATGAGCGAATGGTTCACACGATTGGTTCCCTAGATTTTTGTTTTGTGTCTATATTACTAAATGAAAGGCGGTTTTTTTTTACTTAAAGTGGACTAAATTTGTCGACTTTGTTTCAAAGTTTGACATTTTAAGTACGGTGGTGTAACGGAAGTTTGAATAATGCGGGTTGTCAGTGCCAGTGATTACTTACGGAAATAAGATGTGGTCTGAATCACTCAACGCGTTATAGAAAACCATGCTCGGAGTTTCTCTGTGGGATTCAAAGCATTTTAAAACGTATCAAACGACTTCAAACAGGTATTCCGCGCATACTTTAACGTAGAAAGGCGTCTCTTCGAGTTGATTGCAATTTCATTCGTTTGGCAAAACGAAATACTTTTAAAGGGTCTAGCCAGAGGAAAAAAATGTTTTGGTGAAAACAACCCTTTAGCGATCTCGGCATGCACTATTCGAAGGCGGTTGGTAGAAGATAATTTACATGAAATGATGGCAAGGAAGGTACCCTTGTTGAAACAGCGTCAACGGCGAAATCGTCTTGCATTTCCAAGAAGGTATGAAAACTGGATAGACAGTGGAAAAATGTTATTTTTCTGATGCGACAAAAATAAACAAAATGTGTTCTGATCATAAAAGTACGAATTGACTAGAAGCGCTTTTCTGCGTTTACCGTCTAAACATTCGCACTCTAGCACCAAATCGATTGAACTTCACAAAAGAAAACAACCGTTTCCTTTATTTTTCCAAATAATACACGAATATCTAAATTACATAAAGTAGACAGCATCGTTTGGTTTTAATAGTCATAAATGTCACTTCACAGTATAGAAACTGTCAAACGGGGGTGAAGACTGGCGCGCGGGGACCTCGCGCACTAAACTCAGACTGAAACTCGCCATCTCGCCGAACGGGTACACACCAGCTAGCTAGAGTATGGCTGGTTAGACGGTAAGCGCAGAAGAGGGCTTCTAGTCAATTCTTATTTTTTATGCTAATTGCTAAATTACTATATTAAATTATGATATATATATTATACTTACCAGGAATTCGATAGTAGAAAATTAAACAGATAAAATAAAAATCGACTAAACAGTTGCATCTTCGTGTCAGTTTAATGGCGAAAGTCACGAAAAGCACCGCTTGGCACCAAACACGACGGACCCCGATTTTTACGACCACCTTACCTATTCAGTAATACGATACTTTACGTTTCTTAAACTCACCGACCTAAGTACTACCAACTTCGATATTCCTTAAGTCAGTTGTTGCTTAAAGTAAAATAATAAATACGTTAAAAATTACTATTATCTTCTTTAACTCATCATATATATATATATATATATATTTTATTTGACGACCGCTTAGCCTAGTGGGTAGTGACCCTGCCTACGAAGCTGGAGGTCCCGGGTTCGAATCCCAGGTCGGGTCAGTATTTATATGATGAATATCGATACTGGTACCGGATCTTGGTTGTTAAATGTATGTGGTGTCTTCGCTTGTTACCCAAAACACAAGCTAATGCTTAGTTTGGTACCTAGACGTTGTTGTTATGTGTACGTTATTATTTTATTTAATAATAAGTAGGTAACATTGTAAATCTAAATTTACTGAAAACTTTTGCTGAAAAAGAAAGGTTCCTGTAATAGACAATTGCAATTATTACTAACAAGTTACAGTTGCGATACGTGCTTCGCAGTAACTAGAGAGATGAGTATTCTTCACTTATCAAAAATCAACAGATTTCATGATAAACGACGCTTATGTGTGTCGGTATTCCATAGATCTCTCGTTCCTTAAATTTTAAAACTAGATCGTCAGACCTGTTGTTATTAAGTGAAATTGTTACCAAATACTTTTACTATACCAGATATTAATAATTTATTAAATGAGAAAGGATTACAAGACAGTCTGACAAGGATGTTTTAGCACGTGACACAGACGGAACTACGCCGGACGCCCCTCGCCACCTCATCTTGACTAAACACTCCATGACAGTTTGTTGTTCGCTGTAAAACTGCTATGAATATTTTGTGTTATAAATCAATAACTAAAAACCTACCTAAACTCTCATAAAAATTTTATTAAATAAATAAAATAAAAAAAAAAAAATAAAAAAAAAAAAAAAAGTGGTCAATAAACGTCATTTGATTCATATCCAAGGGATTTCGTAAGTAATTAAGTTTCAGGATGTTCTAAAAAATCTCACAATATTCTAGAGTAAAAATAATAAGCTTGTGTTTTGGGTACCAAGCAAAGACACCACATACATATAACAACCAAAACCCGGTACCAGTATCAATATTGATTATACATATATAAGTAAATATTGACCCGACCTGGGATTCGAACCCGGGACCCCCAGCTTCGTAGGTAGGGTCGCAACCCACTAGGCCAAGCGGTCGTGTCGGTCGTGAGTGTCGCGTCTCTTTAGCGGTCTCAGCACAACTGTGTAGGCCACGCAAGCGAAGGCACGGGCGGAGAGTTAGCTATAAAATAAAAAATATGAAATATTAAGTAAGTTAGGGCTAAAGATGGGTGTGAAAATAAATTAAAAACTAGCCGACTAAACTTAAGATTATTTTCAAGGAGAGGCTGACGTCCGACATAATGTTCATTGTCTAAAATACACATTAGTATAAACGCGACGACTTATATAATAAGTATTCGACCGACACGTGGGGGGAGGGCTGGGGAAGAGTACCTAAATTACCAAAAACACTGTTTAGAAATGAAAATAGATATTTTTTAATTATTTTCTTCTTTTCAATTTGCTTCTTCATTTTTAGTCAAGGGTTTGCGTTTAAACTTAAGAACACTGTGTAAGTGGCTTTCCATACAAGAGCTGTAAATTCCATTGCAGCGTTAACGGTTGCAATCCATTAAACCTTAACCGATTGGCGTAAAAAAATATGATATTCAGATCAGCGAAAACTGGGTTTATACGTTTTTAATTTTTTAAATCATTTGATACAAGAGAAGAAACAAAAAACCTTAAATGCGCGGGATGCTTTTTTCGAAATTGTTTTATTTTTCATAACATGTTCAACATGAAGCAAGGGAGTAATGGGTCGAAGCACCGAAGTGATTTCTTACATAGATATAGTTTATGAGCTATAGAGTGACACAGGCTACTTTATATTCTGGAAAAAAGCACGATTCGTTGGGGATAATTTTATTATTACTCATACTGTAATGGCTGAACGGATGTTGATGGTGTCGAACGCTTGGTATATAGAATATGACAAGTATAGATATTTCTTAGGAAGTTTTTTTTTTAATTCGAATTTTTGAAGAGGCTTTTATCCCTTGTGAGATATGTCAGCCCAGTGGTCAGCCTCGTTGGAAAATATTGTAATATGTATACATATTATTACATACATGCCTTCAGTAATCAAGTCCGCGGTTATGTAGTTAAGTTTTAGAATGTTTTGGAAAATTTCACAATGTCCTGTAGCGCCGCGTCCCTTTTGCTGTCCCAGCACAACTGTGTAGTCACTAGTGAAACTAGTAATACAAAATATACTCTGTGGTGTAGTCCACGCGGACGAAGCCGCGGGCGGAAAGCTAGTATATATTTCAAATATATAGCGGGCGCGTCTTCGTCAAATACAAGAGATACATGTAATATCAATGTCAGTCCAATGCAAATAAAAGGCAGTAAAAAAATGGGGACATTATACTGGAATATTATCCGAATCTTACATAAGGCTGCATGTATATTATTTATGTGTCGCAACGATATCGCAAGTAACTACATAATTCTTAAATAGTTTATTTGATCGCGTCGATTTAGATTGAGATTTTGCGTCGCGTGTTGCGTCGCGCGTCTTTTGCAGTCCTCACGAATGACACCGTCTGACACCGACGCAAAGAGCCATTGTGCAAATTTAAACACAATATTAGAAGAGTATATATGTGGTTACCGATTGTTCATCGAAAATCAGTGCTAACAATTCCTTAACGCATGTGCATTTATATGCACAAGTGAGATAAAAATATTTTTCTTTTTGATATGTACGTGTGTGAGTTTAGTGGTTCTTTAACAACAGTTGCTCATCGCTAGTTCTGTTCCAAAAAAATATTTGAAAAACAAGCGTCGAATAACTTGATATAATAGGGGTTTACCGTTAAATGGGGTTTAACGTTAAGTGTTAAATAGGGCTAACTTTAGAATATAAAAAGAGTACATTTAAGAAGGGCACACGTAATCGTTCTAGGGATATAAAAGGATATAATAAAAAGATAGGATAAAAAAGTTTAGGTCACTTAAAATGTTTCTAGGATCAAATCGTTTGTCACTTATTCGAAATTCATTCAAAATATAAATAGCAATATAAAAAAAAAATTAATTGTCGGCAGCAAAAATTGGGTTGAACGTAGCTAGAGAAATTTGGTATTCCAAGTGATTGCGAATTTTTCGTTTGAAATAGTTATTTAACTCCTTTTTTGATTCCGTTTCCTATAATTGGTATTAATTTGACTCTTATTGTAATGTGACGCCAAAAATCGACCCAGTCATTTTAGAAAAACGAATCAACTGCAGTGCCTCAGGGTGGTCATAACTATGAAACGCAGCTAAGAGTATCTCTCTATCATTGTAATAAAACATAAAATTAAAATTTGAAAAAACCACGTCTAAAAAACAAGTAATAAATATTAAAAAGGTGGTGGATGATAAACATCATGCATATGCTAGCCGTTTTAGAGAACCGCATTTACTGCGACGCCCTCTGGTGATCTTTATCCATAAAACATACCTAACTTGCTTTGAAGTGATATCGACGTAATAAAAAAAACTGCATCGGTATCGGTCAAGTAGCTTTTGAGGAGAATGTTAATATAGATACACACAAACACTATCAGTCGTTTTCTTACACTTGTCTTTCACCAAAAGCATGGAAAGTCTCCGGTCCGCCGTGGTAATTTAGTACTTACATCTCTTAAATTTTTAATCGGAACATGTCTTTTTGTAGAAATTCCATTAACAAAATTCATCTTAACCCAAGCACTACACATCAACCCAATTGGGTCAGATTGAAAGTCACGCGCAATTTCATTGACAGAGACAATTGATTGATAATGATTGATGACAAGTTAATAGGTTAATATATTTACTAATGGAGAATGGGATATAGTTAAAGCAAATAGTTAATACAAATCACAGATTTCGTATAAATTCCAATAAATCTTTTTTGTTAAGTGGAGGATTTCTACATAATCTTATTTATTTTTTAAATTATTTTGTCCCATGGCTCTTGGGTGTAAGGAAATAAAGGAAAAGCTGTCGATGTTAGAAGAGTCTATATGTATTATATTGCATCCTTTGTTAGAAAGGGACGAAACGTGAGAAGCTAGAAAAGTTTTCTCCTCCGAGCTAAAAGCATTCGCTATTTGACAACGACGCTTCCCGTCGTTTTCGGTTTATGTTTTTTTGAAAAATATATCGATTTTTTTACGGTCAGTCTTTAAATTAACATTATTATTTAATAAATGACATAATATAGTAATGTAATTTTTTTTTTTAATTTAAATTTTATTTTAAAATTTACAATATTTTTGCTAGGTGTAGTTTTATTTTCGGAAATTAAATTTTTTCAAATTAATATTAGTATTCAAATATTTAATTTTTAAATTATTCTAGATTAAAGATGGGCTCCACGAATTATTTAGGAAAATCACGTTTGAAGAACAGCTCCAGCGTTGGCAGCGACAAAGACATCGGATCGAAATTAAGACGGAGTAAAATAAGGTCAGTTAGTCCTGTGTTTTTAAGGTCCCGTTGTAACTAACAAGGAGCCCTTATACTTTGGCCTAGTCCGTCTGTCCGTCCGTCTGCCCATGGTTTAGCTCGGAGATTCTTACTACTAAAAAACAATAAATATTTTTTTTAATTTTTAGTTATTATTAATCACGCCTACAAAGTTTTGAAAGAAATGTATTTGTCTCTTCCATTTGTTGAGTGTTATTAGATAGGTAAAGATTATTCTATTTAGGCAACCATTTGCGAAATATTTAGTTTTAAAGTGGTATTTTTTTTATTACAGTCATGTGACAGCTTCCAGCTGAAAAAAATTATAAATGATTTTTTTAGTTTCAAGAACGATTAATTTGTCGGATATTTCCTCTCGATGTTTTCTAGATTGTATATTATGATGAAAGTGTAAAATAGTGATATTTGTTCATCATCACAATCATCAGCCCGTGTCCACTGCAGGATATAAGCCTCTCCCAAGGCTTGCCACCACACACGGTCCTCCGCCTTTCGCATCCAACTACCCCCGGTATGGTGCTTCAGGTCATCTGTCCACCTAACCGGGGGGCGTCCAACGCTTCGCTTTCCGGTACGTGGCCTCCATTCGAGAACTCGTCTAACACATCGGTTATCAGTTCTACGGCAAATGTGACCGGCCCATATTTGTTCATATGGAATATATTTTCAAGTTTATTTTGATTGACTAATTAGTCACCTCGAATCACAAAATGAAATTCATATTTTTAATTTGTTGTCTGTTTGTTTATTTGAACGCTTATAAATTGAGAACTGCTATGTCGATTGCCATCAACAGATGGTAGACGTCAAATTCCACCAACCCGAACTGGAGCAACGTCGTGGATTAAGCTCTAATCTCTCACCCTGGGGGAAGGCCAAAGCCCCTGCAGTGGGGCACAATGGGCTAGTGGATGTCGATTATAATAAATATTTAATTCCGGATGAGGTGTAATCGTGGTTCAAAGTCAAAAGTATACTAGACGGCCAAAGGCGTGGGCTTCAACTAGTTTCTAAATTATATATTGTCACGACCATAGATACGATATTTTTTTTTGTATATGACTGGCCGATTGCTCTTGTGACCTAAGACGCCAGCTGCAGACCTAATAGTAGCAGGTTCGATCCCCCGGGACAAGTATTTGTGTGCGGGAAAATTTCTATTTGTTCTGTGACTGGGGGTAATATAACTACAGATCTATCAGAAAAGTAATGTTACTGGACGTACCTACGATTTGCAATATGCAAGACAATTTAAACCAAATGCATTAAATAATAAAGTCGTTTTTACAGTATTTTCGTTATAATTTGTGACTTTCTTTTATTAAAATTATTAATTCATTGGATAACTTCGGGCAAACCTCCTATTACTTTTCTGATACATTTGTATATATAAAGATATTTATTTATGTATATCAGTTGTCTGGCCCCATTATTATTACCCAATCCCTAGTTTGAGACCAGTGCGTGAGGTGCCCCATTATTATTTTTCAAACCAGCGCATTTTGTTGAGACTATAAACAAAAAGAAAAGACATTTGGAAATCATTCAATGGGAAATTCTACAGGAACTGATAGAGTACTAATTTTATGCAGCTTAATCATCCATACTGGATTTTGTCTATCAAGTTTAGTAACTCTTCAAACACCGAAAACATACAATAGATGTCATTTTACAAGGTTCAACGGCGACGTTCGGTTATAGTAGAGGATCCGAATTGACGACGACCTTCACCCATCTGTTTCAACGATGAAATGTTTTTGTTATCCATCGCGAACGGGTTGGCTAAAAAATTCCTCGCAAGATTTAATTAAAAATTTAAAAATGACTTTTTATTTAACATCGCACACATGTGTTTAACATATACATTTCCAATCGAAAGTATGATGCCAACAGAATATGCAAACGTTGGGTTGTTCATTTTTTACCTGACATAACTACTGGGTTGGCAGGTATAAACAGGTACATTCATCCTTCGTGTATGTTTTTTATTTGTTAATTTTAATTTTTAACTGTTCACTTTGTTTATTTTCATTTAATTTCCTGAAAGACTTTCCAAAAATTTCAAGATAAGTACACTGGTCGCTATATTTTTATTATTATTTAATTAATCATAGCCTTGCTAGAATTTTTTAGCCAACCCATTCGCGATGTATTTTCTACGTACTAAAGACAACAAAAAAGTTTCATCGTTGAAAAAGATGGGTGAAGGTCGTTTTTAATTCGGATCTTAGACTATTATAATTACAATTGAAACACGTGCTACGACACTTATGTGTTCCGAGCGCTATATTGCAGTTCAGGTGACACTCTACCGAGTGTACTGTATCGAAATCATAGACCTTGCAGCGAGGACCTCGAATGAAAAGCGCTCGATTAATAAATTCCCCTTCTGTGCTCTATCTCAGAAAGGCTTAAGTGGATAACGTATTGCAATATTAAAATATTTCTTATCTAATCACTATGCATTGTAACTTGACTATACCCAACGCTTGAAGTTTTTTAATAAGTGTCAGTACAATCACGTACACCTACGTGAAACCATTCACGAAAACTTTCGCCATTGGAAAAATATCGGTACCTACTATACATACGAACGCAAGATGTCGCTTGTTGAATTAAATTTATTTCAACAAATTTGTAGCTTTCTGTTCTTCAGTAACCAGCCGTGAAACTTAACCAATAACATTCATTCATTAACAAGTAACTTCGGAACGAGTATCTTAGATTCCTCGTGCGACCGTGTCGGCTGCACGAATAAAAGTATCCTTCGTTAAGCGCCATTAGAGTATTATTCCTTAGGTACTTTTTGAGAAGCAGAAATTTCATGTTATTATTTTATTTTATGAAAGTTATGGTCGAAGTCAAAATTTTATAAAATAGAAGCTTTCCACAAAGAAACATCCCACAGATTTAAGTTGAAAAAATATATGTCTCTTTACATTCATTAAAAAAAAATAATTGCATTTTCGTTAGCTTGCTTTTTTTGTATAGGGCTTCTAAGCCTTATAAGTTTGTATTTTTTGCATAATAATCGCAACATTCAAAATATTTCGATTTTCTGCAGCGTCAAGTATATAGAAAATATAATAGCCTAAAAACACTTAGATGAGAATCGTCTTGTCTGTCAATAGTGTGCAGTCAGTGGCAATAGTTTGTTAATACGCAGCTTCGAATTGGGATCGCTATCTCCATTTCAATCCCTCTTCCCCGACCTATTACTGAGTGACAGAGATGACAGAAGCGGATTCCCAAAAATATCTATAAAATACCCGTCGAAACAGCTTGCGGGCCTTGACTGTTTTCACCCTAAAATTGTGTATGAATTGGAACCAAAGTTTGCAGGGTCATTAAGAAAGGATGTCCTTAGGGCGGTACGTTTTTTTTTTAATTCACAGTAATAACGAATTTACGGTTCATTATTTTAAAAAACAAAGAACCAACGGAAATCATGTTTTTCAGGAATTTATTCTAAAACAACTAAACAAGATATTTAAAAAAAACCTATAAAAACATATATTTTTTCTGTACATATTAATACAGACATACAGCCAGGATTAGACTCGGGTTGAACCTTCTTTTTGTATGAAAAACCCACCCCCTTAAAAGATACGTTTACACATTGAGATATCTGTAATTTTCAATTGCATACAAATTTAATTTTGTTTGCTTGGTGATTGTAAGGTGATTGTAGTAGAAGGTGGAAGACTTTGACCATAGAACTAGAAATTATATTGAAGTAAGTCTAGAACCCGCGCTATTCAACTGAAGTATTACAACGTCGTAAGCCGCAAACGCGGGGGAAGGTATGCGGGGAAATGTCATAGAGGTGAACACGAACAGCGATGGTAAGTCACGGGAAGAGGAAATAGAAGATCAGAGTTATCGATATCGTTTTAGTTCATTTTTCTTATTAAAATTAATATTGTGTTGGACCTCTAACTAGCGCTGCTAATAAACGCAGCGTGTCAACTACACTTAAGTTTAGTTTCGATAATGCAGCGGAAGCGTAGTTTGTGTTCTAGTGTCTACCTTATATTTCCTGCTTCTAGGTAAGAATTTTTACAGGAATGTTTTTGATTTTCAGAATGAGCGCGTCCTCTTCAGTAAAATTATGTATCATACCTTATTTCTTTTTAGTATAACAAACTGATGGCTATAATTTTTATTTCGAGAAGATATAACAAATCAAAACTTATGTTTTTACGACCCGCTCGTGACGTCACTCGGTGCCGCTACGTACAAATTATCCACGTTAGCTCATAGTAATGTAACCGAGTGACGGCATCATCATCAGCCCGTGTCTCTCCACTGCAGGATATAGGCCTCTCCCAAGGCTCGCCACCACACACGGTCCTCCGCCTTTCGCATCGAACTTCCCCCGGTATGTTGCTTCAGGTCATCTGTCCACCTGGCCGGGGGGCGTCCAACACTTCGCTTCCCGGTACGTGGCCTCCACTCGAGAACTCGTCTACCCCATCGGTTATCGGTTCTACGGCAAATGTGACCGGCCCATTGCCACTTCAGTTTGCTGATTGCTTCGGCTATGTCGACAACTTTGGTTCTTTGACGGATTTCAGTGTTTCTGATTTGTGAGAGTGACGGCATAGCATGACTTGTTTTAAAAATTTGTATCTGCGGCATTTTTGTAGATATCAATAAAATTCTTTCACTGATTAGTTTTTTCTTAATAAATATAACATATTGTTATGAAATGCAAAAATGAAAAGACTCGTTCATTCAATCTAAAAAGATAGAAATAACAATACTAGTACTCTGTCGCTTGTAGCTCTATGCTCTAAACACTTTTCTCCCCGATGGCGTCCGTCGTTAAGATACTGTTTATGTTAACAACGGTTGTCATGGCAACCGATAATCAATATTATACGCAATGCGCTACTCAAAAATGATAGACGACAACCGACCATCATGGAACGAGATAGAATAAAGTTTTTGTTAAAAAATATTATTTTTCGTTAAACAATAGTTATAATAATAATGTGAAAACTTTGATTATTAATTATGAATCCTTATTTTTCGTACAGACGTCCTGGTAAAGAGTATGGCTTGAAGAGAATACCAGATTACACTGAACTGGCGTACAAAGAAGCCGTATCTAAGTTGAGATACTTTTTATCCGGAAACTACGCGCCAAGCGTGAGTACAGCATTTTGGTTCCGTCGCCTTTAGGAAGCGTAATTTTTTTTGTGTTTTTACTTTAGTACTTTTGTTTTTTTTTTAATTTTTGAAACATCTTAATAGACTATTACGTGGAAGATCGTAGTATGGGTGTTTTAAAATAAAGTCAAACGAGCTAAATTTTTATACGCTTCAGTTGCGTAATTTGTTGTAGGTATTTATAAAGCAGTTTGCTGAGTTTTCTCTGTGTAATTTTCGAATCGATTAATTTATAATTTTGAAAAAAGGGGCATTCACCATGAAACTAATTATAGTGTAAATAGATTTTCTTTAAATATATTTACAACAAAAATCTATTTTTCTCCCATTCCTCTCCACCCATTTTTGGATTGGTTTACGTATTTTAATTTTTTTTTATTTTGTGATTGTTTAACAGAAAAAAAAATGCTAGGTAACCTAAACTGTAGGATAAAGAAGAATGTAATCCCAAAAAAAAAAAAACTATGGCTCGTTTGGTAATATTTTTCTAACTATTCGATACGAGGGAAGAATAATATTTTCCATCACCACCACCACCAGTCCTTTATGCCTCACTGCAGGTGTTTAAGCCTCCCTCACGGGTGAGGGAGCTTGGAGCTTAATCCACCACGCTGCTCCAATGCGGGTTGGTGGATAATATTTAATTAATAATATTTTAATTTGTACCAAAACTCCAAAAGATTCCGATGTTTCTCTTTTCTTTATTTTATAGAGTTTCCTTTCTAAATTTCCTATACCTGTCTGTATTGAATAGTATTTTTCCGTCTCAATTTAATAAAATTGTATTTATTTTTAGAAAATATTGTAGAGATTAAAATCGTAAGTCCAATGATCTCATAGTTTACTTTGATTGCAATAAAATCTCTGTGTACTTTTGAACATCTTACGGAACTTTTAACACGCGACTCGCATCGCGCTTGACCATCTCTTCAAGTAGTACAGTAAAATTGCAGGTAAGAAGCTACGGTGGGTCGGCATCGATTAAAAACCTAGACGAATCAGACGCGGACACAGACAAAAAGTATCCGGCGTATCATTCCCCACTGGATTACAGCAAGCCCAGGCCGCGTCTCACAGCCAAATACGCCACTCTATACGCCGACAGTTTGAAGAATTACACACCTAACAATTGTGAGTGTTAGTTTATGTAAAAGCTTTTATAACTATGCACATGGCTCACAGAATGGGAACCACCGAGCTTTCAGTTCGTTCAATACAAGTATAATGCTGGCCGTTTAGATCGAGAACAAAAGTTATCACATTTGAGCTATGTAGGTTAAAAATGTATTTTTATTTTTTTATTATTATATATAATATATTTATATAAATTATAAGCTCACTTGAGTTAGAACTAGGTTTGTAGAGTCAAAATTTCGAAATTTCCATAAACATCCTTATTACAAAAATTCCTTGTATACAGGTTGAGATTTTAGTCACCAACCAAAATCTTCCTAGATGTTAGGTATCACTAATAGAACTCATTACGTAAATAAAAATATAGGTCAAATATTCATAATCAGTAATTAAATACTAAATGAAAAAAAAATTGGCTACCTTCTACTTACATACAAAAAGGCGGGGCATTGGGCATGTGAGCGGGGCGCGTGCATGTGCACTGGCGACCTCGTGAACGGTGACTAGTAATATTGGTAGTTTTGGGAAAGGTTTACGTAGTCTTAACTGAATATTTTCCTATTTATTTATTTATTTATTGTGGGAAAACCAACAGCTATTAAGACACTATTGAATTATTGAACTATTGAACGATACTAAAAAGGAACAAGACGGCCAACGGGTTTTTATCAAAGGTAATGAATGACCTTTGATAAAAATCCGTTATATTAAAATTATTTATATATTTTATTATATTAAAATTTGACTGGTCATTAAAACCTCATACTCTATATATACATTACAAAATTCCTATAATTTAGAAGTTTGAAGAAATTTCGAAGTTTTGGCTCTATACAGACCTAGATCTAATTCAAGTATTCAAATATTCAAGTATTAATCCAATTCAATAATTTAAAATCGTTTAAGAGCGTTTGTATGGACGTTCACGCGTCCCGCCCCTTCTTAAGGAAATAAGACTGGCAGGACGAGTGTATGGCTCGAGCGGTCGGTTATCCAGATGCTTCTGTTGTGTCTAGGTTTTTGTGTTATCCGTCCAACTAGTTACAAAATAATAATAATAATAATACATGGGACTTCCAACACAGCGCCATCTAGTCCCAAAGTAAGCAAGTGTTATGCTTGTGTTATGGATTACTGGACAACTGATATACGTACTTAAGTAGTCTTTATAATATATACATATATAACTATTTTTGCGAAGACATTACATACATATAACAACCAAGACCCGGTACCAGTATCAATGTTCATTATATAAATACTGACCCGACCTGGGATTCGAACCTGGGGACCTCCAGCTTCGTAGGCAGGGTCTCTACCCACTAGACTAAGCGGTTGTCAATCAATCGACATACTATTGAATGAATGGCAGATACCAATAAAAAAAAGTAAAGTTGACTTTGTCGGCTTCAATTAAATTTATATGCAATAACTATACATAAAAAAGTGTTCACCGTTATTTTTTTAAAATTAAAATTGTCAGTTTGTATAATACAATGCGTCTACGACGACCGCTTAATCTAGTGGGTAGTGACCCTGCCTACGAAGCTGGAGGTCCCGGGTTCGAAACCCAAGTCGGGTCAGTATTTATATGATAAATATTGATACTGGTACCGGGTCATGGTTGTTATACGTATGTGGTGTCTTCGCTTGGTACCCAAAACACAAGCTAATGCTTAGTTTGGGGCCTAGACGTTGTTGTCATGTGTACGTTATTATAAAAAAAAAATACGGTGTATTTATTTATTGTAGTTTATTTATTATATTTTCTCTAGTATTTTATTGTAGAACTAAAAACTATTCTCCTAGCTCCTAGTCCCTATTTATCGATTTCGATAATATAGAATATTATAATTATATAGAATTAAATACTTTAATTTGGGACTCAGCTGCTCCTACTGGTCGCGCATCCATTGGTGGGTCGTTCGACACAACCAACCCCGATGTCGTGCAATTCATTCAGAAGCAGGAGGAATACATCGAGCAACTGGAACGGGAGAGTCAGTATTGTCGGGTGAGTATTTAGCGTTGCGGAATCAAATTTAGTAGTTTTAAATAAGTTCGTAGTTATTTGTGAACTTGCTCTGAAGCGATACCTTATGTAATACAAGAAACCGTATCAAAATATAGGATGTTTTAAAACACATCTACTGCAGCGCTCTCTGGTGGTTTTTATCCGTAACACATGTCTAAAAAGCTGCTCTGAGATTATACTTAATACAAAACTGCGTTAAAATCGGCCCGACCGATTTAGCAAGGTACATCTGCTGTAGCGCTCCTTGGTGGTCTATAACTATAACAGTAATATATATTTAAGAATCTGCTCTGGTGTTATGAAAACAGATCGACTGCAGCGCCATCTGGTGATTTTTATCCGTATAAGTCTAAAAAGCTGCATTAAAATCGGCCTAGCCGATTTAGAAAGGCACATCTACTGCGGCGCCCCCTGGTGGTCTACAACCGTAAAACAAACATATTTAAGAAACTACCCTAAATTAATACCTATGTATTATAAAAAACCCCATCGCAATCGATCAATAGTTTTTGAAGAAAATGGTAACATATATTATACACACAAACCCGCAAATTTTTGGCTCAAACGCTAAAACCGTCTTCGTCTAATCTAGGGTAAAAATAAATAGTAAAAGTAAACTATGGAACCCGTATTACGTTTCGTGGGCTTGTTCGTCCTTGGACCTCAGATATCAGGAAAAATAAGATACCTTGCCGTAACCATGCGAATGAGTAAAAATTTGGGTAAAAGAAGTAGTACGTGCAGACGCACCTTGACGTTTAATTCTCTTCGCTCTAAAGTCCCCAAACTGCCCAAAGCTCTGTCTTGTGCCGTGCTGCCCGAACCTATAATAAAGATTACTCTAATTTAGACCTGTTCTTTCTTACAAAAACTGCTTTGAAGTCTGAAATAAAAAAGATGCATAGTTCAATTTAAGGAAAAAAAAGTGATAATACAATATTGCAATGAATATTTTAAACCAAATCACATGCACTTAAATATACGAACACAATTTCACAAAAATATACCATAATTCTCTCTCACACACACACACACGCACGCACACACACATCCCAAAATCACATAAATAGGATTGTTAACTTAGGCATATTTGTTAGTTTAATTGTTAAATTTAAAAGTGTAATCCATGTTTGGCCTTATTTAAGATTAAACTTGAATGTGTATTATTTAACACTGTAACGCTGTAGGATTACCAAATAAAAAAAAAATAAAAAAATAAAGTAACTCAGTAGAGCATAATAATGGACGTAGTAGGTACTATGACGTCCATGAGCATAATTGATGTACTACTCGTAGTAGTAAGGTACCTTGATCTGTCACTTACGTTTACTCGAAACGAAACGTTTACGTTACGTTTACGTTTAATTGTTTACCAAAAGGAGAGTAATGTGTTTCGCACATATTCAGGTATTTTGGATCAGTATGTAAGTTACCTCTTACAGCCCAAAATAATCAGCGTCGCCAACAACTTTTTGAATAAAAACAAAAGCTTATACTAAATTCAAAATTAATTAAAAACTAGAAATATATTACAAATCAAAAATATCACCTAAATCACTTGCCGTTCGGCAGTGTCCAAAGGGCTGGCTGCTTTACCTAGCTGTATGGCAATACTTATTGCTCAAGGTAAGCGCCAGCTCTCCGGTCTTAGTCACTTAAAGCATCGACCAGGTGCATCTACAGTTCTTGAAAAAAAAACCGATGTGCCTCATTCCACCATGACCCTATCGTCTCCACCCCGAACACCACAAATATATGGCTGCTTCGTAAGGCAGCATAATTGTGCCGTTTGAGACATTCGGCAGCGGTCGTTGCCGCGCCAGCGACTGCTGAGGCCGCTCGGATGTGGGACGCCGACGTATCAACACAAGTCACGTCGCATACTAGCGACCTCCCCTGTTTCCAGGGAACAACAGTCATGTGGTCGGATCTCTTGCCATAATTGCGTTCGGCCTAATAGAGCTGGCACGCTGACGGAGGCAAGGGTACGTATCGACCTATGAATATTTAATAATATTTCTTTTATCTATTTTTTTAGGATGAATTGAACAACTTGCTGGGAAAAGTGAAAGAAGTTATATCGGAAAATGAACATCTCCACGATGCACAGAAGAACCGCATAATTTCAAGGATGCTGCACTCTGGAGGTTCAGAGACGGACGATTTGGATGACACCAATGGTTTCGAAAGCGACAAGGTAGGCTGGCCTCCTTTGGACACAGATTCGCTATACGCTTTTATAATAAACCGAATGACGTAATGATTGTCATTGTTTGCCAACCATTTTGAAATTGCAGTTGTTTCACAAATGAAATTGTTTGTTTTAATTCAAGTTTATTAAAAATAAATAATTTAAATTTTTTATCAAAATATTATCACGTCGCATCTACTTTGCTATCATAGTTGTACGTCGCGTTGTAATACAAAAAAAAATGTGACAAAAAAAAACACGCCATTTTATTGACACATATAAAAATAGTTCTGGAAAGATAAAGATTCTGAAATCACATTTTATGCCCTATTTAAAAATAAGTTTATAAACAATATCAAAGACGTATGACAGTATTAGGTAAAATATGTAGGTACTAAACTAAAGGAAGTAAAAGTCGAACTATACAGAAAGTGAACAGCAAAAATTCTTCCAATTGTAGTAAATATATTAATCGCCTATTGGTAATTGCTTAAACGTTTTTCAAGTGTAAGTCATTACAGCTAGCTATCTCTTTCTGTATCATATATTCCGCAACATGCATGAGCTTACAATATGTATGTATGTCATTGCGAATCAATTTTCGAATTCCCGCGCCTTGCTATATGACTGTGGTCTGTTTAATTTATGAGTGTCATAATTAACGTCACTCGTGGATGATTGTCGTGGATGCCGTGATAGCCCGAGCGCAGCGAATCCGTTTCAAATTCATAAGGCTGTGGGGCCGTGGTTCGAATCTGGGCGTGTACTACCAATGAGTTTTTCTGACTTGTGTAGATTAACTATCACTGACTCCGTGCATCGGAGAGCACGTTAAGCAGTCGGCCGCGGTCGCTGTCAATACATGGCGATCGTTACAATCCACCAACCCGCATTGGAGCAGCGTGGTGGATTTAAGCTCCAAGACCCTCATCTTGAGGGGAGGCCTAAGCCCTAGCAGTAGGGTACAAAAAAGGGCTGATGGAATGGAATAGGCAATAATTAATAGATAATAGCTCATAAAAGCAACTGCAGACACAAAACTTGCGATCTGAAATCGTTAATTTATACACTAGTTGTAGAAATATTTTACGCTCTTTTCAATGATATCCAACTCGTGTCTGTGGTACTTAATTTTTTTTTGATGTCGAAGTTTTAACGAAATTTGATAGTGAAATTTCGCCAAAAAATAGCTAAACTTAGATACCCTCCACTAATCACATATTCACTGCGAGTGGGAATTTCTGCTGTAATAGCAATTGCGTAACCTTAGCCTTTCGATCGATCGATCGCCTTGTCTCGATCGACAGTTCAAGCGTGTAACCATTACACCATTAGGTTCAGTAGGTAACCATTACCTACTGAACACTAAGCGTTCTCGCGTCATGCATTTTCGTTACGATCGAGTTCAGTTTGTGTACGCCACTGTAACTTCCGTGTAGAGTTGTAATTTGATTCAATATTAAAAAAAAAACAACATTTGCTTCAATTTGCAAAAAAAAAAAAAACAACAGTGTCGTGATAGCCCAGAGCGCAACGAACCTGTCTCAAATTTATAAGGCCCCATAGGGTCATGGTTCGAATCCGGGCGTGTACCAATGAGTTTTTCTGACTTAAGTACACAATATCACTGACACCATGCTTCGGAGGGCACGTTAAGCAGTCGGTCCCGGACGCTGTCAATAGATGGCGGTCGTTACAGTTCCCAACCCGCAGTGGAGCAGCGTGGTGGACTTAAGCTCCAAGCCCCCCTCCTCACCCTGGGGGAGGCCTAAGCCCCTGCAGTGGGGTAAAAATGGGCTGATGATGGTGATGATGATGATGAACTTTTGCTTAGAAAGCATCGGAATTCTCTCAAACTATAGCTATTGCAACCGACGCGACGCGACGTGGGCTGCTCCAGGCGGGTTGCACGTCATAAAGATAGTGGACTTTGAGTTCAAATCAAATACGACCTGTATTTGATTTGAACTCAAAAAAATTTTACTTATATTTAACCTGGCACTTTTTACGACCACTTTTCGTTTATCTATATGTGATTCAGTCTATGAAAAAACTGAAAAAATTACAAATAAATCTGTATCAGCAAATACTTTAGAAAATTATATTAACACGACTTACTGTTACCTCTCATGAAGAATATTAATAATACCTGGGACATCCCACACAGCGCCATCTAGTCTCAAAGTACGCAAATATTATGCTTGTAATATGGTTTACTAGATAACTGATATAAATACTTAAATATTTTTTTTTTATTTATTTATATATTTTATTTATTTATTTATGTTAAGGAGAACCAACAGTTACATACAATGAGAATAATTAGCAGTGGGTGGTTAACAGTCAACCATTTATAATACATATATAGATACTTTATCACAAGGAACAAATAGACATGTTCATGCACACAAATATTTGTCACGGGCGGGAATCGAACTTGCGACCCTTGGCTCCGCAGTTAGATTGTCTAACCACTCGGCTAATCGGTCCGTCAAGAAAAACATGATTCTTTTTAACCAATATAGATTAACTTTGTTTCAGACTTCGCCCATCAAGTCTAGGAAACCGAAAAAGTCGTCGTCTTCGTCGAACTTGGACGGCCCAAATATCATGTTCGAGTCGCGTATCTCTGAGCTGGAAGCACAGTTGACTCAAGCGAAAATCGATTTGAAGAAAATACAGGTAAGTTTGGTTTGAAAAACTTCTTATCTGATATCAAAAATCCCTTCATCAATATTTAGAATAAACTTTCAGGTTGTACATATATTATATTCTGTATGTCTGTTTATTTGTTTTTTTCGACTAATCTCCGAAAGGGCTGGACCGATTTTCATGAACTTTCATTGACAGATAGAAGGGTTTGTTGGAGAGTAATCTGAGTTGATTTTATATACATTATTGTATACATATATATATTAATGAAATAGAAGTGCCTGTCTGTGATTACAAAATAAAGACTTTTTCTTAATGTGAACTTATTTATCTCGGGGTTCTCGTTTAATAGTATAAGAGGTGGCAGCGGATTGACTAAACTATCGTTTGGATGGTTGATTCAGTATAAATAACGCGTAGATTACATAAGTGAACAGAATGGATTCGGTCTGCCGGCATGACCTTGGTGCGTTTGGTAGGTACAGCCATTGAAAGACGTGTTACCTATTGTTAATCAGCCATCCTAACGATAGTTTAGTCAATCTCTTGCCACGTCTGGGTATATAAGTTTTGAAGTAATAAAAGAAGAACGGAGAAGAAAGTGATAAATATAATAAATAAAGGATATACCATAAAAGTAAGAATTATACTAGTAAACGAACCACTCATGGTACAAGACTAACACTAGCTGGTACAAGATGGCGAGTTTCAGTCCGCGAAGTCCCCGCGCGCCGGTCTTCACTCCCGCATAATTTCGTTTGACATTTTCGATACTGTAAAATATGACATACTTGACTCTATTAAAACCAAACGCAATCAATCAAATTTATTCACTCCATGGGATATGCAATATTTAAAATGTAGTCCACGCGGGCGTAGCCGCGAGCAGTCGCTTGTGTACATACATTGATTCAATTATTTTTATTTAATAATCAAGTCACAGATTAAGACTTTTAATTGTGGCGACCACAGAGAATGGAACAGGTTAAAGGTGCCATGTGTCCGAAAAATAATTACACAACTAAAACACGTAAAGATATTGCACATAAGTACGTAAATTGTTTTGTCTCAGATTTATCTCATTTTAGAAAATTGATAAGTTATTCATCCCTTTCACTTACGTCTTGGGTACGATTTGATGTCGCATTTTAGGGTTTAGGTTATGAGATTTACCTTCAGTATGCAACATATTGCGTACTTGAAGGGGACAGCGTATCCGCCTACATGCCAACTCTAACCTACCCTAATGCTCTGTGGTGGCAACTATGGCTGTTTATAGAGACACTGTGTTGTCATAAAAAAAATTTGAACTAAAAACTATGCCACGTAGACCAAATAATGACCAGTTGAGGTTTTGAAATGTTCGGTGTGAAATCGATTTTTCCACATGTGAAGCTCTTATTGGAAAAGAAAATAAAGATTCTGAAATTACATTTCATGAGTAACTTAACGAAATGTTTGTTTAAGTCTATTATAATGACGTATGGTCTGTCTAATTTGAACAATCGCTTGGCCTAGGGGGTAGCGACCCTGCTTACGAAGCTGGGGGTCCCGGGTTCGAATCCCAGGTTGGGTCAGTATTTATATGATGAATATTGATACTGGTACCGGGTCTTGGTTGTTATAATGTATGTGGTGTCTTCGCTTGGCACCCAGAACACAAGTTAATACTTAGTTTGGGGCCTAGACGTTGTTGTGATGTATACGTTATTATTATTGTTATTAATTATTATTATTACAATTTTACAGTCGATCATTTTGCTCACATTTTTAATAGTTTCGAAATATGTCTATATTCTATCTGTCGCGATATACTATAAAGTTACTGTATACCTAAACGTTTTTGTTCAATAAAGTGTAAAGTAAATGAGCCTTGGCCGTTATACCTTAAATAAAAATTAAAAAAAATTACTTGTGAATAAATTTTGGATTAAGTTCATTACATTGCCTGTCTGTTATTCATTAAGTTGTAATTTTGTAGGATGAAAACAATGAGAACAAACATAAACTCGCTTCGGGATTGGTCGACTCCACTTGCCTCGATGGGTTCAAGAGGCAAATTGATAATTTGCAAAGGTAAATTAAGTCCTAAATTAAGATTTCGTTAAAACAATCATATAAAATTTTTTTTTTTCGAGAAAACTAGGGTGAAAATTAATCTGTAATGTTTTGTGTTTGTGATCGTTTTGAACCATTCGACTGATTGGCCTAGTGGTTAGAGACCCTGACTGCGGAGCCAAGGGTCGCGGATTCGATTTCCGCCCGGGACAAATAATCGTGTGCACGAACATGTTTATTTCTTCCGTGTCTGGGTGTTAAAGATTCTATATATGTATGTATTATATATAAAAAACCAATATTTAAGTTTATATCAGTTATCTAGTAACCCATAATATAAACATTTGCTTACTTTGGGACTAGGTGGCGCTGTGTGGGATGTCCTAAGTTTATATATTTATTTATTATTTATTCGACTAGCAATTTGATAGGTCATTTCGATATCTCTATATTCCAAGCTTCACGTGATCTCGCGCCTCTTGTATAAAACATTACGCCAAAGTTGATGATTTTTTTAAATTTCTTTTCAATGTTTATCAGGGACAAGGCGGCATTAGAGTCCCAAATCTCAAAGCTGAGGATGAGCCTGGAACACCGTGAAGATGCGGATATCGGAGCACGACACGCTCGCAGCGACAACGAGCGTCAATTAAGAGAAGACAAAAGTAACTTGGAAGCCGAAATACGACGTCTCAAGGTAAATTAAAAACTATATTTATAAATTATGAAATGGGATAAAAGTAAGAATTGACTAGAAGCCCTCTTCTGCGTTTAACGTCTAACCACTCATATTCTAGCTAGCTCGTGTAAGATGGCGAGTTTTTGTCCGAGTTTCAGTGCGCGAAGTCCACGCAGACCGGCGCGGCGGCGTCTTTACCCGGCGAATTCCCCGTGCGCCGATCTTCAACCCCGCGAATTTGCGTAATGTCACGTCGATACTGTGCAGTGACATTTATGGCTATTAAAACCAAATGCTGCTATTTTATTAACTATGTGAAATAGTCTCACCAAAAAACTATTTTATAATTAGGAAACGATTTTGTAGCTTATAGTGATATTAATTGTCACTATTTCAAAAAGTGGTAAGTAAAATATCACCTCATACAAGAAAAGTGTTTTTAATAAAATTGCGTGTTAATAGAAGTTATACGACGACCGCTTAGCCTAGTGGGTAGCGACCCTGCCTGCGAAGCTGGAGGTCCGGGTTCGAATCCCAGGTCGGGTCAGTATTTATATGATGAATATTAATACTGGCACCGGGTCTTAGTTGTTATATGTATGTGGTGTCTTCGCTTGGTACCTATAATACAAGCTAATGCTTAGTTTGGGACCTAGACGTTGTTGTGAGTGTGTGTGTTATTATTATTATTATATAAAAAATTTAAATATTTTATCGTCCTCAGTCACCATAGCTTACAGACCACAGTGTTATTATAACTTATCGAAAAAAAATAATTGTTTGAAACGAACTACTTATTTCAAAATGTAATTTAATAATAACAATAATAACGATTATTACAGATTAGGATTATCCTGTATTTTGGGGAACCACTTTGTATTTAAAATAACAAAAATAGGATTTATAACATTTAACTACCTGACAAGCGTTACCAATAAAACTAACAAACTAATACTATTTGCGAGTGCTATTTATTTATATGGGTATTGGTGCATGTGTCTGCGTGTGTAATGTATGTGAGCGTATGAGGAGTGCGTTGTGTGTATAAAAAAGTTTTTGGGTGCGTGCGTGTGTAGTTCTGAGGAAGGAAGGATGGCACGTTATAATAATAATAATGATAACGTATACATGACAAGAACGTCTAGGCCTCAAACTAAGCATTAGCTTGTGTTTTAGGTACCAAGCGAAGACACCACATACATATAACAACCAAGACCCGGAACCAGTATCGATATTCATCATATAAATACTGACCCGACCTGGGATTCGAACCCGGGGCCTCTAGCTTCGTAGGCAGGGTCGCTACCCACTAGGCTAAGCGGTTGGCCGTTTTATAAAGACGAGATTGTATTTAGAAACGATTCAAACGAAGTCGTAATAAATTATTGATGTCAGATCGGCGGTATTCATCAAAATGATTAGCAATACGGATCCCTACTGAGTTGGCATAGGTATTGGCTACGACATAAAACTAGTTGCATGATAACGCGTTATCAATATTTATTTACAAGTTTTTGGTAACTTTCACCTGTACCGGTGTCTGTCTGTAATCAAATCTTGCAAGTAAAATTTGACCCACTTCCGGTTTTTGATGGAGATATAATTTTGCATGTATATGTAACATGACCTGATGCTGTAGCCAGCATTGTCTCCTCATGGGGTACTTCCCAACGGTTAGTAGCACGAACACGAAATTTTGTACTTGTACATACGTTGGGTTCTAATAGTTAATCATGATTTTCACCCTAAATTGATGCTGCAGCCAAGACTGTCTCCATATGAGGCCACTCCTCAAGGGTTTGTAGGACACTTTACTTGGTATATAAGTTGGATACTGATAGTTAACCACGAATTTCACCACGAACTGATGATGCTACTAAAATAGTTCGCTCGCGAGGGAACTCCTCAGCAGTCAGTACCACGGACATGAAACTTTGTATATAAGTAGAATTTAAATACTTAACCATGATTTTCATCATGAACTGATGATGTATCCAGGACTGTCTCCACACGAGGGAACTCCTCAACGGTCAAACGAATCAAATCGAAATTTCACAGATATGTATAATTTGGATGTCAATCGAAAATTATGATACATCGATCTGATCCGATAGTGAAGTTGGAAGGTCGATAACAGAACCCTTCAATGGTTTCTAGTAAAGCAATTGAGTATGGACTCATTAGATCTGTCTTCACGAGCACTTTTCATAGCATATAGTGACGAGGGTCTGATGATGGAGCTGGGAGGTGTATGACCGAATCCAACAATGACTACTAGTTAACACACATAGTTTTTGCTTATTGAATTTGTTTCCACGAGTACTTATCACAGCAACCGCTGACAAGGAGCTGTAAAGTGGATTACAGAACCCTTCAGTGGCTCCTTGTAAACCCACTGCAGGCCTTTGGCTGGGCTAAATAAGAAAGGTAAACCATGTCACGAGTAATTAACTACCCAAGCTCAAGATGGGGTATTTGCAGATGATCTGGATAGGCAGTAGGCAGTGTTAGCAAACATAGTATGCCATTAATGTACCAACCTCTGGGCACTTAACACATACATTCGGATAAGTTTAGGTATTCTTATATTAAGAAATCGAAAATAAAATATATATAAGTATATAAAAAAATTATTAAAATTAAAAAAATTGTCATCAACGTATAAATCTCTAAAGTGCAGCTTTTAAAATATAAAATATATATTTTAAAAGCTTTAAGCGTCAAATGTGTATGTAATAAATACTTGGAATGAAACTTTTAAAATATATATGACGACCGCTTAGCCTAGTGTGTAACGACCCTGCCTACGAAGCTAGAGGTCCCGTGTTCGAATCCCAGGTCGGGTCAATATTTATATGATGAATATCGATACTGGTACCGGGTCTTGGTCCTTATATGTATGTGGTGCCTTCGCTTGGTACCCAAAACACAAGCTAATGCTTAGTTTGGGGCCTAGACATTGTTGTCATGTATACGTTATTATTATTATATATTATTTCATAATTTAATTGCTTTTTGAATAAAAGCTTGTTAATAAAAAGGTTTTTTAAATATATTTTTACGATTCTTAAGTAATCCAAAAGTTTCCAAGGGTTATTATTATTAAGGTTGTTATATTTAAGGGTTATTACTATGCTTCCGCTGTCCGTCCGTCCGTCCGTATGTCTGTCACAGGGCTGTATCGTCTAAACCGTAATAGGTACTTACGTAATAGACACTTGAAATTTTTACTCCCTAATACAACAAATAATAAAAATGAAATAAAGTTAAAAATTAAAGGGAGTTCCCATACAAGAAACGTGTTATTTTCGAGGTTTTTGGTGAT
Source organism: Luffia ferchaultella (assembly GCA_949709985.1). Lineage (NCBI taxonomy): Eukaryota > Metazoa > Arthropoda > Insecta > Lepidoptera > Psychidae > Luffia > Luffia ferchaultella. The sequence continues at coordinate 3,269,326 of OX453267.1, forward strand.
TGGTGGTTGTAAGATCATTGCTTACACTTGAATTTTTCATGGAATGTATACAACGCCGCCGTCTCATATGGCCAGTGAGCCTCTAAGCCCTGCGCAGGAGTTATTTGTTCGCCAGTGCATACCTACTAGAGTCTGCGTAATAAGTTATTGTACATGGGAAACTTATTTATGGGATACTTATAAATGTAAGCGACCCTGAATGAAATAAAAAATGACTAGAAAAACAAACTGAAAAAAGTGCTAAAACTCGTCGCACCAACTACTTATCATCATCATCAAGTTGACATCTCATGTCCCCTTTTGGACAGAGGTAGGGGTATCGAGGTCTCCCTCATGACCCCAACATCTTCTCGGGACCAAACCTGGTCCTGGTCTTGTATTGCCCAGCCATGCCAGGCAGCGACTACCATTCGTCGCCGGTTTCTAATAACTGGTTTTGATGCATGCTAATCCATCACCTGGTCTGGAGTTCGCGCGTGGAGTCATCCAGTGTTGCTTATATTAATATCTTAACTACGTATTAATTTCTCCAGGTACAATAACTTATTAGATAGACTATAGTACAAATATACGTTATGCGACTCCCATCTCAACAGCCAATCACAACAAAGGAACAGCTCCCAATACTCCCAATGCAACAGGCATCGATTTTCAAGTCATAATTTTTTAGTTAGATAATAAATAAACAAAACTTTTACTGCGGCATACATCTATACTAATATTATAAAGCTGAAGAGTTTGTTTGTTTGTTTGTTTGTTTGTTTGTTTGTTTGAACGCGCAAAGCTCAGGAACTACTGGTTCAAATTGAAAAATTATGGTTGTGTTGGATAGTCCATTTATCGAGGAAGGCTATAGGCTATATTACATCACGCTACGACCAATAGGAGTGGAGCATCAATGAAAAATGTTGCAAAAAACGGTAAAAATTATTCCTTTTGAGAGCTTCCGTCGCGCGCGCTGCGTAAACGGTTGATGTTAACCAAAAATCATGTATTACGGAATTGTTCCCCTTTAAAAGTTCTAACCAAAAGTCCGCGACAGCATATGTGTATCTTTTAAGGTTAACTTACTATAACCTTTTTTATGACAATCAAATTTGTGCTAACATTATGTACTATTTGCGAAGATGTTTTTTAAACGTGATATTAATCCTTATCAAATTAAATACGTTAGTTGTGTTAAGCATTTCATGCATATTATAATTGCCCTTTACACCACACAATTTAAATTAATATCTTAGCAGTTTTTATCGAAATATGAAAACTATAGCGGGAGAAAATAAATTCGCTGTCTGCCTCGGTTCGTTAACTTTTTACTTCCAATCCACGCAATAGACTTTGATACGGTTTTCAGTATTATCTTATTTTCTTATTATCTTATAATCTATTAATCTATATAATAGAAATACTTATTATAAAGCTGAAGAGTTTGTTTGTTTGTTTGAATGCGCTAATCTCTGAAACTACCGGTCGGATTTGAAATTTTTTTTGCCTTTGATAGCCTGAATCTAGCGGAGGGTTATAGGCTATATATATTAAAACGAACTATGTGTCTATTCGAGCAAATAGGTTTGGGCCAAAACGGCTTAACCGATTTTGATGAAACTTTACACATATGGAAAGGATGTAGTCAAAAGTGACATACAGAACTTTTTGTATGTCTATCTGTACGTCCATCTGTCTAAACCAATTTTAATCAAACATCATAAGTATGAAAAGAAGGTCGTCAAAACTAACAAATGTTACTTTTTGTCCGTCTGTCTGTCTGTCTGTACGTGTATCTGTCTATTTGAGCTAATCTCCAAAACGGTTAAACAGATTTTATGGAAACTTCGCAGACGGGAAAGAAGGTTGTCAAGAGATTTGACATAAGCTACTTTTTGTCCGTCTGTTTGTATGTACGTCTATGTGTCTATTCAATTGAATTTTATCTATTCGAGCTAATTTCCACTACGGCTGAACAGATTTTAATGAAACTTTGTAGACGTGAAAGAAGATTGTCAAGAGTGTCATAAGCAACTTTTTGTGTTTTTTTGTGTGTCTATCTGTCTGTCGTTTGTCCACACTGATCTATCAACTACTACAGCCAAAACTACTAAGTCTAGGAAGCTTAAATTTGGAACATAGGTTTATTTTATAACGTGAGCATTAAGTTAAGAAAGGCTTTTTTAGAAATTTCGAACTTAAGGATGGGAATGGAGGGACTCAAATAATGACGTGTTTCAGGGTTTTTAGATTTCCACATTTTAAGGGTGGGAAACGGGAGATGAAAAATTGTATCGGTTTTTTTAAAGGGTGGAAGGGGAATGAAGATTGAAAGTTTGAATGGGTGTAACCAAAATTGGTTCCAGCAAAAAGTACGTATAAACCATCTCGAACGTTAATAGTACCTATAACAGGAATTCGTAGTCTAGCAAGCGAAGCTGCGGGCGGTCGCTAGTTAATAATAAATTAAACATTTCAGGAGGAACTGGACGCTGAGCGGGGTCGTGTGCGAGAGCTGTGCGGGGAAGGGGCGCGAAGGGCGTTGCGCGAGCGCAGCGCGGCAGAACAACGCTACACGGCACACTTTGACGAACTGTCGCACGATCTCGCTGCTCAATATGACAACGTCTCCAAACTCCAGGTCGCATATTGTTAGGACTTCACAGGTTCCATGTGTGGTAGTGAAACTATCGACACTGTCCTCACGCTCCTTATTTATTTATTTATTTCAATCACTATAACGTTACAATTATTTTGTTCTTGTCACTAGTTGTCATCATTAACGTACGGGCAACCGCGACGGTTCAAATGCCTTTTCCTAGTGTTTTCCAGAAAAGTTTAACCTGAAATGTACAGTTGTTTTTCATGAAATACAATGGCGTGAATTTAGTACTAGGAAAATGAACTAGAGATAGGGAAATGCCGGTATTCAACATCAAAGTCATGCATCTAACAACACGTTTACGAAAGTAACACACACATAAATAACATTGATACAAACCTAAGGTACAAACATATCGACATATTAAAATGAAGACCTTGGAAAGCAATATTTTTCATAATCACAAATCGTGCCAAATATCTAGTTTCCTCTGAAATTGATGTGTGTGCTTCTTGCAATTACGCAGGGTCCGCTCTCCTCTCTCTGTTACCCATTTCGCCTACTTGCTTCCAATTCAGAGCGAACAAGAAGTTTGTAGCGAGCTGTAAAATTACAAGATTTTAATACCTCCTCAAATCGTGACGCGATAGCCCGAGCGCAGCGAACCTGTTTCAAATCTATAAGTCCATACGGCCGTGGTTCGATTCCGGGCGTGTACCATTGAGTTTTTTCTGACTTAAGTACATAAACTGTTACTGACTCCGGGCCTCGGAGAGCACGTTAAGCAGTCGGTCCCGGTTGCTGTTATTAGATGGCGGTCGTTACAATTCGCCAACCAGCATTGGAGCAGCGTGGTGGATTTAAGCTCCAAGCCCCCTCATCTTGAGGGGAGGCCTAAGCCCCTGCAGTGGGATAAACATGGACTGATGAAGTGAAGTGAAGTAGGTACATAAACTGTCACTGACTCCGGGCCTCGGAGAGCACGTTAAGCAGTCGGTCCCGGTTGCTGTCAAAGATGGCGGTTGTGACAAACCGCCAACCAGCATTGAAGCATCGTATGAGGGGGCTTGGCCTAAGCACCAGCAGGGTATAAAAAGGCTGACGGAATAGAATGGAATGGCATGGAATACCTCCTCAAACGTCTTCCTAATTTATTGAAATATATAACATACGAAAAAAAGTTTTTAGAATGATATTATTATTATTATTATTATCAACAAAATTAACCTATCTCAGCATAAAGCTGGCAAAAACTACATTTACGGGCGCAAGCCAAATAAATGCAGTGTGTGTAATTTTGTTTGTAATTTTATTATTATTATTATTACTATTAAAGCTTTCTTGCTGATTTGCATAAGAGTTTTTTTTAAATTTTGATTAAATATATTTTAATACATCGGTGTTCTCGGTTTAGTGGTCAGCGTGTCAAGTGACACTTATGTATTTTCCGGGTATTTTCATTATTTTCGCTGATTCGCTTTTTGACCAAAGTCTCCCTCCAATTCCCTTTATATCGTCTGTACATCTTTTAACTTGTCTACATTTTTTCTCTTTTGCCATTTGATGGCAAATAAAGTTATAAACCTACCTACATACATTTTAATTGACCGATTGAGTGGATGTAGACCCTTACTGCGAAGCCAAGGATAGCGGGTTGAATTCCCGCCCTGGACAAATATTTGTGTGCATGAACATGTTTATTTGTTTCGTGTTTGGGTGTAAAAGTATCTATATATGTATATGTTATAAAGAATATTTAAGTATGTATATCATTTGTCTAGTACCCCATAATACAAGTATAATACTTGCTTACTTTGGGATTAGATAGCGCTGTGTGGGATGTCCCAGATATTATTACATTTAAAAGCTTAAAAACGTTTTCATTGTAAATAATTTTTCTCCTAGGTTTGTTTCTGATTTTTTACATTTACGACCGATTCCAGTACATAGTTTACAAACATTTGAAATTGTTCAGATTGTACGTAAAATGTGTTTCTACGCATTCAATATCATTTTGATGTATTCAGTTGGAGTTGGAAAGACAACGTCGCGAAGAAAACGAATTGAAACGAGAGCTCAGTATGAAGAACGCTGCAATAGAAGAACTTAAAATGGAGCTTAAAAACAAAACAGGTAGGTATGGCAATATAAGACGCGTGTCATACAGCCCCTGATTGATCTAGAACTCATCGACGCCAATAGTAGAAGAAAGGTCGCTGGTTCCAACTCTGTTCGGGACAAATATTTGTGTGCATAAACATGTCTGTATAATATTTATACAGGTTGAGTAAATGAACAGGGACCTCTATGACAGCTACCTTAACCGTTGGAGATGGGAAGTTTTGTTCTTAGAAATCCATCTTAAGTTTTTGGACTGTATTAAAATGGCTAATAAGACTGTATATAATGTTACTGGAAACAGACGAAATTTAGTCACCCTGTATACATGTACGTATGCATGTATAGATACATATTTAAATATGCATATCCGTTGTCTGGTAATCATAGTACCGATAACACTGGGAAGGAAAGTTCTCGAGTGGCGACTGCGAATCGGACGTTGTAGCGTGGGTGGCTTCCCACTGGGTGGACTGAAGACCTGTTATAGGGGGCAGGTTGGCGTTGGTTGCATTTGGCCCAAGACCGTGTGTTATGGAGATCCAGGGTAGAAAAATATGCCCACTAGTGGACGTCCGGCGGCTGAAATGATGATGATGATCACGATAATAATAAGAAACTGAAACGTTTCAGTAATATTAAAACTAGATTTTTCTCAGCTGGCCTACAAGCGGACTTAGCCCAAGCTCACGCCGAGAAGGCCTCTATGGAAGAAGAACTGGCGAGCGCGCGTCTAGCTCTCGAAAGACACCAACGTCAAGCCAAACACGAGACGAATCGACTGAACTCTGAGGTTAGACGTGCGATTCTTTATCTTCATAAAAATTTATTGATAACCTTCTATTTGTCTACTGTAAATTCTGGTTCCCCTTGTCTGTAACAGGCTCAAGAGGCTTAGTAAAACACTACAACATGAATCCATAGTCGTGCGACGATTGCTGCACTCGTATTTACGGTATTTTGACTTTAATAGCTCGCAGTGGGGTGTATCACTCCCCTTTTCTTTCGCCAGGTGGCGCATGAGCGACGCTACTCAATCGACTGTCAGTTTCATACAAAAATTGGAATTTTTATAAGCTTAAACGTACATATAAATATATTCACAAAATATAAACGTCACAATATGTAAAGACGGTAGCTTCGCCGAGAGCGCCATCTACAAAAAGTTTTGCGTGACACACCCCATTAACGCTTTGTTTATAATCAGATTCAATCATTACGTCAGCGTTTGGATCGCGCGGATGCGGATCTCGTGCATTCGCGTCGAGAGAACTTGCGTCTGTCCGAGCAGATCGCCACACTGGAGAAGGAGGTGAGGATTCTCAGCTTATTCGTTTACAGGATTAGATCAAAAAAAGGAAAGACGGCGCCGCTAAAGTATCAGTGAAGCAAAGATCACGTTTCTCTTGTGAATACACCAAACGCGAAATCAATACACAAAAACTTTGATGCCGCTTTCAGCGCGCGCCTGTGAGATTTCATGCATAGACGTATTAAAAACTCTAGACTTCTGTCTCTGAACAACTAATGAAGCACTACAATGGCGGCCGTATAAATATTTGTGAGTGGAATTTCGCAGCGTACTGACTGTCGGTAAACTTACTATGGTGTGAATGTGTTCCAGTTGGCGCGTGCGCAGTGCGTACATAAATAGCCAGCTGACTTACTAGGGGTTCATCGCAATGCTAGGTCCGGATTGTTTAAAAATTTTTTTTAATGCGCTTCCCGTACATGCAAAGTGAGGATACATTTCTTTTTTACTTAAACACTCGAGTAGCTATCGTTCAATAAGTATTTTAAAATATTTATGAAGTCCTTCGTTGATTTTTCAGCTATAAAGTGACTCTTTCGCATAAGCTGCAGGTCCCCCACTTTGATCCTCGAACCGTTGTTGTTCCGAAAAATCTGAAATAATCCATAAAGAATGTTACGTGTGGTACACACTTAATGGTACACAATTACGCTAAATAGGCACTTTAACGTCGAGTTGCGAAAAAAAGCCTGCCCTCAAGTATCAAATAAATGATAAATAGTACCTACGAAGTTACTAGGATAATCACCAAGACTATTTAGTATCAACCAAAGTCATTAATTCGGTTTATAAGTTTTTGTTATTGACATGGTTACGGGAAACTACTTTGTGTATACATTTTTTGTTTCAGGTGAAAGGTTCATATGTAAATACCACATAACACGTTGCGTTAAATCTCGTTAAATGAAGAGTTAAAATTTAAGGCCACAATCTAATACTTCAAGCCACCGAGTTTCTAATTAATTCAATAGAGGAGTGATGCTGGCCGTTAATTTCTAAAACTAAAGTTATCATATTGAGTCATAGGATGCGGAAGGAAGAAAGGACGGGACGCGCGTACATATGAATCACGCAATTGGTTACCTATATGTATTACATGTCACAACTAATCACATACTAGGTATTGAATGAAAAGTAGATTTAAAAAAATTTAAGTAAATAAAGCAAGCATGCGCCTTCTAGTCTGGTATATTCAGACATCTTTGACTTTAAACTCAATAAATCATTTTCGAAGCGAATAACACCTCGTTTTTCTGTCGTAGAATTTACAAGTCAAAGGACACCTTTTTTTATTTTTTATTTTATTTATTTAATAAAATCTACAGCCAAAAACACAAACAGTTAAGATTTTAAATATATCACAGAGAAAAGGCCATTTACAGATTTTACTTAAAATTAAGAAATGAATTTTTTAGCAAAAAAAAAAACAGACTTATTTTCCATACACATAGTGATATAAGTAATTTAGATGTAATAATAAAATACAAATATTCTATCTATATAAATATACACAAATACGTATATATACATACATATACATACATATATACATAATAAACAATAAACATATGTATACAATTCATTTAATATATATTAAATAATATATACATTCAATATATTTATATGCAACGAGAGTATATGAGTAAGTACACATTAAATACATAGATACAAATATACATATATTTACAAGTAGATAATACTATTATTGGATCTCAAGAGCTTAAACAGTCCCACAGATCTTTTTTGTACGCCTGCCTCGATTTCTGGAATGGATCTAGATGTCTAAACATTTTATTATAATTAATAGGAATTCGATACATTGTTGAGCTACGGGCATAACGTGTGCTGGACTGGGGTACGTAAAGTAGTTGCGAGTGGCGGGTGCGACGGCGAGGAGTATTATAAGTGAGTGCAGCCACCAAAGATGGACAGTCTACGCGACTATTACAGATATCATATAAAAGAAGCATGTCCATAAAATGACGTCTTTGTTCCAGTGTTAATATTTTGTAACTTCGACAGGCATCACCATATGTATTGAAAAGTGTTGCTTAGTTCGGAAATTTAAGTTTTTGATGAATAAAGATTGGATTTTTTCTATCTTGTTTTTATGAATGATGTAATCTGGAGACCATACAGGGCATGCATATTCTATTGATGACATATTGATGTAATATAATGTTAATTTTTTTCTTGTACAGTTAAACATGAAAAATCTGAGTCCTATCTCACCAGAGAAAAACAAAAAAGAAAAAGAGCTATCTTCCATGATAGAGTCGATGGACAACAAACATGGTAAGTTCAGGAAATTGCTGGTGAAACTATAAGAAAGCACATTTAAAAAAATATACGTTAAATCCAACACTTTTTTGTCTAATGGGTAAACTATTGATGTTTTGAATGCATACACTGAGAAAAAAATTTATACTATCGAAAATGTCATTAATAACCTATATAATATTGTATTGATAATATTTGAAATTGCAATTAAAATGATTTTTTTTAAAATGATAACACAGTTCTACTTTGTTGGGTATCAGCTATCTCCAATAGGTTTTTGTCTATGATTTGTTTTTTTTTCTAGTAATACTTACTTGTTAGTTCTCACTTCGCCACGGGCGGCGCCACGGGCAAGTAAGTTTCACGACAGTGTGACACTTTTACAATTTTATTGTAAACTTTACACGAAGCAACTTTTCGCATTTGTGTAATTTGTAAAATTGTATTTTATCTTTCTTCAGTAGACGCTGATGTGTAGGTAATACATATATAATCAACCTGACAAATGAATAAGTATGCGCGTTTCTCCCTAATTTATGTACACCAGTCCCCACTGCTACACACTGACTCTATTTGAATAGAGCGCGCTTGTTCTTACTTTCTGTACAAATTTCTGTCATATTTTAAATATTAACCTCGTATTCTAGTTTCTGACAGAAATTAACACCCCACAAGCTTAGGTAAAAATGTCATTTTGAATTATATGCATGTTTTGACTTTAGATTTAAATATTCGAGACATGATCTTCCGAAAATGACACCCCACACGCTTAGCTATTATAGTTATAAGGAAGCCTAGGCGGCCATGATAGCCCTACCAAATGCTGTATACCATCAGCTAAGATGTTACAATATAAAAAATATTTAATATTTCTAAAATTTATTTTTGATAGTTATTTCCTTGTCCTGCGGCGTCGCCCTAGTGGATGTTAAAAATATTATAAAAAGAATTAAAAAAAATCAATAAGTACTGTGTTACAGTTGTTTTCGTGGATAATAATTTAATTAAATTTTCAAATATATCAAATATTTATATATTTCATAACATTTTAATTATGACGATACGGACTGAAGCGCGCGAAAAATGACCTAACGCATGTTTTAGGTTATAATATCAAAACATTCATAATTTACCTTTTATGTGCATGAAATTCGAGAACCAAACGAAAGGGCTTTTCAATAGTTTATTCATCAGATTGTTTAAAACATATGTATATAACTTAAAAAAAAATTAATTAGGTATTATAATTGTATAAATAAGCTAAGTTATTATTAACGCTTAATTATCGTTATAATAATAATAATAATAATAATGATATTATAATAATCGAAATTTTATATTATACACCTTGTCCGTCAAGTACTTTTCAATACTAATCATATTTATGATAAAATAAATGTACCTTAGTGCTTAATGTTCTATATTATTCTAATCTTTTTTTTATTCTTAAAAACTATCATACTTCTGAGGAGTGTATATATAGGTGGAAATTTCCATACAAACAGCGTTAACGGTTTGCACCCCATCAAACCTTAACCGATTGGCACCAAAAAATTATATGGTGTGCAGGTTAGCAAAAACTAAGTTTATACGTTTTTAATTTTTTTTAAATTTTGATACATAATAAGAAAAAAACTTAATTGTGCGGGTTTTTTTCGAAATTGTAATATTTTTCACAATATATTCAACAGGAAACTAATTGGATATTCGCAACATGTTGAGAAAAAGTAAAAGAAAATTTCAAAAATGATGAATTTCGATTGTTTTCTTCTTATGATGTAAGTATTATTATTAAGAAAATTTAAAATGTATAAACCTAGTTTTTGATGATCTCAATACCATATATTTTCTGCGCCAATCGGTTAAGGTTTAATGGGGCGCAACCGTTGTGCCTTTCGTATGGAAATTTACAACGACACACTCCTCTTAATAAGCATGTTTTAGCAACGACCTCTTAGCTGGCGGCTCCTACGTCATTGCAGAAGGGCGGGAGTTATTGCCGGCCAATCACGCTTAAAATTGACAGGCCGCTAGTAAAACGCGCCGATAACTCAGTTCAATTCACTCACTTAAAAGAACACACCTTACCAGAACAAAGCGGGGTGACCCTATATAAGTGAAATATCTCAGAAAAATTCGAGCAATACACGTAATTGGGCGTAGTGGTATGAATAAAGAATAATACTTAAAGCTCGCGTGGCGCGCAAGGCCTAAACATTGGCGAATTCGCCCGTGCCACTAGGTATAGAGTTGTAATTTTATAGAAAAAATTAAATGCTTAATTTGGGAAACGAGATGTATTAAGTACAGATCGCGTCAATCTTTATGGCGGTTCTGAATACAACGTTTTAGGCAAGTTTGCGCAGGTACCTATGTAGTCGTACACCCCTCGCCACACTGCGTCCCGCTACACCTAAAACTGGTTATTGCGACGCGACTTTTGCCTACTTTCGAATCCGCCATAAAGTTTGATTGTAACTGTATCTTATTTTAAAATGCCACACGAGCGTCGGTATCACTGCTTATTCTTCTGGTGTAGTCTAGGTTATTAGGTATATGATACTGAACTATTGGCGGTGGAGTCTATCCATTTTACTTACTCTGTGGCGTATGTGTTCTGTGGTCGACAATACCCCCTCCCCCTGTGCCCCGCAAACATAAAGAGGCTGCCAGCTTAAAGTTATCGTTCATACTTGATGGATACTGTGTATAGAAAATAGCGTAGTTTTTTGAAAGAGGACATTTGGTTCCGCAGCTCAAACTGTCGCTGAGTTGGAGTCGATGATACATTCACAAAACAGTCTGATGGAGAAACTGACGGGCGAATGTCGCTTGCTCACTGACAAGCTCGACGACGCTAATCGTAGGCACAAGTACGAATACTATGCATACTAATATCGACCTTATTAGTGTGTCACCATGTTAAAAACTGCTTTACTTTAGACCCTAGCGTATTTATGGCGTATAGAAAAACATCCACAAACACCATCACAATGTTCTTGCATTGAATATCATATCGTGCACCATTTTAAACACTTGGAACCGTTCTCATCGTAAAGGCTGCTGAAATCGCTACGATGATTCGTGGAAGTTCTTCTATGCATCATGAGGACAACCCTAAAATCTGGTTTACACGTCTCTATTTGTAACTAAGCAATATCTATTTTTGTTTCTGATAACCATGACATTATTATATTTGAACGTTTAAATCAATTCGTTGCTACACAGAAAAAAAAGAATTCTGTTATCAAGAAAATATAGTGTTCAATATATACAAATACCGCATGTTTTTGGACCAATGCAATTTGCATTGATATAATAATTCTTTTTTTTTGATACACAAAAGAAAAAGAATTCTTAAATCAATGCAAATTGCATTGATTCAAGAATATGCGATATTTGAAAATATTGAAGACTATGTTTTCTTGATAGCAGAATTTTTTTCTGTGTACATATTTACAGCCTAGATAACAATGCGCTAGTCGACTTTGTCATTAATTCTGCGGTAAAGTTACTGCGAGTGCGGTAAAACTAACGTACAGCACTAGGCACACGTTACGGCATTTCTGTGCCCGCTCTCGAAGCATACGGCACGGCACGACGACGTGCGATTTGCCCCGAGCCGCACTGTATGCTGTGAGATATTGTAAATAAAAAAAATTTCCTGTGTTTGCACGATGTCGATCAGTTGCGTGCAAAGTCCAGACATCGGATAATGGATAGCTTAAAGGGTTGATTACTCTAACGAGTCGAATTACTGGTTTTTGACTTTATTATAAAATGTCAACTAGTAAATTTAATACTTTTGCTGGACCTCAATGGCTACGAACCTCTTAGTGAACTAATTGTCAAGTGTAATTCATAACAATATTAAGGCCCGGGTCTCGCTAAAAACAGAGGGAGAAACCATACGCAGGGGTACCTACTCAAACGAAAGAAAGAGACCTTTTATGCATTTAAAATAGTTTGTTTTAAAATATAAGTTGATTAATTTGAAGTAAAAACTGTAAATAAAACTATTGGTTGCTAAACAATTTTGCTGCGCATTTTATGTTATTAATTTTTACTCGAAAAATTACTTTTGAAATCGAAGCGTAGGTAAACTGAGAGTAAATTGAGAACAGGGCCTTAAAATGTCTTCCTTACTTTTGCTAATTTTGAAAAAAATCGGTCCGAAGTATGTTCACGCTTTAAGCATAACATGCGAGTTAAGTTTTATTGAAATTTTGGCATAGAAACATGTCGTGAGACGTCTATGACGATGGAAAACTTATAATATTTTTTTAATTATGAAATTTTAATATATATTGCAAAACTAAAAAAACGTGATACTGTGAAACGTGACGTCATCTGTTGTACGATACGGGCATGTTATGTGTACAAGACGTGACGTCACACGCCAGTTCTATAAAAATTCTACTTCTACATAATTTTTTAATATTTTTTTTTAATGATTTCAATTACAATATCAACACTACGAACGTTCTTCACACGCATTCGGGCGTCGATTCCATATGTCGCAATAAATATTTCATTGAATATTAGAAACGTGTAAGCCAGGCTAAATAATTATGATAATTAAAAGCATTTTTCTTATAGCACCTCTAAATTTTGCTGCTACAATATCTCGATGTTATGTAATGTAATGTGTCCTGCTGTAAAATAAGTTGTTAATACCCTCAAATATTATAAAGACCCTTTTAGAGATTTGCAGGTATTTAAACTGGCAACCCATACTCTATATTTGAATAAAAGCCACCCTAGACTAAAGTGACCAGCTAGCTCGCATTTTGCAGGACAGTAATGCAATAAGTACACATGTCTCGCAGTGAAGAGTCCCGCACAGTCCCGCATTTCCTGTATCGCCGCAACGTTTGGATGTAATTCTAAAAGCTCGCTAAGAACACTATATTGCCAATGATGAGCGACAAGAATTGTTTTAAACATTTTATATAGCAAATGGAGAACATGGACACAAAAAAAGTTGTTCTGTTTAGTTCGCTCTTTGCCTTTCTGCAATAGATACACCTATTCAAACGAAATCAATTTTGTATGTCTTTATTATTATTAAGCATGTACCTATCTTTCTGTTTTATATACATATATTTTAACTATTTCCGTTGTAGTATTTTATACAGTGCATGCATCACATTTAACTATAAAAGTAAAAATTGACTAGAAGCCCTCTTCTGCGTTTACCGTCTAACCACTCATACTCTAGCTAGCTGGTGCAAGATGGCGAATTTCAGTCCGCGAGGTCCCCGCGAAATTGAACATGACATGAACATGAACACGTATACAATTTTTGAACAAAAGTCAGCACAGTTCCAATGTTGTTTAGGGCGGCTTTTATCATCTATTATTAAATTAAGTGAAAGTCAATGACCCGCTGGCCACGTCAAGAGCGACAATAGCAACAGTAAATTAGATAAAGGGTAACGTAACCGCGATAAATTGGGTCAAAAGCATTGCATCATTCAACTGACATTGCTGTACATTTACGGCAATTGCAACAAGGCTACATATACTCACTGCCTACTTAAAGTATTAACCCATTAACTGTTCATCAATCATTTTCAATCAATTGTCTCTGTCAATTAAATAACTAGTGATGTTCAATCTGACCCAATTGGGTGAATGTGTAGATAATGGGTTAATTAGCCGATCGCATTGATTGTGTTAGATGTTAAAGAAGTCATTTGCTTGGTTGATAGAAACATAAACTAGGCAATGCCATTACTAGCCTTCTTACAATTCGCCTTTAAATTATTCTGTTGTGGACACGTAATCTTAGTGCAAAACAACTAATAGAGTCGAGCCATGTGTACCACAAACGCATTACATATCAATACACACACATATATATAGACATATATTAGAAACAAGTAAATTACTACTCAATGTTACAGGGGAAAAGAGATAGCAAAATTGAATGAAATATGCATAAATAGAAAAGAGACAGTAATAGCCACGAACACAAATTGACAGCGCGACATGATTCCTTAAGGCCCATTCATGTAGCTTGAAAGTTATTTCATGTAAATTATATCTAGATCCATAATTTATGCTTGTTCTGAAGCTTACGAGAGACCATTTGAATAAAATTTCGTAATTATTCCAATGTATGAACTGCAGTGTAACATGACTAATAATTTACTAAAAATATGTTTATTAGTCCAATTATTGAGTTTGAAAGTTCGTAATTATGAAATTATTGAACGAAACGAAATGAAGATTTTCCTAATTTTGAACTCTTTGGAATTGTCGCTCTGTTGTTGTTAGGGGTATATGCGGGTACGGGGTTGCAATATGGCCACATATTGTATTTGAATAAAAGAGATTGTCCAGTTAAAATACCGGCTCGAAAGGGTCATTTATAACGCCTGTATGCTAAAGTCGTGCTGTGTTTTTATTGGTGTTGTAGGCAGTGCGCTGAGTCGCGGCCGTACAGACGAACCAATCAGAACACAGCGCGACGATGCAAGCCATTCGACGACGCGTCGTGCCAAGCATCGCTCCCGAAAAGAGTCCGCTTCGTCGAATAGACAACCACCGGTAATAGTGGGGCCTTTAACGACAAGTCAGGATCTCGGAAACCTAAAGGGCGAAACAGTGTACAATCTACCACTGATGATCCAACAGCCCTTTTTACAGGAGAAAAAGGAACCCATAAAAGTTGACATCAGCGTGAAATTAATACCCAGGCCCCGGAAAAAAGACAGGAAACGAAGTCACACAGAAGATTGTGGCGTTAAAAATAGCATAAGCATGGACATTACAAATGGAAATGTAAATGTAACCAATAAATCTGTAGAATTGTTTACGATTGATACAGATTGTAACGATAAGAATGTAGAAACTACACCTACCGTTCAGTCTGATGTAAATGATGGAATAGAAAATTTGGGAAAAGAGAATGGTAATGAGTACATTCATACAGAACCAACAGAATCAAATACTGTAGATAAAAATGATAAAAATGATGTGGTGGATAAAACAGAAGACACTGAAATTCCTGCGGTTCTAAAAAGTGAACAAACCGACACGGATAAACTTGAAACAGACGCTGAAATGACTCAAAATGTACAAGAAACCCAAAATGTTGAAAGCATTACAGATTGTTATGCCGTAGAAATGGATAAAGAATCAGAATTAGTTACTGAAGTAGAAAGTATAAACGTAGAGAAAGTAGAAAAATCATAGTTTTGTCGTATAAAAGTGTTAATCGGTGTTCAATATTCAGTCATAGTACTTATAATAAATTATACTGCGTATACCTTTAAGGGGTCGTCCATTAATCACGTGTTTTTTTTAGCATTTTTTAACCTCCCGCTCCCCACTGGTGATACGTGGTGAGGTTTAAGCCTACCTCCTCCCCCCGCTCACCTCCTATCCAAAATCGCGTGTATTTTTTAGGACAAAGTATCTTAAAAATTTCAGAATATTACCTTTAAATACAGGTAAGTATAATCTAATTTGATTCTGGAAAATTAAGGACTGTGATAGAAACGTCCAAACAGATGTTAAGGTTGCAGATTGTTTCTGACTGGCATAAAAATTGTAAATGAAACGTTTAATCATGTGAAAAACATATTATAATTGTACTGGTACATAACTTGAGCTCTCACGCGGCTTTTCGGTTGTTGAGAAATCACGATTTCAACGACAATAACCCTCCCCCCCCTCCCCCTTATTGCGATATTTAGTTATTTTTGTCGAACCCCCTCTCCTTCTTTCGAGCCTCACGTGATTAATGGAAGACTCCTAACGTAGATTATCTAAATGTAAAACTATTGTTATACTGTTTAAATTATTCATTTAAAAATTATTATTGGATTTCTGTTTAAATTATTTATGAAATTGTTAAGTAGGTACCTACGTATTTTTTTAGTTAATTTGGAAACGTTTACGGCTTCCACATATAATGTGCAATATCTAAGTTTGGCAACAGCTGTAGATTAGTTTAATATTATATTTTGTTGTGTTAAATGTTTTATGCAATCAAAGTACAAATAAAGTTATCAATTTGAGGGTAATAATAACCTCTGTAATGTGTGTAATAAAATCGTAATTAAGAAAAAGGTTCATTTAAAAAAGTCCTGCATATCTTAGCGCACAGCCTAGAAAAAAATAGATGGGTCACTCTAAAAACTTCAGTTATACCAATTCGTTTAGAGCATGAAATCAAAGTAATATTTTGGTTATTGATAGCAATAACGTTACTATAGTAAAGATTAGATGTATCACCTGTAGTACGGATCGTGCTAAATATCTTGGTACTCTGAAGTTAACGGGGGTGCTGTTTTGCGTAGTTGCGGGGTCCGTTTTCGCCCCGCTGCTGCAATACGAATTATTCTTCTGCAACGCTGTTCGCTTCGACTTCAGAGTAAACAAGAAGTTTGGTGCGAGCTGTACTTACCTACCGTCCTAAATTGACGCTCTTGACAGTTGACGTCAATAACAAAAAGTTAAATAAACAACGAAAACGGAATAATAGGACCTATTAATTAAATTAAAAGTGAGCACGGACTTATACGTTACAAAATGAAACCTTATAACCGATCTGTTAAGGGAAGAACAAAAGCGGGAAGCGGGGTATTAAAATGTGGCGGCGGCTTTAATTCCATTCCAAATTCAGATTAGTTATAATATGTTTTTGTTTCCTTTTTTCAAACCAAGTATCACAATCGAAAGAAACGTTTATTTAGACCCAGTTTAGTTAAAACATGTTTTTTTCTTTCAATCCAAGTGTCATTAAAAATATAAGGACCAAACAAAATATACTCATTGAGTTTAAATATACGTTTCTGAATTGGACATTGAGATCATATAATATCCTTACTACTGTTACAATTTTTTGTTTCTAATTTTGCCTGTCTATTAAATTAATAATTGACACCAATAGAAAATGTCATTGTCCTAAAATCTGTGCTTTGTTTGCAGAGAATTTGTGTTTCAGTTTTAGTAACTCTTTTTGCTAATCTAATCTGAACATTATTTTTCGTCTTTTAAATCAATTTGTCAAAATTCATATATTTTTTTCTTTCCTTTTCTTTGTCTTTTGTTAAGTTAAAAAAAAAACTAGTTTCATAAATGTTTATGACATATCTTAATAAGAGCACGGTCCACCGATTAAAACTATGTCTTTGCAAATATAATTTTATTTTGATTCTAACTGAGAACTAGTAGAAAATTTTCATAATCAGTGACAAATTCTACATTATTTATTTATTTTATTGACCAACTGTCAAATTACTTAAATGTTATATCGTTAACAGTTTAATGGCCTAATTTAGTTTTGGTTGCAATTCATGGTTAGCACGACATTAATAAAAAAAGGAATCAAATCGGAAGCATCTCGTTTCACACAATGATAAAATATTGCTGTACTTTTACTTTTCCGTTCTCAGAACCCCATAAAAGAAATAAAGTCTGAAATGGAAAGTCTACTACCATGATACTTGACTTTATACCATAATTTTCTACCTCACTCATAGCTTTTGATTGCAGAGCGGAAAAGACCCAATTGCTTTATAGAAACACGGAGCTTATGAGAAAGCTGCGAAATCTGTGGTATTCACATAAAAAATATTGTACCACGATGTCCATACCTTTGAGGATTCGCACACCGTTGAGCGGTTACCCGAATTCATCTTACAGCGAATTCGATCGCACTTACACGTCAACACCTATTAGATATAGGAGCAAAGTAGATGGTTTTGAAAGAATAGTAAACCTGACTAGATATCTAAGTGACTTGTCCATCGATAGAATAGATTCCGATGAAGATTCACAGAAGGTTAGAATTGCTTTCTCTTTGTTTGAACACTTTTTCGCATGTCTGGATGCTTGAGTATTGTTTGTGGCACGGAACTTATTACTAAGACTGGAAGTGTTTTAACGGTTTATTTGTACCTAATTCAGTGAAACATCACACACAAGAACATCTCGTGGACGCCTACTGAGTGTTTTCAAATGTAGAGTCTGCAAGTCTGTACTTGAGGAACGCAGACAACGCTTCCTTCACATTTCTTCATTATTAAGATGTTCTGTAGTTGGTAGTGGTGTTGAGCATATAGTAAACAAAAAAAATGTTTGGAAATGAAATAAGTATTGCTTTGTATTATTAAAATATTGAGTTATTGGACTGAATTGGCTTTGTTGATTATTGCCTATGTTACGCTCTATTAAGGCATTGTTTAATTTGTTTATATGACAAACAACACACACAAGAAACAATACACTTAACAACAAATATGAAATCACCTAAAATATTGTTTTTTTCCGTCTGCACGGTCGTAACAGAAGTAACATTTTTTTACCATTTTGGTAAAATGACGTGATGTGACATCACGTGTCACATACCTTCCTCATGCTACAGTACCTACAGTAAGTTGCAGGAAAACTACTTAGGTCAACAACTACTTACGTAAGACTATTTGTTAACCAGGACATGTTTTAAATTCGAATTCGAAGGTCTAATTGTGCTATGTGATTGGTTTGTGGCTTTTCATAAGCAGCCGTCTAATTTAACTAGTCTTCTTACAACTGGTTATTAGTAATATCGTAAAAGTTTTATTACACTACATGCGCTACACCAACATACATTTTAAAAGTTTTTTACCCTAAAACGAGAGTCAGATCTGCCTTTGCACTCGTTTGTGTTTTTGTGTGTTTCCACGTAGCATATTTTATTCTCAGGGAAGAATTGGCAACTCTGCAGCGTCAAGTAGACAGCCTTGGTCGATCACTGCAGAGCCCGACACCCATAGCACCAAATAGTTCATATCAAGGTAAACATATCAAATAGAGAGATCCTCAACCATTTTAAGAGCCTGCAATGGATAAAATTGAATATATACACTACAAGCTATCCACCTGCGGCTTCGCCCGCGTAGACTACACAGTTGTACTGGGACCGCTGAAAGGCCGCGACGATCTAAGACATTATAAGACGTTCTAGAAGATTCAGAAACCTAACTGCATAAGATATATCTGTATTAAATTTCATCAAAGTCTGTTCAGCTATTGTAGTATGAAGAATAGCTATCACACAGGAACTGTATACTTTTCTAAGAAGAAATTTATTCTGTGCGCCATTCTACGCCTTGAGCCACCCTCGTAATAAATTGCTTTTATACAATTTCAATGGAGTGTCTGAACGAGCAGAGGAGTAGCATCCCTGCTAAAGTAATATAAAGTGGAAGTAAATGTAGCTCTAGTTCAGATGGGATAATTGAAACACGTTGTGCAGTCATTCCAGGCACAACTATCGTATTTAATTACTTTTTTTTAGTGATGAAGGCAATGGTGAACATCGATAGAGGGATTTATAATTTTTTCTTTTACTGGTTCGTTGATTTTGATACGTTCTGGGAGTATAAATATTATGTGAAATAAATAGTTTTATTCAGCGTCGTCATATTTGAGATCGACGAATTATTTCGGATGTTAGACGCAAAACAAGTGCGATTAAGATAGTATTAAGCTTAAGTGTGAGGTTTCTTCACAGTTTGACCGGGTTAAATCAGATTTTATACTAATATTTCGATGATAATTAACACATATAGTAATATGTTCTAGCACCTACCACGCACGCTACCGCAAGCCTCAGTAATAACGAATATGCCACAACCCACGCCGGACGAGAGTATCCCGGAAATGACTCCCCCGGAAACGCCCAAATCAGTAGAAAGTCTTCAGACACAATCAGAAATAACAGAGTCGACGGTGACACCGGCCAAAGTTTAGGAACAATTAATACAGAATTTATCGATAACGAAAGTAGAAATAATGGACAATTGGGAAATACAAATAGCAATGATTTTGACGCAAATGCACATAGTAATGGAATAGTTAATGAAGATGTACAAGGCGGTATTTCGGCGGTAGAAAACGATTCACATTTTGAAGTAACACCAGAGGATCCAAATATAGTACACAGCACAAATGAATATGCAGCTAATAATGAAAATGAGAATTATGAAGGCAATTATAATCAAAATTATGAAACCAATGAACCTGCATACCAACAACAAGAATATCAAAATTATGATCCAAACCAAGCGTATACTGAAGGACAGTATGAAGGGAACTATGAACAGTACCCCGAGCAAAATTACGCTCAACCCGAATATGATAATAGTCAACACTATGAAGGTCAGTATGAAAATTATGATAACGCTAGTTCCTATCCACAAAATCCAAATCAAGTGCAAAACCAAGATCAAATTCAAGAACAAGATCAAAACCTAGAATACCAACAGTACCCAGAGAGCAATCAGTATGTTGACGATCAAAAAGATACTGAATACACAGAAAAACAAAGGAGTAATTCGCCGTCAGAAAAAGTAACACCCCAAAGTTAGCGACTTCGATTTCAAAAATTGTTTTTAGTTATGTCTAAAATTTTATTTTGTGCAATATTCTTTTGTGATTATTTTAAAAATAAGTATCTCATAGGTCATATAATTATCATGCCAGTAAATTGTATTATTTTCATTAGATTTTATCATTAAGCAAACGCTTTTAACGACTATCACATTATTATAGTGAATTTTTTGAAATATATTTTGCAAAACGAGTGATTTCATTTTTAATCTATTTTTTAATGCTTGAGTAATTACATGAAATGTACGCTTGTTGCGCATCGATAGCGACCTGCGACTACCTATCATACTGGATAAACGAACGAAGTAAATTTAGCTGTTTAGCAAACACGCTGGACATAATCGAGAAAATGAAGATGTTTGTCAAGCGTGATACCTAAGTATTTATAGTTATGTTGCCACGGAATGTAATAGGTGTTTGTGTGGGCGCGCAAGGTGTACGCTGAGTTGTCACGAAACTTCTTCTCAGGGTAAAAAAGGTGGACAGTTAAAAGAGATTAATGAGTTCGTTAAATTATTTATTGTCGACTTATCAATTACAAGATCAGACTTAAACTCAAAACCTTAATACACTATACACACAAACAGATTTTATTAACACAGTCTAAAAATATAAATCCACAATTACACAGATCACCAAACACGTATCAGTATAGCCAGTAGCTAACGAGCACAAATAACGGTAGGGATCAGCGATCACGAAACACAGTGACACATGGATAGCTCAGCAAAAACAGAAGTGTTCAGCACTTATAGAAATCAGCGCTAGGTCAGAATACGGCTCAGGATCTCAGCAACACTGTAGCAGGACGGTTGGGTTGAAAGAGAGACCGACAGAGATGACCCAGTAGTACAGCGGACGGCTCAGCAGTCCAGCACATCCAACAGCAATGCTAGCAGCCCAGAGTAACCGCAGGGCAGTCAGTATAACAATAGTAGTATTCACCAGCCCAGAGTGACCGCAGGGCAGTCAGTATGGTAACACTAGTATTCACCACTTTATTGTTTTCAGCTGTCTAAGCCAGGACTAGAATGCATGCCTAGGAACCTAAATTACATAAGTTAAATTACATAAGTTAATTAAATTACAATACATGTAATGTCTTACGCGTTGATAGTTATTTTTCGTGGCTAAAGACAAAATTTCTGTCGGTGAGATAGTCTCGAATAATAAAAACTAAGCTATCGGGAACTTCGAGTTTATGCAGCTTACATGTAGGTGTATTAAGCTTGCATGCTAAACTTTAACAAAAGCTTTTGCCACGTTGAAAGATACCGCTACGGTTTTATCTTTTCATTTGACAATATATAGATGAAATTTGGAAGGTAGGTGTAATCTATGAACTGCTATCCAACGACGTAGTGAAATTAAATTTTTTTTTTTGTATAGATCGCCATACATGTAACCGAAGTACGAAAAAAAATCATGGTATATTAACGCGAGAGGTACCAAACGATAGGACTTAAAAAATGATATCAGGGTTTCAAACATTTTTTTTAAATTAAGTCAATAGTGGGTGGCTGAGATACGATATGAGATAAGATAGAGGTGGGTGAGATATGCACTCCTAAAGTCCTAATTTTTGTTAGAGTCGTGTGCAGGGTGCACACGACTCTAACAAAAAACTTTATGATGAAAACTACATTGTATTACTAGGTACTATAAATTTACGCTTTCCTTTGCAGAGCTTATTCTCTTCCCAATCGATACTAAAAGTCAAAGATTCACTGTAATAAAAGAAGTAGTATTTGTCTCTAGCTATCAGTGCAGTCATGTTGATACTTTTCGGATTAGCCAGAGAGGATCGAGCGCCTTCTAAATAACTAACGAAATAAAAATGAAATATCTTTATACAACAACTCTTAAATTACATAATAATGACGATTAATGGTTAAGTTCAATTAACATCGCGCTCGTTTTTTTATATGGTACGGTGGTAAGGAACCCTTCGTGTGCGAGTCCGATTCGTACTTGGCCGGTTTTTATTAAAGAGCTGAGAGCTAAACTCGTAAGCGCCAAAAGGTGTTTTGCAGTGATTTTCCAGCAATTAATTCCATGGATTTTCTTGGACAGTTCAACCAACGATTGAGTATATGTCAATGGTTTCGGTACAACATTATCATAAAGGTTACCGATAGAGGTACTGGTGAAAAGACAATATGATGGTAAATGTGCAAGAAGTATTATATTATATTTGTACGTTAACACTGAGAAAAGTGTTCTTCAAAAAATATGATGGTGCACCATCAGTAGAGCTATTGATGATCGAGATCATCATAAATACGAGGAAAGCGCGGAAGAAAAACTACTCATAATAAAATTACAGGAACCATAATTTTATTTACGCTGACATAATATGTCTTTCCTTTACGTATTTCTCGTTTTTTATTATGGAGGTCATCCATTGCTCGACTGTTGATGAACACTATTCTCAGGGAAGAATTTACACTAAAATACAAAGAAGACTTGAAACTATTTGTCATGCCAAAAATATTAAATACTGAAAATCTTTATTTTTGATCCCCTTCATTTTTCCACTCCGACAGCTATCACGTCTGCAGATCTTTTCTTTTTAATTTTAAGTTCAGAAAAGTTTAAACTAAGTTATACTACAGATCTCGATCGGCGGTAACCGTAACCGCTGATAAAAAAAATTATAAAACTTAAAGGGAGTTCCCATAAGAGAACCGATTTTTTTTCGACGTTTTTGTTGGTTGGTGGTTGTGAGATTATTGCTTACACTTGAAATTTTAACGAAAGATGTATAACTATGACCGGTATAACAACAAATAATAATAATAAAATAAAGTTAAAAATTGAAGGGGGTCCCTATACAAGAAATATGTTTTTTAGACGTTTTAGGTGATTGGTGTTTGTGAGATCATTATTTTTTTTTTTCTAAATTATGAAAGATATTACTGTAACCGCTATTTTGAAAATTAATAAAAAAAGTTAGATATTAAAGGGGGTTTCCTTTGTCATCGTCATCAGCAAATTTTTACCCCACTGCAGGGGCTTAGGCCTCCCCCAGGGTGAAGAGGGGGGCTTGGAGTTTAAGTTCACCACGCTGCTCCACTGCGGGTTGGGAACTGTAACGACCGCCATCTATTGACAGCGTCCGGGACCGACTGCTTAACGTGCCCTCCGAAGCACGGTGTCAGTGATATTGTGTACTTAAGTCAGAAAAACTCATTGGTACACGCCCGGATTCGAACCATGGCCCTATGGGGCCTTATAAATTTGAGACAGGTTCGCTCTGGGCTATCACGACACACAAAAGGGGGTTTACTTACAAGAACCGTATTTTTTCGACGTTTTTGTTGAACGGTGGTTGAGAGGTCATTTCTTACACCTGAAATTTTTACAAAAAATGTACTACTGTAGCCGCTATGATAACAAGTAATAAAATTAAAATAAGGTTAAATTTAAAGGGGTTCCTAAGAAAAAACTGAACAGTGATTCTTAAAAAAAAAGAGTTTCTTGTATAAACAAGAAACTTTTTTTTCGACTTACCTATACCATTGTTATATGTTTCAAACTACTTGATTTTCAGTTGAAGACTTCTACAACTCAGCATTTTCTTCAGGCTTCTTCAATGGAATTTTAAATAAAAATTTATTTATTTAATTGGTAGTTTTATTTTAATTATTATTAAAATATTTTTAGAATTTTATTACAAGAATATAATATTAAATTTATTTCAATATAAATGATTCTTAAATATGTTTTTTAGATGTTTACCATAGTAAACTGGCTAATAGTCTCTCGGAAATTTATGATTTGTATAGGCGTTTATAGCAAGAGACAAACAACCTAACAATGGGGGTCTGTTTGACATGTTTGCCCAATTTCTTATCATATTTCTAATTAATTTAGTTTAACAGTTTTATTACCTTGTTTATGATCTTTCTAAACAAAGGCATATTGATACAGTTTTGCGTAATTTCGGCACCAAAAATAGATAATTAAATACATGAAACAAATTTTAGAGTGATTAAGATAAAACTATGGCGTCGACTAGGCGCAGTTTAAGGGTTATCTTACACGTGTGCCATGGTACAAGAGTTTACAATGCTTCATAGAATTTATTTAATATTTCAGAAAATAGTGGTGCATATTAGTGGTACATAACACCATGTCGCTCACAGAGTATCATGTATTTAGTAACATGAAGCAGAAACAGAAGGCCACAAATGCAGTTCAGTAGTCAAAGTGTAGGCTAATTTCATTTAATTTAATCTAAAACATTGATGGATATTATGCAATCGCCTTTGGGACCTTCAGTGTTGCCGCTACCAATAGTATATTTAAATACCTCTTAATTAATGAAAAATAGAAATTTTCTAAACTTATATTTATAAACTTATATTTTATACAATGTCGTGATAGCCCAGAGCGCAACGAACCTGTCTCAAATTTATACGGCCCTATAGGGCCATGGTTCGAATCAGGGCGTGTACCAATGAGTTTTTCTGACTTAAGTACACAATATCACTGACACCGTGCTTCGGAGGGCACGTTAAGCAGTCGGTCCCGGACGCTGTCAATAAATGGCGGTCGTTACAGTTCCCAACCCGCAGTGGAGCAGCGTGGTGGACTTAAGCTCCAAGCCCCCCTCCTCACCCTGGGGGAGGCCTAAGCCCCTGAAGTGGGGTAAAAATAGGCTGATGATGATGCTGATGATATTTTTACTCAAACATCAATTCTAGACAAGACGCATAAGAAAATCATAGTTTTTACAATCAGTCATTCTTTTTAAAATTAAAATGTTACAAAATATACAAAACCGTATTTAACATCCAGTATTAGAAAGCTGAATTTTATTGGGAAGCATTGAAATAGAATCTTAATATTTGGCAGTATATTACGTTAGTTATGCTTTATTGTATCCTCATTAAAAGTTCTAGATAATAAATATTTAAAATTGTATCCATCAATGTCACAGGGTCAAGTTTTATCGTGGGTCGGGTTGTACACAGACTAGGCATTGACTTCATATAATTTTCCGAATTACTATTTATAAAAAAATACATTGTAATCTATAAATTAAAAATACTAATTACCTATATTATTATTAAAATTTAATCTTATAAGCCACCCCTTGTCGCCCCCGGCGCAAAAGTGCCCAAGAGACGGCCGATGTTCGCGATAAAACGCTTAGCCTCACTATATTAGTATCCCAGTAGTTTCCACGGCAAGAGGGACGAACAAGTATTGAAACCTGTAAAGAATCGCTGTCGCATAGAGTCCTGATGTAAGGGGGTGGTAGCGCAAGAAATTAACAGTTTTTGTATTGTTTCCTTTACTTAAATGCTGCGAGCGAGACCTTACCATACCTTAGGTCATCCCTTGAGATGAGAGTGCTTGGAGCTTAATCCATCACGCTGCTCCAATCCGGGTTGATGGAGTTTATCGACTTTCAGCAGATGATAGCCATCGAGACCGGCAGATTAACGTGCTCTCCGAGGCATAGTCAGTGATAGTTATGTACTTAAGTCAGAAAAACTCATTAGTATGTACATGGCCTGGGATTCGAACTACGGCTTTCTAAACGTAAAGCGGGCTTACCACCAGGTTTATCACGACAGGCTGCGAGTCCTGGCCAAATATCATGATTCTAAGTCAAGTAAGGGAAGTAGTACTCTATAGGTTTTGATTTATTTACGAATATCAAAACGTTACCACAATTTCATTGAGAATGAGAAGAAGAAAAAGAAGAAAAGAGAGAGAAGAAGAAAGGCAGAGAAAGGTAGAGCGGTACCTTTTCTTGTTACCTCACTACCAACAATATGCCACCTGTACTTAATCCATCAAAAGATTAACACAACTTATTTAAATTCTATTTTTGTTCTATAAAATTTGTAATTAGATGTCGTTAAAATAAATCTTTAAAAACGAAATCACTGCCAACAAAACACAAATAAAAACTAATTTTTATGTGTTCACTATTTTACTAAAAAAATATATAATATCCGTATAATAACAAGATAGAAGAAAAACTTTTCAAAGTGTTAAACATAGAGGATTCTGTAAGGAACTAGTAACATAAAAACACATCCATTGAAAAATGACGATTTTACGACCAACTACCTTACCAAAATTATAAAGTACCAGCCGCATCGGCGAAGTTTTAATAAATTATAGAGTAGGCATTTCGCATTGCATATTTGCATCGCTGTACGCAAATCAACAGGTGGCTCGGGAAAACAATAATCACACGATTTACAATATTTATTCAAAGTTTATTATTTATTATATATTTTGTACATTTTAAGTAATCCAAGATATTCGGTCGCTACGCGCTGCTGACATCGCTGCTTAGGTTCTCTAACATAAAAGAGTTTCTAAACAGGCTACGGTAATAATAATTACCATACCATATCAGCCTATTAATGCCCCACTGCAGAAGCTCAGGCCTATTTATTTATTTATTTATTTATTTATTTATTATGCCGTAGGTGCTTACGCACACTTAGCTGCGTCAAATCGTAGACTGAGGCCTAGCCGGACAATGAATTTTGGTACATTGGGCAAGGAACAGTTTATAAATTTTAATCTTAAATTAAATACAGTCTCACACAGGAACCATTTGAGTGGATACACTCAATATTCAGAATCACTTAAAACTACCAATGACAGCTGTAAATGGGCCTTTTCTGCATTTTAAATATTAACAATTAAATTTCATAATGTCATACATGTAAATTATAGCATGAATATAGCAGCTGTATAAAAGCATTGTCTACATCACACATTAAAATATTTAATGTCAAATAATGTCAATGTCAATAAAATTAAATAAATCTTCTATCTTCGGGATCAGAGTGCTTGGAGTTTAATCCACCACGCTGCTCTAATGCGTGTTAATAGATTTTAACGACTGCCATTTGATGATGGTAATCGGGACCGACAGCTTATCCTGCTCTCTGAGACACGGAGTCAGTGATAGTAATGTGAAGTCAGAAAAAACTCATTGGTACATGCCCTGGGATTCGAATCACGGCCTTCTAAACAAGAAGTCTCACTACCACTCGACTAACAAGACACTAATACTATTTTATTTCAAATTTAAGTTAAAACTTTACGAACTGTTGGATTCATTATTTATATACAAAAAATCATTCGATATTAATATTGAGTAGAGTCAAACATTACGAGAAGGGATATCCAACAGACGGCCGCCGACTGTGCCCTTCTAAGATACCCGAGGCCGCACCTTTTTCATATGTTTACATTTTACTTAGTTACCAAATAGTACCGATAATTCTTAAAAACTTTAAAAAAGAAAAATTTTAAACATTTCTATTCATTTAACTAAAACTAAAATCATATTATGAGGGCTTTTATTAGTAAATACGGAACTGGCCATTTACGGAAAAATATTTATGTAATTACATTATTTAAAAATGGAACTCTTGGGCTGTTCAAAACAATTTTTTTGCACCAATCGACACGATCCTCACGGGTCCTCATGTTATGAGGGTGGCTGGTAAACTGAGCTCTGCTGTTTTTGCAATTAGGCAAATAAGAAAACTAACCGATGTGCCTACAGCGAGGCTGGTTTATTTTAGCTACTTTCATAGCATAATGTCATATGGCATTCTGCTCTGGGGAAAGGCCGCTGACATTCAAACAATATTTGTTCTGCAGAAAAGGGCTATTCGACCTATATATAAATTAAAATCTAGAGATAGTGTAAAGGCTCATTTTAGAGGTGTTTTAGAGAAACTAACATTTTGACAGTCCCTTGTATTTATGAAATAATATAAACATTTATGAAAATATAATTTATGTACATAAAAACTTTAATGCTTTCTATAGGGTGGGTGATGGCCACAACTTAAATACAAGACATAAGCATATGTTATCAATTCGCAGGTTCAGGCTCTCAATTCTTTCATGAGAAATGGCATCCGTTTTTATAATAAAATTCCAAAAGAAATGTTAGGCTTGAATTCTAATCAATTCATAAAGCGAGTTAAAGTCCAACTCATGAAAAAAGCTTACTATTGTATTAGCGAGTATTTAAATGATAAGTGCGCAAGGATTTCATTGTAATAGTTGTAAGCACTTTAAATTAAAATAAAATTAAAAAAAAACAACAATTAAGAAAAACATATATTTAAATAAAATAAACAGGGAGGAGTTTCTTTCCGGTTCTTCTCCTTCTAGTTTTTGAACCGGTACCTAATCAATTTATTTTGACTTTCAATAAGTGTGTAAACATCTTATATTGAATAAAAAACTTGAATTTTGAGCCTGTTTTTGATCAATGGTCAAGTTGTGTTAAATCCAAGGCGAACAAATTTGTTTTACAGCCGAATTTTCTTGTAGTATCTCTTGTATTCTCGTCATACTTATGCCCAGGGAAGCGTATCTGACGTCGGTGATCACACGTTAAGTAACATAACGATCTTGCATTATTAATTCCCGCACAGGTTCGATATTTAAACGCCGACTTCCGCCTACAATTAAATACACTGAACCAGTGA
Organism: Luffia ferchaultella; assembly: GCA_949709985.1. Classification (NCBI taxonomy): domain Eukaryota; kingdom Metazoa; phylum Arthropoda; class Insecta; order Lepidoptera; family Psychidae; genus Luffia; species Luffia ferchaultella. The sequence goes on from OX453267.1 coordinate 3,298,505, forward strand.
TACACAGTGGTATTCGATGGTGCTTCACCCTCAAAATTCGAAGTCAGTTGATCAGTTGATCGATGCACTGTTTTTGAGTTCAAATCCATGGCGTTGAAGACACGCTATTTTCAAAATGACGCCACAATACGAAAAACAATTGACGGTTATATGAAACAAACTCTGTTCAGCCAAAGCGTTAGATATTGTAATTACTTTTTGAATAATTTTTGAAAATGGCCAGTTTCAGATTCATCAGTCCCTTGTATAATCGAAACATTCATTCACATACATACAGACATATACAGAGCATATTTTATTAGTGTTGAAAATACTTTGATCAGACTAAAGGATTTTTCGAAATTTCACCAAGGAGTGAAATTTCGTTTTAATTAAAAAGGTTTAATTTTTAAAAACATTTCAAACAATGAGGTTCAATACCGATTTTTAGGGAATTAACTTCAAAAAATTTCATAAAAATTTACCACCTGTATTTTAATACCTATATAAGGATACATATATAGTACATATACTTATTGCTTACCTACGTAAAACTAGTCAAAAAAATATGTTTCCCAGCTGAGTGGACGTAAATATGTGAATGAATACTGTGTAGCGTTGATTGTATAGTGTCACAAGAATGAATATAGTATGCTCCGAATTTGGTTTGAAAATTCGAAGCACTCATATGTTTTCTTTTAAGAAAGGATCTCCGGCAGCTGATCGAGTTCCTAATTGAGAGACCTAGATTTTTGACAGAGAGATTAGAGATCACCACGAGTTCGAATCGGAAGGATAAGTATAGTTTAAATATAGTATAGTTAGGATAATAGATATCATTGCAATTCGAATGAGTAGTGAAAAAGAATATTTCAGAGCTACGACCCCAGTTTAAACATTTAATTTACGCAAAGCTCAATCCCAGCAAGCACAAAACATAAACACACTTGTAATACACGAGTTCATGTGCAAAGCATTATAACTAAATCGTATATCTTTATGGGAGAATTTGGGCCCCTCTTTAGACAGCGTTGAGCTTTATACTGTTTAATAGCATTACAATTACTGTATTACATCATTAATTTGGCGACCGCCTAGCCTAGTGGGTAGCGACCCTGCCTATGAAGCTGGAGGTCCCGGGTTCGAATCCCAGGTCAGGTCAGTATTAATATGATGAATATTGATACTGGTACCGGGTCTTGGTTGTTATATGTGTGTGGTGTCTTCGCAAAAATATATATATATGTATATATTATAAAGAATATTTAAGTATGTATATCAGTTGTCTAGTAACCCATAACACAAGTATAATACTTGCTTACTTTGGGACTAGATGACGCTGTGTGGGAAGTCCCATGTATTATTATTATTATGTATTATTTATAAAGTCAGTAAAGAGCATATCAATATACAGAAACCACTTTTTGTGACTTTAATACAATAATTATATAACTTTTAAAATTACAATCGGTTAATGAAATTCTATTACAATGCGTACTGTTTTATTTTCTTTGTAAAAAAGAAAATCATATTGAATTTAAAACTAAATTGATTATAATTTACATGCTGTGTTTCTGAAAATTAATATTGAAGGCACTTACCACCTTTATTTCTGACTGTTTTGAGTGAAATGAGCTGCGCGCATCCGTTTGTGGTCTAAAATGTACATGTTTTGGCAAAAAATATACGCGCCTTCGCTAATATACTTTATTGTTATAAAATTTTTATAAACTTAACCTAGACGTATGATAAAATTTTAAGCTTTTGGCAATAGTTACGACAGGCTGTTGGAGTTTCGACGCCAAAAATTTGATAAGGAGCATCGGTCGCCGACTTAGATAGAGGGGTGTGACCGCTGTGGGTCGTTTCTGGCACAGAGGCTCGCCATAGCGATCCAACGCGGTAATACCGCGAGCGTTATGGAGACCGTTGCGCCGGGTTCGAGGCAAGCAGTGGTTATTTTTAGCTATTTAGATTGTTTAAATAGATTTTATTATTATTATTAATATTATTTAGAATATCTGTTGAGATTTATATTTAAAACTAAAAGCTAAAAATTGTTAATAGAAATTTGTCACAAATTTCACAAGTTAAAGAGGATAGAGAAGTAATTAACTTTAGCTTTGAATATAAGAGATAATATGATTTGTGCTAAAGCCGAAATACGCCTGAGAGGCCGCGGCGAGTCAGTTTTTCTTTTTCGATGCAATAAGTATGGATAGAACAGAAAAATCAAAAACTTTATTAAAAATACAAAGGAAAGAAATATGAAAAAAGGGAGATCAAGGGAGTGTAAAGTGACGTGAAAGGAAACTCAACGCAAAATTTTTGTGTTACCCCGTGCACTACGATCATTATATAATAATAATATGTAATGCCGATACTTTTCCTTGGAACCTTGAAATTGTTCAAATTGTTCCAGACGTCTGGAAGTAGGCCTTGGTTACCTAATTTTGTTTTTATGGCGTTGACTGACTGACTAGTTTCTTGAAAGATGTCAGAATACCAAAAGCTCAACCTTGTCCAGCTCAAGTTTATCATCGTAAAACACTCATAAGATTTCTATGTCGTGTTTGGCTTGTAACTGCAGCTTTTGGGTTTTTCAGTTTGAATCCAATTCTCCAGTTTATACGAATAATCCTAACCAATATTAAAAATGCGAATGTGAGTTTGTTTGTTTGTTACGCTTTCACGCCTAAACCGATTTTAATGGAATTCGGTACATATATAGATTAGACATTGGAAAAGAACGTAGGTTACTTCTTGCCTATGTTTGTTTGTCTATTTGTCCATCCGAACTGATCTCCGAAACGGCTGAATCGATTTCAATAAAACTTTGCAGACATAAAGACGAGGTTGTCAAGAGTGAGCTTTTTAACATTGAAAACGTTTATATGATCGTTTTCGTGGGGAGTGTAATTCGACTATATTTTCGAAATTTAGGATGGTGAACAAAAGGCAGTGGTGTCAAAAGATGCAGGGGTTTGTGATGCATCGTGTGATATAAATTTTTCTAAAATCGGTTAGTAACTTTTTTCGGAAAATCGAAAATGGTGAAGAAAAGGACGAATTATTCTAATGTTTCAAACAAAAAGTAAATTGATATTTCGAAAACAAAAGCCAATATCGAAAAAATGGAAAAAGCTCCCGTTTGTTTACCGTTTGGCAAAAGAAATTTTGGAATCGGTCCAAAACTAAGGGCTGGGTAGGTGCCCTTTTCATTGAATGGTTATCATATCAGTTAACCCGGAGAATAAGATTCGGATATATTTCAAAGAGTTATCAAGGTAATAGTGTCAAAAGATCCAGGAGTTTTCGGAGCATCTAATGATACCACTTTTTTGGAAATTGGTATATAACCTTTTTCGAAAATTTTAATAAAATTGTTTGACAAAAACGCTTCTCTATACTCTACCATAAAATTTATTAAAATCCATTCATTGGTTTTAATGAATTTTGGTATAGTAATAATAAAGATTTCTTACGGACTACGGACTTTCTATTTTCTACGGAGAAGATAATTGAACAAGCAACCTACATTGCAACCAGAGCATTTCCCCACTGCTCATTTAGTCTTTTGAAAAACGTAATAAATTCTGGCATCTGTATATGTTTGTATACGTGCAGCCTGTGGAACAATTACACCAAAAAGGCCTTCAGTGCCCTGCGTGTCCAATATAACAACGCCTTCAGGGGTCTGTTGGGGCTGCCCTGGCGCTGTAGCGCTTCGGGGATGTTCGCAGCGTTTCACACTGACGGCTTTCACACCGTGTTGCGAAGACGTGTGGCTTCTCTGTGGGAGCGGGTGCGGGGCAGCGCCAACACTCTTCTGAGGGTGGTTGCAGATAGGGTGGACAGCGATATCCAAACACATTGGATGTCTATGCATGTTAGATCCAATGAGTATTTTAAATTCTACTAACATACCTATTAAGTCTTCTACTAACAAATATTGTCATGTCATGAAATGTTATATAAATGTAGTGTATGGACTATGTCTGAAATAAATACTTCAATTTCAAATATTTCAAATACGTAATAATTACCTCCAAATACTTAGGTAAAGAAAAAAGTATAAAATCGTATATTAAGGTTCGGTTTTCTCTAGGAAACTTGGTAGAAATTTGAGAAAATAACGTAGAATAACATAGTTTAAATTTAATACTATACCACCTTTTACCTGCGACTTTGCTCGTGTTATTTTCCCGATTTAAATTGTTCAATTTAAACTGTATAGATAGCACTAAATATTCCTTTCGAAGGAAAGCTTTTAATCCCTTTCAAACGCAGGAGTTAAGGTACCGTCCCACCTCAATATTTTCTTCAAGCATTAATACTTAACTAGGCTACTGCGTGCGTCAGCATTTAAATAATATATAACCGGCACAGCGCCGCTATACGAGGTATTACGTATTCTGCATTCTACTTCACACTTCGATCTAGAAAGTAATTCCAATCAGTTGTCATACGAGTGTTTATAATATTGTGTTTGTTTAATAATAAATAAATATTGTTTTTTAAAACATTAAAGTCGTCACTAGAAACTTAATTCTCGCATATTCCTCATAGTTGCAGTTTGTGTGGAGTAGGTGTGCAGGAAGTTAAAATATATATACAGGTTGAGTGTTTTTGATTAGTATTGGTCAAGTCAAACCAAATTAACTTAAGAATTTTCCTATAATTTTGAAATTTAAATCTTTTAATAATTGTAGTTTGTCAGATTATCTGAATTTTTGTTTTGATTACTATAATACCTACTTGTAACCAAGAATCGAATTTTTCGCACCATAGAATACCTTTGAATTAGTGTTTTGGTCATTTTGCCTAAATAATATGTGAAGAAATCAATCGAAATATGAATCAAGAACAAAAAATTTTAAACATTTATTAGGTTAACTTTATACTGTTTTTATGCTTAGAAAAAAATAATGAATTGTTTCAGAAACTCCACACCTCTACTGAGGCTATTTTTACAGGAGAAGCAAAAAACTGCTTCAAGCAGTTCAATAATTTTTCACTTGCTATCTATTTATTACGAAGATATTGAAGAAAACAATAGTTCTGACTGGATTTAATATAAAATAAAAGGATAAAATAAGGATAAAAGTCTAAAGTTGGCGGAGATGTGGGCTTTCTGACGTACAGATAAACAGACACAAATTAGTGTGTCATTTCTAACCACCCTTTTTCATACCTGTGAAGTTTCATTAAAATCTGTTCAGCTGTTTTCGAGATTAGCTCAAATAGGCAGATAGACGTACAGATAAACAGACGAAAAGTAGTGTATCATTGCTGACCACCTCTTTTTCATACCTGTAAAGTTTCATTAAAATCTGTTGCGCTATTTTGGAGATTAGCTCGAATAGACAGACAGACGTACAGATAAACAGACGCAAAGTAGTGTGTCATTTCTAACCACCTCTTTTTTATACCTGTGAAGTTTCATTAAAATCTGTTGCGCTGTTTTCGAGATTGGCTCGAATAGACAGATAGACGTACAGATAAACAGACACAAAGTAGTGTGTCATTTCTGACCACCTCTTTTTCATACCTATGAAGTTTCATTAAAATCTGTTGCGCTATTTTGGAGATTAGCTCAAATAAACAGACAGACGTACAGATAAACAGACGCAAAGTAGTGTGTCATTTCTAACCACCTCTTTTTTATACCTGTGAAGTTTCATTAAAATCTGTTGCGCTGTTTTCGAGATTAGCTCGAATAGACAGATAGACGTACAGTTCAACAGACATAAAGTAGTGTGTCATTTCTGATCACCTTTTTTTCATACCTGTAACGTCTCATTAAAACCTGATCAGCCGTTTCGGAGATTAGCTCGAATAGACGTCTATAAAATATATAAGAAAAAATACATCCATATGTTAACACGTGTTCAATTGTTTTTAAATAATACGTAAAATACGCAAGTAATAGGGGGAATATGTCAAAGAAGTAATTTATTTTTTTACTATTAGATTGTATAGCAATAAGCAAATAGCGGTATTAATAAGCCAAGACATGCCGTTATTGCATTGTGTGTAAAATTCTGTAACAACTCTGAGTAAAAGAATTTTATATCGGAGTTATAAACCTAAAAAATACTAATAGAATCTATCTAATAATTTCTATGGTCTCTGCGGTAACTAGACGATATTGAATCAATTTTCTCCCAGCCGGCCAGCATTTTCTGGTGTTGTAGTAGATTTTTCATTTGCCATGTTGAATGTAGTTTGTTAGATTATTTGAATTTTTGTTTTGATTACTATAATACTCGTAACCAAGAATCGAATCGAATCGAAAATACCTTTAAATTAATGTTCTGCTTATTTATCCAAAACAATATGTGAAGACATTAATCGAAATACGAATCAAGAACAAAAATTTTGAAAAGATTTAATTGTTAACTTTATACTGTTTTCATAATTAGAAAAAATAATTGTTTTGTTAAAAAACTTATGCATTTAGATAAAATCATCATTCATTGACCGTAAAGTTATTAATGCTAAAGAAACACTGAAAGCTGTATGTAAAGAAAAAAATATTTATTCAAACGTGGATGACCATTATATTGGAAAACATTCAAAATGACTCCAAGTCTCTTTTACAAACATTTTATGAAAAATTTGCTTTTTGTGCTCGAAATCTACGACGTACTGTCCAGCCAAAGGGCGATTCCAGCTACGCGATTCGATTCGCAATCTGAGACCTTAAACCAGTGCGAGTCTGTTTAAAGTTTTTCGTTTTCATTTTTACAGTGTTCGAACAGAGATCTCGCTATCAGGTAGATTGCCGCAGGCTTGTAATCCCACCTACAGCTGCAATAGCCGTCTAAGGCACCGAGCACATGTAAAGTATCCGACGAAGCTCGTATTTATCACTACCCCCTGTGTGTCTTTGCATCTACGCTACGCCGAGGGGTCGAACACGAAGGTCGAAGGGCGAGATCCTCGGTTCTAGAGCTACTCCACACCGGCCGACCACCGCACCACCGGGCGCAATCAGTTTGGCGCCCGCTAATCCGTCGGCCGCTCTTCTCTCTCGTCGCCCGGCAGCGCCCGCGAGGCAGCACCACCACCAGATCGAACGCGAGAAACGGTACAGCCTATCGTGGATAGGTGTCAAAGACCTCGTGGAGTGCCGTAGCATCAGTAGATCGCGCGATTGACCCCGCCGATTCTATACGCACGTTAAGTGATAGCATATGATCATTACGCTGAGTAACTTGTGATATATTATTAAAGATTGTGATCCAAAGCTGCGTTTAATTTCTCGACGACCTTAGTAGCACAGGAATATACAATACGGTCCTTGAACCAAAGGTCCGACTTCCGCTGCTGAACCTTACCACTGACATTTAATGTAACTCCATTTACCTTTTTATCTCGTTTAATTTTTATACGTTACATTTGAAATAAAAAACCCATATTTAAAAAAAAGTCTTTTATCGGTATTTTTTGAGAAATATTTACCATACTTACCGTTATAGACAAGTTTAACCGGGTAAGGCAGAATAAGTAACGCAACCGCAGAAAATTATTTTGGGTAATTAAAAAAAACGTTCTATCGGAACAGAGATATTTGAAATGCACACAATTTCTAAGAAAATTAAGACATGGAACTTTGGCTTTAACTTATGCAAATTCACTCAAAGTACTTGAAAACGTGTTACTGAAAATAGAGTTGAAAAAAATCTTTGAAGAAAGTTGGAATAGATGCCCGAAAGCGAAAGTTTTCACACTTTGAAAGACGATATTTTATAGAAAAAAAAAATAATATTTTCAAAAACTATCCATTACAAATGTTTGCTCCCTCACAAAAATCTATTAAAAGAAATATCATTAGAATGTGAAATAAAATAAAGAGCCTGCTATTTGTGTTCAATGGGATGCAATAAACTCTAGGAATCAAAAACTATTTTTTGATCCCTAGAGTTTTAAAATCTACTGATTATCTAATATATTCCAAAAGAAACTTGAAAATCTTAGATAATTTATTTTTAACCGATATACTTAGTGAGAATTTTGAAATATTAAAAAAAGAATTATACGAAACACAAAATAATTATTTACACCCATATAAAATAAATAAATGCAATGAATTGTATTAGAGACAGTGTTGCTATATAAATTTCATAAAGGTTTTGTGTACATTTTCATAATTGAAAGCCTACTTTGACTTTGACTTTGACAATTTTTAATATTTGAAACGTTGTCCCAAAAATTATCTTTATTTTAATCGCACAAAAAACAAACAAAAAAACCGTCTCTAAATAAAGTTGTAAGACTTACAACATTTCCAATTGAACTTGCCCATGCATTTAAAAAAAACAAAACATTGTAAAGAGACTTTCATAATGTCCTTTACGTAAAAGACGTGGACGAGTTAACTTTTACAGCACTTAAAATAAAATCTATATTGCATAATCATATACTTTAATAATTTTTCATCATTTATGTATGCTCGAAGTTCTTGAGAAAATGTTTTTCAGGAAGACATTTTCCATGTTATAGGAAGGTACCCCAAAGAAACGTGGCTTTGGCACTGTTTACAGCAATTAAATAAAAACTTATGATACTACTTCATTAATTTTTATTATAATTTATAAAAGCTCGAAATACTTCAGACAATGCTTATCAGAAAGACTATTTCCATGTCGTTTAAAATAATTTTAGTATAAAATAATAAATCATACGTATATCTAATATAATATTTTTATTTTCGACTTTTCAGTATTAAACATAAACTTATCCGTATATATGTGTGTAGATCTCAGAGGTTGGTACCTTAATGATATGTTTGCTAACCATGGATGTCCAGCTCCTCTGCACGTCCCCACTTAGAGTTTGGAGAGTTAATTACTCGTGACATGGTTTTCCTCATGCCGTGCTCCTATCATACTTAGCCCGACCGAAGGCACCACAATGGGTTTACGAGAAGCCATTGAAGGGTTCTGTTATTCATCTTCCAGCTCCATCATCGGATCAGCTATATGATACCATACCTAATTATCGATTCTCATCTAAATTATACACATTTGTGAAATTTGAATTCGATTCGAATAATCGTTGCAAAGTGTTCTCGTGATGTGGAGACAGTCCTGGCTACATCGTCAGTGCGTGACAAAAATCATGATTAACGCAAATTCAACTCATATACAAAGTTTCATGTCCGGCCTACTAACCGCTGAGGAGGTCGCTCGTTCAAGCAAATTATCCTAGGTGCATCATCAGTTTATGGTGAAAATTATGTTCAACTATTAGAACCATCTAACTTTTATACAAAGTTTTGTGTTCGTGCTACTAACTGTTGAGGAGTGCCCCTCTTAAGGAGACAATCTTGGCTGTTGCATCAGGTCATGTTTATAATTTTAGTGTATTGCCATCGAAGTTACATATTTTCAAAATTTCAGCCCGATAGCTTCAGTGGAAGTGGGTGAAATATTGATCGCCAAATTCCAGGATAAACAAGTAAAGTTAAATAAAAGTTTTTTTTTAAGTATTAAAAAAGTAGGTTATTTATAACCCCCATCCTTCAAAAAGGCATTTCGGGAAAAACCCAAAGCGTTATTTATATAATTGAAGTAATAAAAAACGCAAATATTTTATTAAAATATATATTTCGGTATTTCCATCATTCCTTCTAGATTTTCAATTTCATTTGTGTTACTATCATATATCAGTATCAGTTACAGTTCCAGTTAAATATGTTACAAAATTCTTTAAACTTCTTTTCCTCCGAAAATACCCAAAAGGACGCTTCCCTCCAAATTTCCTTCCGAGGTAAAAAAACATTCGAAATTGCAGGGAATTCCTCCCATCTGGCACCAGTGCCTGTATTCGTTTGGAATATTGTAGCTTTACACCAACGACAAATTTTTGAATGCAATCTAATAGTTCCAGAGGTCACCTTCGACGAACGAAACTCACAAACACCTCTTTATTATATTTTTAGATTATCAATGTTCTAATTCTAGAAAATATTAAATAAAACACTTTTAAGTCAGTAAATTTAGTTTTGATGTGAAACATCTACTTATATTGGCGAGGGTACCTATTTATCTGATTGTTGGCACGGAGATGCTTGTCGTGGCGATGACGTGTCGCCACGCTATATATTTAGAAGAAAAAGAACCTTACGTCTTCAAAGTAGAGTATCAATTCCTAAGTTCCTTTCATTATTACTTTTTATTCATCTAAGTATGTTTTATTAAGTAAGTTATTAAATATTAAGTTTTGTTTTTTTTTTAATTCGCTTTAATATCGAATCAACTGACCGACTGCCGGCCAGTAACTATAACTAAGTGTTAGCATATACCCCTCTTACCCCGCGCATCTTCCGTGTCCGCGGAGCTATAGTGGGGCGCTCCGTTGTGAAATAGATTGTTACTGAAGTATCGATGTACTGAAGTCACAGATTAAAAGAATTGAGTTCTCGCAACTTGAAATATTTTTTTTTCAATTTTTGTATTTAATAAAAATAAATGTTTATTCATATTCATAAATAGTTATATTTTTCTGTAAAAAAATCGTAAATAATTTTTCATTATGCCATATTTAGTTTCTGTTGTATTCGCATATTACTTGTACAAACCCGATGTTTCACATCTGCCAGGCGTCCCGCGATGGATCACATTATTTTTTTTAAATTTATAGTTTTAATGTTAACAATGATCACTTTGTTAAACCCATTGAGTAAAAACCGCTACCGCTAACTCGCGGGGGCGAAGACCAACACGCGGGGATTTCTCAGGATGAAGACCGGCGAGCGGGGACCTCGCGCACTGAAACTCTATGAGTGGTTAGACGGTAAACGCTGAGGAAGGCTTCTAGTCGATTCGTTCTTTTATGGTTAAACCTAAAATTATTAACATAGTACAAAAATCTCATAAGCATTACATTTCTGTGATGCAAATAAGTATATTAGTCCGGTCGTGGGACACTAAATTTTACTAAAAGCTTTTGATAATTCTAGAGTGGATAGATAAAGTGTATGGTGAGCTACTGTCAAAAAGTTAGAAGTTTTAGGGCTGTCCTAAGGGAATGGCTTAGGTTTTCCTTAATATTTCGTGTAGCACGCTGTATATTGATTTAAAATTTTAAATTTTGATTGGGTCATAATGAGAACTAAATTATTTTTCCGACGTTTTTGACGATTGGTGGTTGTAAGATCATTTTTTACACTTGAAATTTTTATGAAAGATGTATCGTTATAATTTCTATAATACCAAATAATAATAATAAAATAAAGTTAAAATTTAAAGGGGGTTCCCATACAACGAACGTAATTTTTTCGACGTTTTTGACGATTGGTGGTTTTAAGATCATTATTTACACTTCAAATTTTTATGAAAAATGTATCGTTATGATTTCTATAACACCAAATAATAATAATAAAATAAAGTTAAAAATTAAAGGGGGTTCCCACACAACGAACGTAATTTTTCCGATGTTTTTGACGATTGGTGGTTGTAAGATCATTATTTACACTTCAAATTTTTATGAAAAATGTATCGTTATGATTTCTATAACACCAAATAATAATAATAAAATAAAGTTAAAAATTAAAGGGGGTTCCCACACAACGAACGTAATTTTTACGATGTTTTTGACGATTGGTGGTTGTAAGATCATTATTTACACTTCAAATTTTTAAGAAAAATAAACCGTTATGATTTCTATAATACCAAATAATAATAATAAAATAAAGTTAAAAACTAAAGGGGGTTCCCATACAACGAACTTAATTTTTCCGACGTTTTTGACGATTGGTGGTTGTAAGATCATTACTTACACTTGAAATTTTCACGAAAAATATATCGTTATGATTTATATAATACCAAATAATAATAATAAAATAAAGTTAAAAATTAAAGGGGGTGCCCATACAACGAACGTAATTTTACCGACGTTTTTGGTGATTGGTGAGCGTGAGATCGTTACTTACACTTTAAATTTTTAGGAAAAATGTACCGTTATGATTTTTATAATACCAAATAATAATAATAAAATAAAGTTAAAAATTAAAGGGGGTTCCCATACAACGAACTTAATTTTTCCGACGTTTTTGACGATTGGTGGTTGTAAGATCAGTACTTACACTTAAAATTTTCACGAAAAATATATCGTTATGATTTATATAATACCAAATCATAATAATAAAATAAAGTTAAAAATTAAAGGGGGTGCCCATACAACGAACGTAATTTTACCGACGTTTTTGGTGATTGGTGAGCGTGAAATCGTTACTTACACTTTAAATTTTTATGAAACATGTATCGTTATAATTTAGATATTACCAAATAATAATAATAGAATAAAGTTAAAAATTAAAGGGGGTGCCCATACAACGAACGTAATTTTTCCGACGTTTTTGACGATTGGTGGTTGTAAGATCATTATTTACACTTCAAAATTTAAAGAAAAATGAACCGTTATGATTTCTATAATACTAAATAATAATAATAAAATAAAGTTAAAATTTAAAGGGGGTTCCCATACAACGAACGTAATTTTTTCGACGTTTTTGACGATTGGTGGTTGTAAGATTATTACTTACACTTGAAATTTTCACGAAAAATATATCGTTATGATTTTTATAATACCAAATAATAATAATAAAATAAAGTTAAAAATTAAAGGGGGTGCCCATACAACGAACGTAATTTTTCCGACGTTTTTGACGATTGGTGGTTGTAAGATCATTATTTACACTTCAAATTTTTAAGAAAAATGAACCGTTAACATTTCTATAATACCAAATAATAATAATAAAATAAAGTTAAAATTTAAAGGGGGTTCCCATACAACGAACGTAATTTTTTCGACGTTTTTGACGATTGGTGGTTGTAAGATTATTACTTACACTTGAAATTTTCAGGAAAAATATATCGTTATGATTTATATAATACTAAATAATAATAATAAAATAAAGTTAAAAATTAAAGGGGGTGCCCATACAACGAACGTAATTTTACCGACGTTTTTGGTGATTGGTGAGCGTGAAATCGTTACTTACACTTTAAATTTTTATGAAACATGTATCGTTATAATTTATATATTACCAAATAATAATAATAAAATAAAGTTAAAAATTAAAGGGGGTTCCCATACAACGAACGTAATTTTCCCGACGTTTTTGACGATTGGTGGTTGTAAGATCATTATTTACACTTCAAATTTTTATGAAAAATGTACCGTTATGATTTCTATAATACCAAATAATAATAATTATATAAAGTTAAAAACTAAAGGGGGTTCCCATACAACGAACGTAAATTTCCCGACGTTTTTGACGATTGGTGGTTGTAAGATCATTACTTACACTTCAATTTTTTATGAAAAATGTACCGTTATGATTTTTATAATACCAAATAATAATAATAAAATAAAGTTAAAAATTAAAGGGGGTTCCCATACAACGAACTTAATTTTTCCGACGTTTTTGACGATTGGTGGTTGTAAGATCATTACTTACACTTGAAATTTTCACGAAAAATGTATCGTTTTGATTTACATAATACGAAATCATAATAATAAAATAAAGTTAAAAATTAAAGGGGGTGCCCATACAACGAACGTAATTTTACCGACGTTTTTGGTGATTGGTGAGCGTGAGATCGTTACTTACACTTTAAATTTTTATGAAACATGAATCGTTATAATTTATATATTACCAAATAATAATAATAAAATAAAGTTAAAAATTAAAGGGGGTTCCCATACAACGAACGTAATTTTTCCGACGTTTTTGACGATTGGTGGTTGTAAGGTCATTACTTACACTTGAAATTTTTATGAAAAATGTATCGTTATGATTTCTACAATACCAAATAATAATAAAAAAATAAAGTTAAAAATTAAAGGGGGTTCCCATACAACGAACGTAATTTTTCCGACGTTTTTGACGATTGGTGGTTGTAAGGTCATTACTTACACTTAAAATTTTTATGAAAAATGTATCGTTATGATTTCTACAATACCAAATAATAATAAAAAAATAAAGTTAAAAATTAAAGGGGGTTCCCATACAACGAACGTAAATTTCCCGACGTTTTTGACGATTGGTGGTTGTAAGATCATTACTTACACTTCAATTTTTTATGAAAAATGTACCGTTATGATTTTTATAATACCAAATAATAATAATAAAATAAAGTTAAAAATTAAAGGGGGTTCCCATACAACGAACTTAATTTTTCCGACGTTTTTGACGATTGGTGGTTGTAAGATCATTACTTACACTTGAAATTTTCACGAAAAATGTATCGTTTTGATTTACATAATACGAAATCATAATAATAAAATAAAGTTAAAAATTAAAGGGGGTGCCCATACAACGAACGTAATTTTACCGACGTTTTTGGTGATTGGTGAGCGTGAGATCGTTACTTACACTTTAAATTTTTATGAAACATGAATCGTTATAATTTATATATTACCAAATAATAATAATAAAATAAAGTTAAAAATTAAAGGGGGTTCCCATACAACGAACTTAATTTTTCCGACGTTTTTGACGATTGGTGGTTGTAAGATCATTACTTACACTTGAAATTTTCACGAAAAATGTATCGTTTTGATTTACATAATACAAAATCATAATAATAAAATAAAGTTAAAAATTAAAGGGGGTGCCCATACAACGAACGTAATTTTACCGACGTTTTTGGTGATTGGTGAGCGTGAGATCGTTACTTACACTTTAAATTTTTATGAAACATGAATCGTTATAATTTATATATTACCAAATAATAATAATAAAATAAAGTTAAAAATTAAAGGGGGTTCCCATACAACGAACGTAATTTTTCCGACGTTTTTGACGATTGGTGGTTGTAAGGTCATTACTTACACTTGAAATTTTTATGAAAAATGTATCGTTATGATTTCTACAATACCAAATAATAATAAAAAAATAAAGTTAAAAATTAAAGGGGGTTCCCATACAACGAACGTAATTCTTCCGACGTTTTTGACGATTGGTGGTTGTAAGGTCATTACTTACACTTGAAATTTTTATGAAAAATGTATCGTTATGATTTCTACAATACCAAATAATAATAAAAAAATAAAGTTAAAAATTAAAGGGGGTTCCCATACAACGAACGTAATTCTTCCGACGTTTTTGACGATTGGTGGTTGTAAGGTCATTACTTACACTTGAAATTTTTATGAAAAATGTATCGTTATGATTTCTACAATACCAAATAATAATAAAAAAATAAAGTTAAAAATTAAAGGGGGTTCCCATACAACGAACGTAATTCTTCCGACGTTTTTGACGATTGGTGGTTGTAAGGTCATTACTTACACTTGAAATTTTTATGAAAAATGTATCGTTATGATTTCTACAATACCAAATAATAATAAAAAAATAAAGTTAAAAATTAAAGGGGGTTCCCATACAACGAACGTAATTCTTCCGACGTTTTTGACGATTGGTGGTTGTAAGATTATTACTTACACTTGAAATGTTGATGAAAGATTTATCACTGTGATCGCTATAATAAAAAATAATAATATTAAAATAAAGTTAAAAATTAAAGGGGGTGCCCATACAACGAACGTAATTTTACCGACGTTTTTGGTGATTGGTGAGCGTGAGATCGTTACTTACACTTTAAATTTTTATGAAAAATGTATCGTTATGATTTCAATAATACCAAATAATAATAATAAAATAAAGTTAAAAATTAAAGGGGGTGCCCATACAACGAACGTAATTTTACCGACGTTTTTGGTGATTGGTGAGCGTGAAATCGTTACTTACACTTTAAATTTTTATGAAACATGTATCGTTATAATTTATATATTACCAAATAATAATAATAGAATAAAGTTAAAAATTAAAGGGGGTGCCCATACAACGAACGTAATTTTTCCGACGTTTTTGACGATTGGTGGTTGTAAGATCATTATTTACACTTCAAATTTTAAAGAAAAATGAACCGTTATGATTTCTATAATACCAAATAATAATAATAAAATAAAGTTAAAAATTAAAGGGGGTTCCCATACAACGAACGTAATTTTTCCGACGTTTTTGACGATTGGTGGTTTTAAGATCATTATTTACACTTCAAATTTTTATGAAAAATGTATCGTTATGATTTCTATAACACCAAATAATAATAATAAAATAAAGTTAAAAATTAAAGGGGGTTCCCACACAACGAACGTAATTTTTCCGATGTTTTTGACGATTGGTGGTTGTAAGATCATTATTTACACTTCAAATTTTTATGAAAAATGTATCGTTATGATTTCTATAACACCAATTAATAATAATAAAATAAAGTTAAAAATTAAAGGGGGTTCCCACACAACGAACGTAATTTTTACGATGTTTTTGACGATTGGTGGTTGTAAGATCATTATTTACACTTCAAATTTTTAAGAAAAATAAACCGTTATGATTTCTATAATACCAAATAATAATAATAAAATAAAGTTAAAAACTAAAGGGGGTTCCCATACAACGAACTTAATTTTTCCGACGTTTTTGACGATTGGTGGTTGTAAGATCATTACTTACACTTGAAATTTTCACAAAAAATATATCGTTATGATTTATATAATACCAAATAATAATAATAAAATAAAGTTAAAAATTAAAGGGGGTGCCCATACAACGAACGTAATTTTACCGACGTTTTTGGTGATTGGTGAGCGTGAGATCGTTACTTACACTTTAAATTTTTAGGAAAAATGTACCGTTATGATTTCTATAATACCAAATAATAATAATTATATAAAGTTAAAAACTAAAGGGGGTTCCCATACAACGAACGTAAATTTCCCGACGTTTTTGACGATTGGTGGTTGTAAGATCATTACTTACACTTCAATTTTTTATGAAAAATGTACCGTTATGATTTTTATAATACCAAATAATAATAATAAAATAAAGTTAAAAATTAAAGGGGGTTCCCATACAACGAACTTAATTTTTCCGACGTTTTTGACGATTGGTGGTTGTAAGATTATTACTTACACTTGAAATTTTCAGGAAAAATATATCGTTATGATTTATATAATACTAAATAATAATAATAAAATAAAGTTAAAAATTAAAGGGGGTGCCCATACAACGAACGTAATTTTACCGACGTTTTTGGTGATTGGTGAGCGTGAAATCGTTACTTACACTTTAAATTTTTATGAAACATGTATCGTTATAATTTATATATTACCAAATAATAATAATAAAATAAAGTTAAAAATTAAAGGGGGTTCCCATACAACGAACGTAATTTTCCCGACGTTTTTGACGATTGGTGGTTGTAAGATCATTATTTACACTTCAAATTTTTATGAAAAATGTACCGTTATGATTTCTATAATACCAAATAATAATAATTATATAAAGTTAAAAACTAAAGGGGGTTCCCATACAACGAACGTAAATTTCCCGACGTTTTTGACGATTGGTGGTTGTAAGATCATTACTTACACTTCAATTTTTTATGAAAAATGTACCGTTATGATTTTTATAATACCAAATAATAATAATAAAATAAAGTTAAAAATTAAAGGGGGTTCCCATACAACGAACTTAATTTTTCCGACGTTTTTGACGATTGGTGGTTGTAAGATCATTACTTACACTTGAAATTTTCACGAAAAATGTATCGTTATGATTTATATAATACCAAATCATAATAATAAAATAAAGTTAAAAATTAAAGGGGGTGCCCATACAACGAACGTAATTTTACCGACGTTTTTGGTGATTGGTGAGCGTGAGATCGTTACTTACACTTTAAATTTTTATGAAACATGAATCGTTATAATTTATATATTACAAAATAATAATAATAAAATAAAGTTAAAAATTAAAGGGGGTTCCCATACAACGAACGTAATTTTTCCGACGTTTTTGACGATTGGTGGTTGTAAGGTCATTACTTACACTTGAAATTTTTATGAAAAATGTATCGTTATGATTTCTACAATACCAAATAATAATAAAAAAATAAAGTTAAAAATTAAAGGGGGTTCCCATACAACGAACGTAATTCTTCCGACGTTTTTGACGATTGGTGGTTGTAAGATTATTACTTACACTTGAAATGTTGATGAAAGATTTATCACTGTGATCGCTATAATAAAAAATAATAATATTAAAATAAAGTTAAAAATTAAAGGGGGTGCCCATACAACGAACGTAATTTTACCGACGTTTTTGGTGATTGGTGAGCGTGAGATCGTTACTTACACTTTAAATTTTTATGAAAAATGTATCGTTATGATTTCAATAATACCAAATAATAATAATAAAATAAAGTTAAAAATTAAAGGGGGTGCCCATACAACGAACGTAATTTTACCGACGTTTTTGGTGATTGGTGAGCGTGAAATCGTTACTTACACTTTAAATTTTTATGAAAAATGTATCGTTATGATTTCAATAATACCAAATCATAATAATAAAATAAAGTTAAAAATTAAAGGGGGTGCCCATACAACGAACGTAATTTTACCGACGTTTTTGGTGATTGGTGAGCGTGAAATCGTTACTTACACTTTAAATTTTTATGAAACATGTATCGTTATAATTTATATATTACCAAATAATAATAATAGAATAAAGTTAAAAATTAAAGGGGGTGCCCATACAACGAACGTAATTTTTCCGACGTTTTTGGTGATTGGTGAGCGTGAAATCGTTACTTACACTTTAAATTTTTATGAAACATGTATCGTTATAATTTATATATTACCAAATAATAATAATAGAATAAAGTTAAAAATTAAAGGGGGTGCCCATACAACGAACGTAATTTTTCCGACGTTTTTGACGATTGGTGGTTGTAAGATCATTATTTACACTTCAAATTTTAAAGAAAAATGAACCGTTATGATTTCTATAATACCAAATAATAATAATAAAATAAAGTTAAAAATTAAAGGGGGTTCCCATACAACGAACGTAATTTTTCCGACGTTTTTGACGATTGGTGGTTTTAAGATCATTATTTACACTTCAAATTTTTATGAAAAATGTATCGTTATGATTTCTATAACACCAAATAATAATAATAAAATAAAGTTAAAAATTAAAGGGGGTTCCCACACAACGAACGTAATTTTTCCGATGTTTTTGACGATTGGTGGTTGTAAGATCATTATTTACACTTCAAATTTTTATGAAAAATGTATCGTTATGATTTCTATAACACCAATTAATAATAATAAAATAAAGTTAAAAATTAAAGGGGGTTCCCACACAACGAACGTAATTTTTACGATGTTTTTGACGATTGGTGGTTGTAAGATCATTATTTACACTTCAAATTTTTAAGAAAAATAAACCGTTATGATTTCTAAAATACCAAATAATAATAATAAAATAAAGTTAAAAACTAAAGGGGGTTCCCATACAACGAACTTAATTTTTCCGACGTTTTTGACGATTGGTGGTTGTAAGATCATTACTTACACTTGAAATTTTCACAAAAATATATCGTTATGATTTATATAATACCAAATAATAATAATAAAATAAAGTTAAAAATTAAAGGGGGTGCCCATACAACGAACGTAATTTTACCGACGTTTTTGGTGATTGGTGAGCGTGAGATCGTTACTTACACTTTAAATTTTTAGGAAAAATGTACCGTTATGATTTCTATAATACCAAATAATAATAATTATATAAAGTTAAAAACTAAAGGGGGTTCCCATACAACGAACGTAAATTTCCCGACGTTTTTGACGATTGGTGGTTGTAAGATCATTACTTACACTTCAATTTTTTATGAAAAATGTACCGTTATGATTTTTATAATACCAAATAATAATAATAAAATAAAGTTAAAAATTAAAGGGGGTTCCCATACAACGAACTTAATTTTTCCGACGTTTTTGACGATTGGTGGTTGTAAGATCATTACTTACACTTGAAATTTTCACGAAAAATTTATCGTTTTGATTTACATAATACAAAATCATAATAATAAAATAAAGTTAAAAATTAAAGGGGGTGCCCATACAACGAACGTAATTTTACCGACGTTTTTGGTGATTGGTGAGCGTGAGATCGTTACTTACACTTTAAATTTTTATGAAACATGAATCGTTATAATTTATATATTACCAAATAATAATAATAAAATAAAGTTAAAAATTAAAGGGGGTTCCCATACAACGAACGTAATTTTTCCGACGTTTTTGACGATTGGTGGTTGTAAGGTCATTACTTACACTTGAAATTTTTATGAAAAATGTATCGTTATGATGTCTACAATACCAAATAATAATAAAAAAATAAAGTTAAAAATTAAAGGGGGTTCCCATACAACGAACGTAATTCTTCCGACGTTTTTGACGATTGGTGGTTGTAAGATTATTACTTACACTTGAAATGTTGATGAAAGATTTATCACTGTGATCGCTATAATAAAAAATAATAATATTAAAATAAAGTTAAAAATTAAAGGGGGTGCCCATACAACGAACGTAATTTTACCGACGTTTTTGGTGATTGGTGAGCGTGAGATCGTTACTTACACTTTAAATTTTTATGAAAAATGTATCGTTATGATTTCAATAATACCAAATAATAATAATAAAATAAAGTTAAAAATTAAAGGGGGTGCCCATACAACGAACGTAATTTTACCGACGTTTTTGGTGATTGGTGAGCGTGAGATCGTTACTTACACTTTAAATTTTTATGAAAAATGTATCGTTATGATTTCTATAATAGTAAATAATAATAATAAAATAAAGTTAAAAATTAAAGGGGGTTCCCATACAACGGACGTAATTTTTCCGACGTTTTTGACGATTGGTGGTTTTAGGATCATTATTTACACTTTAAATTTTTATGAAAATTGTATCGTTATAATTTCTATAATACTAAATAATACTAATAAAATAAAGTTAAAAATTAAAGGGGGTTCCAATACAACGAACGTAGTTTTTCCGACGTTTTTGACGATTGGTGGTTTTAAGATCATTATTTACACTTTAAATTTTTATGAAAAATGTATCGTTATGATTTCTATAATAGTAAATAATAATAATAAAATAAAGTTAAAAATTAAAGAATTCGCATAAAAGAAACTAATTTTTTCCAACGTTTTTGGTGATTGGTGAGCGTGAGATCGTTACTTACACTTTAAATTTTAATGAAAAATGTATCGTTATGATTTCTATAATAGTAAATAATAATAATAAAATAAAGTTAAAAATTAAAGAATTCCCATAAAAGAAACTAATTTTTTCCAACGTTTTTGGTGATTGGTGAGCGTGAGATCGTTACTTACACTTTAAATTTTAATGAAAAATGTATCGTTATAATTTCTATAATACTAAATAATAATAATAAAATAAAGTTAAAAATTAAAGGGGGTTCCCATACAACGAACGTAATTTTTCCGACGTTTTTGACGATTGGTGGTTTTAAGATCATTATTTACACTTTAAATTTTTATGAAAAATGTATCGTTATGATTTCTATAATACCAAATAATAATAATAGAATAAAGTTAAAAATTAAAG